>JARJCN010000053.1:0-335775 GCA_029282135.1 Mycena belliarum
GACTTCGAGGTGACACGCTCCCGGGGGTTCAGAGATGCAAAGCAGCATGAGGTGTTGAAGCGCGATTTTGTACTCGCCACGATTCAGGAGGGGCAGGAGGCGAGGAAGAAGACAACTTTGCCTGTTGCCGCCTGAAAATTCCAGTTTGAACTGTAATTGTAATTCCCTGCTTGTGTAGTACATGCACATCTATCTTCGTTCAAACCTTCATCGCTCTCCGGCGCCCGAAGCGAATCTAATCATGGGGTAAAGAATTTTGGTAAACTGAACTCTTCGTCAAAAGACAAAGTGAAGATAAGATAAGATAAGCCGGCAAGCACCACTTGTCACTGTCACATCGCAATTTTATGTCTGCCATTTTGCCACATGTCCATCCTTTTCCGCCATGGCCCCAAGACAACAATAGTGGCCCAAGAATCTGCGATCCGAAGAAAGAGCTCTAGCGCACCTTTCCGCATCACCAACGCCGAATTCGTAGCAGCAGCTTCAGCGGTGGATCAAATACCGAAACTGAATGACCGCCCCGAGGTACCACTCCGAGTCTCCATTTCTCAGCGGACTAGCTGAGAGCTGCAGGTCATTGTGACGGGTCAGATGCTTCAGCGCTCAAACTCTGGAATCTCAAACTGACTACCGCCTCAGGGCGCGCGAATTGCGGCAAATCAACGCTCTTGAACGCGGTCCTCGGACGAAAAGACCTCCTGAGGACAAGTAAAAAAGCTGTCAGTCTCCGCAGGACTGTAGTGACTATCTCTTACTTGTGTCTTAGGGCTGTACCACCACGCTGAACTTCTATCGCGTCGGCGAACATCCGGGATCCGTGGTGCTCGTCGACGCTCCGGGTTACGGCGCACGAGGGCGCCCAGAGTGGGGCGACCTTTTCGACACCTACGTATCGACGCGAAAGCAGTACGTGTCGCAATCAACCGCGCTTCTCTGCTGACGGCCGTAGGCTGCGCCGCATCTACATTCTGTTCAACGGGAAACATATCCTGAACCCGGCGGATCTCGCAATGCTCGCGCACATCTCGGACACGCTCTTCACACAGGAGGGGACGCAGCCGTACACACTGCAGGCGGTAATAACCAAGGCAGACTGCATCCCCAACAGCTCGCTGGGCCAGGTCATCCCGACGATCCAGAAGCAGATATTCGAGAATGCGCCGCTATGTCTGCCGCCGATAATCACAAGTGCTGTGATGCGGCCGATGTTCGGGATCGATGCGGTGCGCGCGAACATCGCGGAGGCTTGTGGGCTTGGGTTGCTTAAGAAGTAATGCGTTTAGTGTACGATGTCAGGAAACCACGACCCCGTCAAAAACGTCACGAAAGATCTCCAGATTGCGTGCCCCGGTCAGGCTGCTGCCGTATATCGCGAAAACGATGCGCTTAAAGCGTCCTCTGAACTCTGCATCCAGCAAGATGAACTTCATCTCGCTTGCGACTAGTTTTGGAGGGCAAAGGTATGCCCCACAACCCATCGCCGCTGTAGGATCGTCAATCGCTGTGTAGATGATATGCAGACACCGACCTAGCACGAGAAACTCCTGCCCATGGTGTGCGGCCATACGATAAACGAGCCTGATCTTCCCCCGCAAGTCGTCAAGATCACTCGGGTTCTTAAACGCCAACCGATCTGGCGTCAGTTCCGGGCGGCGGGGAGCTGCGACGGTTATGACGGAGACCACTGTGGATAGAAAAAGCCAGGTTCCTACCCAGCCGCAGTTACGAGGTTCACAATACGAGTAGTGGGGTTACAAGCGATATCTCAGAAATGTGATTTTTTGACGTGTGACCGGCAAAACGTGCTGTTATTAGTGACAAAGTTGGGGGTGAACCTCTCCACGGCTTCATCCCCAACTTCAGTTACTATCACGCGTCACGTCACACGGTCCGAATTTCCCGGTATCATTTATTCTTTATTCAATTGTAATATTGCTACTCTTATTGATGAACCTCGCAACTGCGGCTGGGTAGGAACCTGAGAAAAAGCAGTCATATTGACTGCCTAAGCAGTTGATCGTGAAATTTGACAGTTGATCCGACTGCTTTTCGGATAACTGCTTTCGGCCACACTCAATCTGACTGTGTTCAAAGCAGTTGACCAGAAAGCAGTCAACCTGACTGCTTTTTCTCAAATTACTACATGGCTTGCCTGCCCTCCTAGTGACCTCCAGAAATCGATCCCATGACCAGACGATGCCTGCCGGTCTTCCGCTACATGATCCGGGTCGGATTCGGGTCGGACACCCGAAATCTGATTCCGACCAGTCTTAGTCTACGCGCGTCTCCCTGTACCTCCCTGCACCTCCCTCATCGATCCTCATCGATCATCCCCCGCTCGCTTCCTCCCTCAGCCCTGGCCCAGAAAATCCTTTCTTCTTCTTGCTAGCTCTGATTGTTTGTCCACTTCCCAATGTATACAAAGTCCAAGAACAACAACACAAAGCCAAGCCGTCCCGCCGCTCGCCCATCCGGCTGCGAATCGCGCTGAACCCGCCCGCGCAGTCCGAGCTGCGTGCAGTACCTCCCGGAGCACCCGCGCACTGGCGACGCTCACCGCGGACCTCAATCACATATGGGAGAGCCTTTCCAAACGTCAGGAGCTCCAGGACCGCAAGCTCGCGGACTACTTGCTTAACGCGCTCCCGCACAAGGTCCTTGCCGCAGACAAGTTCAAATCCGAGGTTGTCGCTCTGCGATAGCGCTTCGAACAAAGATGCACCCGGCTTTCTCTTCAACTCGGCGTACCACAAGCGCATCCCTGCGGACGGTGTCGCCTTTTATACGGAGGGCTTCTGGGAGCAGGACCAGACGAACAAGGTCCTTGATCTCCCCACACAGCTGCGACTCTCTCTACCGTCGTGCTCGCTGAACTTACGGAGCAGACAAAGTCGCAGTGCCCACCTGCCTCTCCACACTCCTTCATGCGTTCTGACGTGCCCCCCTGCAGCACGGTATGACCGTAACAGCTCGCGCTACCACGCGGGCGTCTACCAGCGTAAACGCACGAACCTGCTCGCTGCCCTCGACGCTGCGCGCAAGGTGCCATTCACCGCGCTCGCGCTCGCGACGCCGCCCACGCCCGATTTTGCGGTCTGCGCAATCTCCTTTTGCACGACATTCCGCCCTGTGTCCCGCGTAGCTCGCGCGATACGTTCGAGCGGCCCATCGCTGTCGTTCAGGTGGTACATCACAGGATCTCACGCTTGAAACGAAGAGCCCGCGCTGCCGGCAGATGTGCGCTCCACAGCCTCGGGAGAGCGAGCTCAGTTTGCGTGTGGGAGCGGCGACGGCATCAGTGTGCACCTCGATACCCCGGCGTTTGCGGCTTTTGTCAAGGAAAATGAGCTGCCGCCCCTTCAAGCCCGCGCGCTGATGCCGAGGATGACGAGAACATGCAGGAGCTCGGACCCTCCCCCCCAGCTGCCGCCCATGCTCCCCGAGATCGATGTGCAGTTGCATGCGTCGTCGTATCCATCGGACAGTGGCAAGATGATTTTATCCTTCTTCTCAGACTTTTACCTTCCTCTTTGTCTCTCTACCATACCACCCAATTCGTGGTATATGGCGTCCTGTATATTACTTTAATAGAATATGTTGCTAAGCCTTTCTGGTTCTAAACCTCCACGTCATTACCACAACTCAGACTTCAATGTATTCAGAGCCCACAGAGCATTCGCCATCCAACGGCGGCATAATCTCCGGGCGAGTCAAGAGTGTCTTATTATCCTAACGCTGAATCGAGTAGTAGATCGGCGACCGTCAATCTATTTGGAATTTTTGAGTTACGTGCCACCGAGTCGGAGCCTCCGACCTACTGTACTATTTCGTTCAATTCTCATCGCCTGTGACCTGTGACCGAAATTTCCGAAATTTGGATTTCGGAAATGGCCTAGGGTCGCTGTGACACCTTTTTATTTTCGTAAATGGCACAGAAATTGGCAGAGAAGGCGGGAGAACAGCTCTAGTGGTACCACATGCACTGTCCGAGCATTTTACAAGCTGAAAGAGCCGTGAAACGCCAGGCCAAGAAACTGTCCGAAAGGAGTAATTTTGCGTATTGTACTCAGTTTATGAGCCACGTATGAGGGTGGGCGTCTGAAAGCAAAGGGGTCAGCGAAGCAATCAGCACCAATTTACTTCCACGAGCCTGTGCGCCGCCGGGGCAAAAAAAAAACATTTTAAGCCCATTTTCACCGATTTTGTGACATGTTTGGGACATTCGGAAATCCCCTCAAACCCCTGTGACACCTCAATTTTTTTTCGTAAAAAAAGGGCCCTGTGACCTGTGACCTTCCGAATTGAATGAAATAGTACAGTACTTAGATCACTTAGATCATCCTCGCGGGCCGCGGCAGCCCTCGGCCGCCCCTCGTCGAAGGATTGAAAAGCCGCCAAGTCCTAATTCAGGCTTCTTTTGAGCTATCTTGATCGATGTGGCTGCCCACGGAGGTCTGCCCCACCTCCACAGACCTTAACGCGACGCGCGCGGCGCGCCGCGTTCGTTGTTTGGTCGTGATATGTCACACGTGACACATGTCGCCTGCCCTCCGACCACCATGTCGCGCCCTCTACCGACTCCCCATCCCGTGCCCATGCCCCAATTCTTCTTCTAAACCACTCTGGAGCAACTCTCGGCTGTACTTCCCCCTCTTCTACGGTACCCCCATCCAAAACCCGACCGACAAACCCCGAATATGCGATTCTACAGTTCTCCGCCCAAGAAGCCCGCTAAGAGTTCTTCCAGGAGTTGGGATGGTTCCCAAAAGGTCGCCAGTCCCTTGTGAGTGAACTATCCTCGTAGTTCAAGCCATCTTTGAGCTCACCTTGCTGCTAGCTGACCCGAGGTAGCACTATATGCGCGCGAGCCATCAACTTTGGACCGCTGCTGCATGCGCAGGCCTCCTCGTACCCTCACACGCAACAAGCACTCCCCACCGCGAACGCAATGACGCCGCCCCCAAATTCGCAGCACGTCGGGCTGCTTCGCCGACTCGCACGCACGCACGCGGAAGCCCCGCCGCCCACCACCGTTCCCCCTACTTGCCCCCCAAACCCTCACCCGGCTGCTGATGCATTCACAGGCCGTGCCGCGTTTACCACGAGACAGTTTGCGTCAATAGAGTGGCCATGTCCAGTGCGTGGTCATCCCTTTGCCTATCAGGTTGACCTGTTCATCCTTGTGCCCTTCAGCTCTACGGCGTCCTGTGCACGAGTAGCCTGCACCGGAAACAATCCATCTTTACGGCGCGCGGGCGTGTCGTCGATGTCCTGGCGCTGTACGGCGCTGGGCACGTTCGTATATCTCCCCTCGTAACGGGCGTCGAGCACGTGTCCCGGCGTGAATGCATCATCATTAGGAAGTATCTCTCTTTCTCTCTGCACTTGACTGCTTATTGTACCTTGTGCACAGGTCGAGAAGCAGCCCCGCACGCAACATGCGCCACTCGTCAAGGCTGCAACGGGCGAAGAGGTTGACGACCTTTTTATACGACTTGAGCGCACCGCCGGCGTAGCAGGCCTGGTGTATCTCGCATCTTTCACGTTACATGCCTGATTATAACTCCCGCAGCCCGCCGTCCCATTCGTCCGCGCTGACAACACTAAGCAGGATTTCAGCTTCCTCAATGGACCGGCCCCGACGCAGCTCGACTGGAGCGGTAAAGCAGAGCTGCGGAAGAACTCATCGAGGGCAGTGAGGGTGCGGGGAGACGTGCTGGAGAGGGGGCGACGATACGCGTCAAGTTCGGCCCCAAGGACGTCGCCCTGTGAGTACGCACAACAACAACAGCGGGCCCGGCGCTTATTGACGTGGCGCGCCAGCTTTCCGCCGAATGTGAGCCCGTGGCCAGCGTACATTGTCTGTAAGTCGGCCCTGCCTGAGCCGCGGATAGCACTGATGTGTCTGCTAGACTGCCCGCACGAGACCCAGCGGCTCAGCGCCCTGGGCGACGGCGGGAAGTGGGTCTGTGGCATCTCGCGCGGCGAGCACAGCACAAGCCGGACTGCGCTGTCTACTCTGTCGGTGCGCCCCCTCGCTTTGCCTCTGCCTCCTCACGCGGTTAGTGCTCATGCGTGAGATGGGGCCTAGGGATCAACTATGAGTCCTCGTTCGAGGCGGAGATCCTGAGCAACACGCAACACTGCCAAATCTAGGGGCACAACTCGCATTCGGGCCGCAGATCACGGGCGCCCGGAAGGGGCACACGCACTTCGCGGCGTTTGGCCTCGCGGGCGCGGACGACGAGCCGAAGATGTACACCCTCGAGAGCCTCATGACGATGAACGGTACGTCCCCCCTTCCCGCTTGCTCGTTGTCGTTCCCGCTGCCGTTCGGACTTCGTGCCCGGGCTGATGAGACGCGCTGCAGGCCACACTGGGAGTCGATGTACGGATGTATATAATACAATTTAATATATCGTTTTTGAGCATTCCATATGAGTGATACGAGCAGTCAAAGCAACTGTTGAAGCAGTTGAAGCAACTGTCAGAAAGCAGTCGAAGCAACTGTTGGAAAGCAGTTGAGGTGACTGCAAAAATGGCCGAAATACAGTCAACCCAAGTGTGTCAAAGCAGTTGATCTGACTGCGTGCATGCAGTTGATCCAACTGTTTGACGGCAGTTGGTCCGACTGCTTTCGGGCAGTTGATCTGACTGTCGATTCTATCTACAGTGAGACCACGACGCGATCCTCCGGAGGCAGATCAGCGCAGTGGTGCGCCAGATCGTCCTTGAAGACCACGACACCCGGGGAGAACACGCCCGCGACGGACCCAGGGCCGAGATTGGGCCAGGGGTACTGTACTATTTCGTTCAATTCTCATCGCCTGTGACCTGTGACCGAAATTTCCGAAATTTGGATTTCGGAAATGGCCTAGGGTCGCTGTGACACCTTTTTATTTTCGTAAATGGCACAGAAATTGGCAGAGAAGGCGGGAGAACAGCTCTAGTGGTACCACATGCACTGTCCGAGCATTTTACAAGCTGACAGAGCCGTGAAACGCCAGGCCAAGAAACTGTCCGAAAGGAGTAATTTTGCGTATTGTACTCAGTTTATGAGCCACGTATGAGGGTGGGCGTCTGAAAGCAAAGGGGTCAGCGAAGCAATCAGCACCAATTTACTTCCACGAGCCTGTGCGCCGCCGGGGCAAAAAAAAAACATTTTAAGCCCATTTTCGCCGATTTTGTGACATGTTTGGGACATTCGGAAATCCCCTCAAACCCCTGTGACACCTCAATTTTTTGCGTAAAAAAAGGGCCCTGTGACCTGTGACCTTCCGAATTGAATGAAATAGTACAGTAGTACTTTGGCTTGAGAGTTGCGTAAAGAGTAGAAGAGTAGCAGAGGGCCTCTTCCTGTCTCGAGATACTTAGTCAAGTTCACCAGCCAGGTAAAAAACGTCGAAGCGCGCCTGTGTCCGTGTAAAACTATGGATCCAGCCACCTGCGGGCTCCTCGTCGCTGGCAAGATTCAAGACGGCCGTCTTACCGTTCGCTTGCGAAGTCTCGGCCAGGATAGTGCGCGCTGAGATATACGAGTCTGAATTGATCACATTTATCTCAACCTCGGGCTGAGTGAGGCCTGAGGCACCGTCGCCCAGACTCTCCAGAGGCGGAAGTTGGTTCGAGAAGAATGTGGATTCAGCAGAGGCGCCTCCTTTGCGGAATTGAGATATCATTTCTGCAGTGCGGTAGATAGTATCGCGCGCAATTCTCTTTCTCTCTTCGACAGTGGACATCCCAGTGAATCGGAAGGCGTAGAGTTGGCGGAAAGCTCAGATCGAGGGACGAGCGACTCGGAGAGAGGGAGTTTGGTTTGTCCTGGGAAGAACCAGGGGCCGCCCCTGGCGACTAGGACCTTGCTTGATTGAAAAAGCAAAGTCTTGGCCAAGTTGGAGGCTAGCATATACATTGGTTTGTACAATGGTGAACAGTTTTTTTTTCTACTCGTTTTCCAAAGTGACCATTCATATTTAAAGTATCATAGCGAGGTATGGGATCGAGGTCGTGGTAAGAGGATGAGAGTCTAAGGTAACATGACGATGGTGTGATCATGTGTAGGAGTCCATAGTGCAATAGTCCAACTGCCATGGGCTGATTGACAGGTGACAGCAGAAGACTATGCATCTAAGACGTAATCAATAAGTAACGGAGAACACGGCTTGTGCGGGCCGGCTGACAGGGCCGCATCAAGGTACGCCAGGCGGCGGGCGAGGCAGACACGTGGCCGATAGCTTGCCGTCCCGGATCAAGCACGGCACGTTGACCGTGCGGCACCCTCTTGTGGCTCTCTCGTAAGTAGTCTCGGTCCTGCAACCATGCTTCGAGCCTCCTGTACTCGCAGCCCGAGCACATCGCGCTCGTTGTTCCGACGCAGGGTCGCTGTGCGAGCGCGGCTTCGAGCAGCCGCTACATCACCGCCGCTACCACAAGTCACTCGTGAGCCCGATGCAAAGCCCGTATCTTCCGTTGCGCAACTTGAGCAGCAGCCCGCTCGCTGGCCCGGGACACGGTGTGTCACCTTCTTCAAGTTGCATACAGATTGACTACATACTAACTGACCTCACCACGCAGACTACGAATGTGCGCGCCGTCCGCTCGCATGCTGTCCATATGAGCGAACAGTGCCAACGAGGGCCGCGCAACGCGACCGCCATCGCTCGCTGTTCCGCACGCACGCGCTGTGGAGCAGGCCGGCATGGACTTCGCTCCCGTGTTCCCCGTCCCGCGTGTATGGGATGCAGAGGCGCAGCCCCGGCGACGTCGAGCTCGACTCGGACGCAGCGTGCGCAAATGAAGGCGAGGAACGAGACCTTCGCGCGCGCGCGATCGACGCGGTGGTCCGACTCGCCGCCGTGGTCAGCGGGATGCACGCCACGTCGTACCCCGATGTCCCAGCGGCAGATGTCGAGGTGGGAGACCAGGCGCCGCCGTACAACACAGGGGACGTTGCAGCGGGTAAGTGGCCCCTTTCTATCCGCAGGGCCGCCGCTCATAATCTCAGCGCAGCACGCAAGCGTCCGCCCGCTACTTCCGCCCCCGCCGCATGCCCGCCACGCTCGGGACACGCCTCAAGGCTGTCAAGAGTCGGTGGTATCCCTCGCGCCTCCAATCTCCCGCTTCTCCCTCACGCTCGCAAGATGCATCCGTGCTCGCAAGCCGTCATTCAACCCTGCACCCGCCCCGATATCGCCGTATTGCGCAAACATCGTAATCAGCGTGCTTGCTGCACCGCTCGCATGCCGCTTGTTGCGCACTGCTATGACCTGCGTCCGCGCAGGACCAACAGGCGCTTTGCTCGAGCACTACAACTCAGCGCCGTTTACACACATCCGTATCCATCCCCTCGCCGCTCGCGCGCAAGCCCTGCGCCCATGTCGCTCACGTTTTGAAGCCCCGTCGGCCACCCCGTCTACCCTCGTGTCGTCCCGCTCGCATCCGCAAGCCCCGTCGCCGCTCCGGCCGCCGCCACGCGCTTGTGTCCACTGTACATTCCCGCCGCGTCCGACGCCCGCTTGCATTGCAGTGGCTTGCTTCGCCCGCCATTTTGTCGTGGCCGCGCGCCTGTACCGCGCGTGCAGACTCTCCCACGTATTTGCAGGTCGATGGGCTTGTGCAGCTCGGGCGCTGCGAACGCCGCTGCCTCGTCACCCAGCTCTTCGACGCCGCGAACGACCGCACGCCGCCGCTATCGCTACCACGTCACTCTACGTGACTCGCACGCGGTCTTACAAGACGCGTCCGAAGCGCGGCACTGGCAACTGTGTCTGCGGGCAACGCGAATGTGGATTCCCACGTTGGCGCGGCGTAGCTCGCTCACAGGCGCAGCCGGTCTCTGTGTCCGGTGACTTGTCGCTCGCGCGCGACAATCACCATGTACGCCTCTCTACCCACTCATGCATACGTACGTCGCTAACCCCGCCCACAGCTCGCCGCTCTCCGCTCCCAACCGTCGAAGGGCGTACGCTCAAGCCTTCCCATACTACCACGCTACACACGCCCGTCCCGTGGCCTCAAGCGCCGCTCAACGCATCCGCTCATACGCCCATACCGCAACTGACGCTGCCCCGCCGCCGCTGCCTCGCTTAACGCCGTCCCCCGTCCGCTGCGCCGCGCGCGTTGCATCTGGATCATCCGAGTCAGCGCGTGCGCCACTCGCTCTCTTCGCACCTCGCTTGCCGCCCTCTGACTCGGCCCTCGTCGCTCCCCGCTCGACAACTCGCCGCCGTCCAACTCAAATCGCCCATCCTGCGGTTACCAAAAATACAAGCGCTGTCACGACGTAGTCAGCGGGGTACTCTCAGGCGGAACTATGTACTGACGGCGGGACCCATCACCCGAGTCCCGCGCACCTCGCCCGCGGATTGATGTCCCCCATAATGTGCCACTCGTTTGGCAGTGGCCCGTCTCCCTCCGACTCCGCTGACTCGGTCCTCGTCCCGACTCCGGAGAATAGAAGCGCTGCGACAGCATCAGCGGAATACTCAAGCAGCCGGAGCGCGTACCGACGTACCGACTGCGGCCCAAGTCCCCTCCAGGTTGATAACGTGCAAGCGGCGTCTCCGCTGGCGGCTCTCCACATGCAGGCAAGTCCGCATCTGCGCCGCTAAGCCCGCCAGTGGTGTCTCCGCTTGCATTGCGCGGGACCGCAGCAAAGTCCACCGCCTCGTGCGCCCGCCAAACTCGGACGCGATGCGTCGGTGTTGCGTATGACCCACCCAGGCGCGTCTCCTCTGTCCCACATCGTCGGCGTGATCTGTTCGATTCGCGCGGGACATCGCCCACCCTCGCGAGTCCCCATGCTGCCAATGCACGCGCTCCTCCGCATCCGTCTCAACGCCGCCGCTTGTTTTACCACGTGCGTGTCATCACCACCGTCCTCACCCCGCCGCTGCTCTCCACCAAGACGCCACCCACCCCCAACTCGTCCACGCCGCGCCGTCCTGCCCGCGCTACCATCCCGTCAGCGCGCCACCGCCGACGCACGCAATCCGCCACATCTGCGCCGCTTGCCTCGTTCGGCTGCCGACTGGGATTGGACCGAGTCGTACTATCGGCGTGGGCCATGGTCCGCTCATGCTTGTTTCGATCGGCGGGACGATCCCCAGAGTCAGTGCTCGGGACGTGCTGTGGCATGCGCGTGCGTTCCTCCCCACGAGGCCGCCCCCAAAAGCGCTCGAATTGCTCTAAGTAGCACATGTAGGTACAGCCTGAATAAACACACTCAGTTTCTTGCATTGTGTAGTGCGCCAGCTTCGCGTCCCCGTCCGACTTGCGTGGGTGGATTGGATAGAAGTGCCGGGACTTGGGTTCTCCATTGACCTGGGCGTGACTGTACTCCTGAAGAAGTCATGGTTTAAGCTGTACTGCTTGTGTTGCATGGGCGCTTCCCTATGCAGCCCCCGCCCGCAGATGTCCGTGCGTTGTTGCGCGGGCGCATTCCCACACGTGTTCACTCGCATAAGTGGCCCCATGCAGTGGGCCCATGCATTGCCTTTGATATGTGAATGTCCGTCGGCCAGTGGTGCACATGCTGTCAGGTCCACGTCAGGGGAAAGACCAGGTCCTTCATATTTATTCTCCGCTGCTCAACACTTTGCAAGCTTTTGTCTTGGGTTTGAGCACTCGTAATTACATGTTTTGCCCTGTACTATATCATAAATAACAGTATTTCCAGCTCAATACAATGGAGCGTGAGTGGCTGTCCAGTGGGCATTGCAGCTGCAGCGCCGGAAAGTGGTACTACTACAAGGTAGGAGAGATCACAATCAAAACTGTAAGTGGACTCGGGATCTTAAATCAGTTCGCGATGAGAATTATTTGGGGGCCTTGCACCTGGCCTCCCTTTCTCACAATGCTACCGGAGAGGAGCAATGAACCATCAAAGTCTATAGGGAGATAATTAGGGCCACAGAGACATCCTGTGGCCTGTAAAGACGAAGGTCGTCAGTTCGCGATTCTAATTTGTGATTGGTCGGCAAATTCCGTGAGTGCCGTTGATCCTGCCACGGCACGTGTGATGCGCCATCACCAGTCTTCGGGGAGCTGCGGACGTCGTGGGCCATGGGCGGAAGCTGTCATGAAGTGGCAGGGCAAGGCAGGGAGCGGCAGGCTTCTATCACATATAAGACTCCTACATTACATAAGGAAAGGCCGAATGTCCACGGCAGGTTTGGGGACCTGCCGAGGCTGATGGACTCCGGCATGCCTGATGCGCCATCACCAAGCTCGGGAGACGCATCAGGGCAGGGCCCGGGACATGACAGCTGCCAGGACCTGGCGGGAGCCCCGCAGGCTTCTATTAGTTGTCTCATTACATAAATGGCAGAAGATTTATTGGAGAAGCTTCATTTGGCAGGCCATCAGTTCACCTATAGTGCCCTATTATAGGGCCTAGTTAGATGGGGAGATATATTGGATCTCCCAGGCTAAGTAGGCCCGCTTCGCGCAATAAGTCGTGCTCGCGTTAAATCTTGTTAGTTCTAGCAATTAATACCAATAGCTCCGAGCTATTTGACGATAGCGATGAGATAACGTAGATAGCTTAGATAGCGATGAGATAGCTTAGATAGCGATGAGATAGCGTAGATATCTTAGATAGCGATGAGATTACACCGGCTGCAACAACCCGGCAGATTACTGGTCATCTCCGCGGCCGGCATCTCCCGCCCGCCCATCGGTCGCATCAAAACCGCCGCCGCCGACTGTAAGTCGTCGCCCACGGCCCAAATAATAGCCGTAAAATCACCAAAAAATTCGAGTATATACACAATATGTAAGCAAAAGGGGCCCGCCCTTTAAGCGGACCCCTGTCCCCGGAGGCACCGGCGCATGCGTGGCTAAGCGTCGCGCTTCTTGCGCGGCTTTCCAGCATCGCTGCGGACCTTGCGCTTGCGCGGTGCAGGCTCGTTCTCCTCCTCCTCGCGGTTCTTCCTCTTCCCCTTATCCGAGCGCTCCTTCCGCCCCTTCCGCTGATACGGGTCGGATCTGCCGACCCCTCGTCAGGTCGCTTTTTGCGATTTATCACTTAACCAGTACAACTGCTAGTACTTCGGTACTAGTACTGAGTACTTGGTACTTGAACCCTGTCCGGTGACATACAGTTAGAGTCAGAGCGGAGCTCCGAGCTGCTGATTGTGTATTGACCATGCCGGAGAAGCCGTATCATGTTTAGACAAGTACTTATGCTCTGGGTCCTACTAAACGGGGACTGTCATATTGCTTGCTAAGACCTCTGTGCGGTCATTAGTGAAGTACGAGTTCTTCCCAGGACTTGGACTACACTACGAAAGCTAGATACCATACCCAGGAGAATACCCACAAAAGCCTTGACAACTTTGGAGACCATGACTATACCCAAGGGACTGGATGGCCACAGTCCACTAGACAGGCATGAACCAAGTAGTAGGGTTCAAGGCCGCGACGTGCGGAGAAGTCCTTCAGAGTACTCTAGGAGTACTTGGGAACTATAGAGAGCAACAGACGCATGGATTGCTAGGAATGACAGTGATCGGCATAGTACTTGGCACGTCAACGAGACATGTGACCAGTACGACGCGATCTGAGAAGTCAAACAAGGACAAAGGTTGTTCGACGAGAAGTCCACAGTACCTGTAGGAATGCCGAGAAGACCTCTGGAGAGGTCTGGCCCACACGAACTGAGTCGGACGGAGTCGAAACCAGTAGGCTAGGAGATTAGCAGACGAACCAACCCCGGAACATCGGTCAAAGCGGTCACCCGCTGCGGCAGCAGTTCTAGTGGAGCGGCAAAGCACGCCATCGGGCTTTACAAACCAAGCCGAAGTGCGGCATCCTCTACAAGTACTTGGCAAGTACTCGGGAGCACTAGACAGTGCTCTTGGCCTGGCCTAGAGTTTGCAAATATACCACAACGGGTCTCTGGAGTTCTCACGGCGCGAGGATCCGGACCAGACCGGCTCTCAACAGCCAATCATAGACGTTCCCGGGATCCGGACTTGTTTCATCTTATCTGTTTCACTCTGTCATCGTCGTCATTTCTATCTGTCATGTATTTCCCGGAAAACCTATAAAATAGCAAGTAGTAGCCGCAGTACAGTAGTTCATCCTTGCCCCCCAGATCGTGCCCACAGACTGCCTGCAGTCCAAAGTACTATCCCACGGCGTTGGTGTCCTCTGTAACTGAGCGGAGATTGTTTGTCAATAAAACATTATCTGTTGGTTTCATTAAGAACTTGACCTTGAGAGGTTGTTTCGCTTGAGGACTTGTGATCAGTAGTAAACTACTCAACTCACTTGTGAGACCCCGTAAATCCTTTGTCTATAGTGTCAAAGGTCGCACAGACAGTTCCCCGCTTCAGAAAGGGCTGTTGTGTAGGACTATTGATACAAGACCCCGTTTAGCAGGCTTGTTGTAGTCAGCTCGTCGCAGACAGTTCCCCGTATAGAAAGGGCTGTTGTGATAGAGGGCCAGCATTGATACAAGACCCCGTATAGCAGGCTTGTTGTGCTCTGCCAGACCTCTAAGAACTCGTTGGATCTCTTAGAACACTACCATCTTTCACCCACCCCGTATACCGTTCCCCCGGTATCTGTGGAGAGAGTTCTAGTTTAGTTGTTCCACAACTACTGGAAGTACTTGGGAGTGCTCTAGAGAAGTCGCATTCGTGTGCAGGCCTTGTCCCAGAACGTTGATCGCGAGATTACATCTTACCTGTATATCTCAGGGTGACCCGAACTCATTGTTGGTACCGAGTATTGGTTGTGTGTTGTGTGTGTGTTGGTTGAGTTAGTTGTAGTGTGTTCACGCGCACTAGTTCTAGTCTTAGTCTTCGGCAGCCCATACTCAGGTGCACCGTTTCACCGCGGCGCGGTACTATCGGCGATGGACTCGCTAGCTGCTGCCTTGTGCACCTTCTTTGCGCTGGTCGACTTCTCCAAGGTATCCCCCTTTCTCTTCTTCGCGGCCTGCTCGCTGTCGATAGGCGCAAGGGCGGACAAGAGCCCCGCCACATGAGACGCGCCAACGGCTATCGAAGCGGTGGGCGTAGCCCCGGAGGGCAGTAAGAGCGTGCCGCTCGTTGTGCGATCGATCCCTTCGATCCCTCCGTAGGTGCTGCTTGGGTAATCGCTAGGGAAGCGTCCGCTGAAGTTGTCGGGCGAGACGACCCCCCCCGCGCTACGCCCAGCAGGCGTTGTCAGCTCGTTAGCCTGGGTTACGAGCAGGACACCTCCAGGCCCGTAGCTGGCGCCTCCCGCAAACACATCGGTGTATGGGGACGGACACGCCGCCTCGCTCGCATCGGGCTGTGGCTGCAGGGGGGCGCTGTGGATGCCGAGCACCGATCCGTGGTGCTGCAGGGGAACACCGTAGGGGTCAAACGAGGCGGTGCCCTCGGCGTTGCTGGGCGCGTCGAGGTGTAACTGCAGGGGGGTGCTTTGGACACCGTAGCCGTCAAACGAGGAGGCGGCCGCGGCATCGCTGGGCGCATCGAGGCGGGGCTCCAAGGTGCCGCTCTGGATCCCCAGCGCGCCCGCGAGCGTCGAGTCGTGGTGCTGCAGGGGGCCACCATAGGCGTTGAACGGGGCGGCCTCGGCGTTGCTGGGCGCATCAAGGTGGAGGTGCAGGGGGGGGCCGTAGACGTCGAGCGAGGTGAGGTCTTCGGAGTTGCTGGTCATAGGATCGTGCATCCGGTTGTTGGCGCCAAAGCTGTAGCCGTCGGGGCCGAGGCCGGGCATTGGCACGAGCCCCGAAAAGTCGAAGGAGGCGGGGTCGAAGGCCTCCGGATTGAAGGGAGCGTAGTGGTGGTAGGTGGCGGCGGAACCTGGAGCAGCCAAAGGGGCGGCTGGGGTGGATGGAAGCGCGATGGAGGTGGTAGCGGCGGATGCGATGGCGGCGGAGGCGCTAGTCCGCGGCGCGGTGCGAGTCGAGGTCGTAGGGGAATGGCCTTCTTCCCCCGAGTCCTCGTCATCGCTCCCACTCCCACTGCCGCTGTCCCCGGCGTCCTCACCCCCTCTCTTCCCCGCCGTCCCCTTCCCTGTCGCGCCTGACTTTTCCTTCCCCTTTCCCTTGTTCGGCCCACGCTTCTTGCCGGAGTCGCTGCACTCTGCACGCCTTCTCAGCGGCTCGCCCGTGCGTGCGAGGTGCTCCTGACGCTCGCCCTCGTGCTTCTTGACGAGGGCGGCATGGTCGGGGGTGGTCATCCGGTGCCACTGGATGCTGCCGTCCCTTAGGTAGTCGCGGATCTTGCGCGCGCTCGTAGCGCCCATCTTCGACGGCCGCTCCATCGTAATATCTGCTGGCCAGCCAAGGAGCTCGACCCTCTTCAGCTCGCGGATCTTGTAATCATAGTCGTCGTAGCTCATGTTTGCAGCCTTGTCTTTTGAAACTTTGCCTGCATAAGCTATCAGTCGGGTGCTCTACAAGAATCTAATGACGACGTACGCAGACCCTGTCCCATTAGCGTAACAATCTCCTTCCGCATCTTGCTCAAGTCGTTGCTGCTCTTGTCCCCTGCGTAACATGTTAGAGCCTTGACCTGCATGATGTACAAGAACATACCTTTGTCTCGGGTGCAGCAATACATCTCAAATGCGCGTAGCATGTCGCGCCAGCTGAAGTCGTACGTCTGCATGAAGAAGTCTAAAATATCATCGGACTCCACGCAAACTGGGAGGGCGGCGTCATCTGCATTCCCGCGCGACAAGACTGCAAATCCACGGATGCCGGTGCGCTCGAACAGGTCGACCAGCTGGAAAAGACGTTAAAAGGCACGGTACTTCATCTCCTATGAGGACGTACCTCGTCGCCAATGCGTTTTACGGTCTGGACCCCATCCATGGCGGCAGACTTGTTGGTAGAGCGCGCGCCACGCGTCTGGGTGCTCCGAAAGTCGATGAGCTGGTCCAAGAGCCGTTTCTTCTCTTCCTCAGTCAAGAGGTCCTCGTCGTCGACAAGAGTGCCGGCCTCCACTGCTTCCGTGAGCTCCTCCTGAAGCTGAGGCACAGCCTTCGCATCGCCAGCTGAGTCGATGCAAGTCAGTCGAGCAGCTCCCGTTTCCTAGAACAGATAATCACGTACCCTCCTGTGCCTTCAGGGCCATATCATGAAGGATGGCGTTGTGGAGAGTAGGGCGCAGCGAATGTTTGAAGTGGCTGACGTTGCACAGCAGCTTGCGCACATCGGCCTCCTTGACCGAGTGCTCCGCCGACATCCGCGCGATCTCGGAGCTCCGGTACGCAAAGAACCGGTCGACGTCGTCGTCGTATGCCTCCAGGCGCACTTTGTTCTGTGCCCTCTTCAAGAGCATCGAGGCTTTTGCAGCAGACGAGATCCCGACGCGCTTGCGCGCAGTCTGGACTTTCTTCTGTGGATTCCGCCTGGCATGTGCGGACGGAGCAGAGGGAAGCCGTTTCGGCATTGGAGGCGTGCAGCGTGTAAAATTAGGTTGACGGTGGGAGAGGAGATATAAACAAACTTGACATGATCACGTTCCCATGTCAAGTTAGAAAAAGGCAATCCCGCAACACAGCATCAGTCTATATATTGCACCAACCCCCACAACCTAATGGTTGAGGGGTTGGCGACGCAGCTTGTATATAATTTACACGGTAAATTCGGCCTGCTTTGCTAATCCCTCAAGCATTAGGTTTTAGTTCGAGCCTCAGCTAATGTATTTTTCTTGCATTTCAAATGGAAATTTTCTTTCATTCATATATATACAACTTATTGAATCCCAAGGCGCTCATCGCAGTTGTACAAATTTCAGCTCAATTTTTTATATACAGGATACATGCACATGTAAAGCAAGATAGATTTTAGGAAACACTACGGACACCTTCACTTCGCGTCACAAGGCTCACCCACGGCTCAACGGCCCCTCATCGTCATCCAAAATTGTAACAGGAGGGAGGGGGCCACCGGTAGACCCTTCCTCGTCATCCGAGATCGAGACGGGGGACAGACGCCCGAGGTCGCCCCATGGATGGGTCGCGGGGTCATAGAGCAGGGGGCTGACAGCGCCCGATGCGAAGCCTGGCACCACGCGCGCTCTGCTCCTCACTTTGCCTTGCGGCTGTGCGCCGCCACGTCGGGGCTGCATCTCGGTGCGGGGGCGCCTGCCACTGTGCTGCAGGCGCTCAGCAGGGGGGCACAGGGAGCAAGACTTTCTTACCTCTGGGCCCGCTGGCTGCTCATCCTCCGCCTCGAGCTCTGGAGCTGGCCGGACGGCGTGGCGCTCCTTGTGCCCCTGCACATTGCAGCGACTCTCGGCGGATTGCCGCGCAGAAAGCCGCAGCTCTTCAATGCGTGCCGCGTGGCGCGCTTCCACGATGGCGGCATTCCGCTCCGCCTGCGCCTCAGGCGAGACGATGACCGCGCCGCGCCAGAGCGCCTCAACCTCTTCAGGGGACAATGGAAGGATTGACCCGCCCGCCTTGCGCGCCGCTACCACAACTCTGTGTCGAGGCAGAGGCGATGCGGGTCGCGAAAGCGTACGGGTGTCGGAGGGGGTAGGCGAAGTGGGGCGCGAGGGCGGGGGCGAGTGCGAGGGCGATTCCGGCTGCACTTCCACCTGGTGGTTGTGGAACTCACCACACTCCAAGTTCCACTGCTCCAGTAGCCGCAACCAAGTGGTGGCCTCGATGAAGGCGGCGGTCGGATCATCATCCAGTATAGCGTCAAGCGTGTGCCTAAAAACTGTTAATCGTACAAGTAGGAAGTCAGAAAAGTAAACGCACCGCGACGTAACTACACCCTGAATTCGTCCGTGAATCAAGCCGTAAAAGACACCGTTGGGGTCACGGCTATGGGCCAGCCTATCTTCATGGCCAGGATCTGGGAAGTAGGAGGGCGTGCACAGCAGAGGGACTGCGAGAGGGACCTCGGTGAGCAGGTCAAGCATGGTGGTGACAATGAACGTTGTTACTAAGTGTCACGGCCGCTGGCATTTGCATATCGAAAAAATATATATTCGAAGTACAGTATTCTGGTAGAAATGCTATGGACATCCAGCGGCTTTCCATGCCTCCGTCCGGTAGTGCTCGTGTGCCAGCCAGCGGGTAGACGCCGTGCAGATGCAGACACACCCCTCGCAAGCCCATTCCTCGCACCCTGCTCTGCATTTATGCTGCTGTACTGGCAGCGCGGTGACTTCAAACTCGGAGCGGACAGCGGGGGCCTCCCCAGCGGGCCCGGCGGCCTCGGAGCTCCTTGCGGCGTCACTGGAGTAGATTTATTAGTAGCATTTCTTGCGCCGTTTATGTGGCACACACCGGTGTTCCGCTCGGCGCTCTGTATCTGCGATGCGTATTTTGTCTCGGTTACTTGAGAGATTGTCAGCGGTAGCTCAAGGCTGGATGGGAAGAGCGAGCCAACCCCTCACGATATCTTCTAGCAGACTGGCGCGCGTTCCGTTTGTGCCGGCGCACAGTTGTCTCGTCTGCGTCAGCCAGAGCAGCCCGAAGGCTGGCAGAGCTATGGATAAGATGTGTGAAGACATCCAGAATTGCATGACTTACCGTTGCATCCGCAGACGCCCCGCATCCCGAAGACGCGCTGCATTTCTAGGTCAAGCTTGGATGAGACAGCGGCACAGCGAGCACAAAAGGCTCACTTTTCAGCATACTTTGCAAGGGTTTCCTCACGGCGTTGACGCTTTTCATCGGGATCCATTGGTTTGCGGCCGCGCGCCATGGTGAAGTGCAGACGGGATGATTGTAGTAAGTGATCAAGTGTTAAGATATGCACAAGATCAGACCAAACTTCGTCTACAAGCAACGAGTTCGCGATTTCCCCGGTCAACATAAAGTATTGTCCTACTTCTACCCTCTTCCCCGAAAATTAAGCAAATAATCACACTTCATACTGAACTACACTACAGTATAGTTGAATCAAAATTAACTCGCCCTGACCAAGGAATACTTCAACAGAAGTCAATTTTCGATTTTAAAAAAAAAATTCACAATGGACTCGGAAACGTGCTAGAATGTATGCCCCCAGAAATTGAGGCCGGGCAGAAAGAGCTCGGCCATGAACCAAATGAAGAAAGTGAGTTCGCGACAGCAATGAGTTCACGACGATAATGCCCAATGAATACGTTGGCTTCAATGCTTTCATACTCACACAAGTGAAGTGAACTAGAATAAATTTATTTATCTGCTGCGTCGTCGAGGAGTTCGTCTATAGTACTAAGTAAGTCTAAGCCCGTTTTCCACCGCGTCCCCTTCAGTTCTGCCAGGCGTGCAAACTCCTCCGGGTCCGCTGCCTCAAGTGCTGCCTCTGTGCGAAATCCGTTGTCGACGAAGCGGAAGAGTCCGCCGGCGGTAAACTGGGTGAACGAAATCCGCCGATCGCCGTCCTGCACAGGAATGTTGGAGTGCGCAATTGTTGCTGAGGGCAGCAAGATCAACGCGCCGGGCGGGAACTCGACTACCAAGCGCAAATTCCAGAGTACAAGGTGGCCGCCCTTGGTCGGGTCGAATGGGCCAGCAGCCTGGATCGCGCACCACCCGAATGGCAGGTTCTGCGAGTCCCGGTGGCGGAATGTCCAGACGCTCGGCCCGAAGTTGAAGGCGGCGGCAGAGAAGACCGATCGAACGAAGTTAGGGCGGAGGAGGGGGAGGTGCTGATGGAGGGCCGCCTGGTAGTCTGCATAATACCGGTGGAGCCGAGGCGCCCATAGCTGAAACGCCGCTGGAGGCGGGTTAGCGCAGCGCTCGGGCAGAGGGAGAGGGGGCGTACCGCTTGCAAATGTTGCCATGCGCACAATCGCGGGGTTGCTGAGGAGGCGCCCCAGCATTGCCTGATACGGGCTTCGTAGAATAGACGGCACGGTCTGCCCCTTGCCATACGAGAGCCCAACATTGACGGCGGCGAAGAGCCCCCGCCGGTGGCTGCACATATGAGCGGGGAAGGCGGCGTTGAGTCCCTCGGCGGTGATATCTTGGTAGGCAGCCTCGACCGCCGCCGCCCAATCCTCTCCCCATGGCTGCCCTGCAAGAACCGCAAAGACGCGGCCGCGCGAGTCTACGATAGGGCGCGCGTCGCTACTCAAAAGTTAAGGGCAGCGGACAAAGGGGAGAGGGATGGTGGGCTCACAAGCCATTCCACTGCACTACATGGAAGCCGAGGCCGACGAGCTCGGTGAGCGAGCGGGGTTTCTTGCTGCCCCAAGCCTCGTCTGCATCGGCGTTCTTCGCCGTGTATGCGCCATAGGCGGCAGGTAGAACTCCCACATCGTCGGGGGCGTCGGATGCAGCGCGAGCATCAGGCATGAAAGCCGCACTGACGGCCCTGCGTAGGGGGGTCCGCGAGACCAGCACGGACGTGCTTCCGAAGGGTAGAGGGGCGCGGGTCATGCCCCTCGTGCTCGAAGGCCCTTGCACGCTTCTCCTTGCGCTTGCGATGGTTGCGCTTCTGGGGCGTCTTGCCCTCCTGCATGTCATCGAAGGCCGTGCGGCGGCGTTTTGAGGGCGGCGGCGATGGGGGCGTTGGCGGGGGATGGACGTCGTCGACCTCATTCCACAAATCCGTCGGCAGAGGTGGGGGGTAGCTCTCATCGATGCCGTCGAGGTCCCGTGGTGGCGGCAGCAGTGGGCGCTGCTCTTCGGCTGCTGCATCCTCGTGGTCGTCATCGGCATCCCCATCGCCACCCTCTTGCTTCACAGCCTCTGTAAGAAGCGGCGCAAAGTCGAAGACTGGGTGATGAAGTGCGATGGTGGCGCCCTCGTATGGTGAAAACGCCGTTCCACGGCGGGTCTTGCGCGCTATGAGCGTGGTTGTGCAGGGGAGAAGTATGAGCACGCACCTGTCGGAGCAGTGGAACCCAAAGCATGAGGGGACCTAGAGAGGAACGCGTCAATTTCTGAGTGGCACAGGCGGATTGGGGCCTTCTGAGGCTCCCTTGCCATTCCACTGCAGAGCCCCCGGGTCCGAAGTCAATGCAGTGGAGTAGGTAGGGAGCTTGGCAGAAGGCGCGTAAAAGACCTACGTACCGTAGGTCGCGGGTGATTGGAGTGGAGGATGATTGAGACGCGTTGGGTCACATATGTCACGCATCACTATCAACAAACCGCGCCCACTCGTGATCATCTGCGTGCACGATCGACGCTTGATCGACGCAGGAATGTCCGCCCCGCTCACCAAGAGGCGGCGGGTTGCGAATGCACGGACAGCTACCTCAACATCCTCCCGTGTGCAGCTTGGTGGCTCTCAGCGCAACGCCGCCGGTCGCTCCGTCCGGAGAAAAGTTACCTTTAGTAGCAGTGAATTGTTGGCCCTCAAGAAGGAAGAGGAAGAGAGGGAGGCGGAGCGGAGGGCAAGTATGTTATAGGTCCTGCTCCAATATATGTGGAACACTCACCATGAAGCATTTAGACATGAACGAAGCCGAGCGTCGGGACCACGACAGGATGCGGGATATTCCTGAAGACTTCGACAACGATGGTTATGGCTACGAGGAGGAAGTTCTCCGCGGCGACGTTGCTGCGGATATCAGCCATGCCGGCGAGAGTTTGACAGAAGAGGCGATTGAGGCGGCCGATATAAGCCTCCTGGAGCAGTTGCGCGCGCACCACAAGTGAGTTGTCGTTTCTGTATAAAACGATGAGTCGTTGAACGGCCTTGAAGTCAGCTTTTTCCGCGAGCAAGGGACAAACGCACCCGTACAAACCGCACCCAAATCCTAGTCGATGCCTTCGCTGCACAGATGGAGGCGATGGCCGACGCATACATCTCGTGGGACCTCGAGACTTCAAAGGAAGGGCTCGCGTCGGTCTACAGCCAGCCAAAGGATGCTGAGGTTGAGGAGACCAACGAGGTATTTGTGGTGGATATATTCTGTGCGCCCCAGTCTTGTGTCGAGCGCAATATCTACTGACTCCATTTGCAGCTGCATATTATGCCGACGTCCCTATCATCAAGAGCGACGCCTTCGTGGCCTCTGCCTACGTCCGGCAAGGGCTCATGCCCGTCTCGCCGCACTTCCCCTCCGTGGTCGTCACCATCCGGGCCCTCGAGGTCTTCCGCGCTGCTAGTCTCAGATGTCCCCGCCTCGGAATCCAGGCCTTTGTTCGCACCCTTTGTGATCTCCACGGCGTTCCTCCCCGAGGGTATCTGGCAACGCAGTTCAGAGTGGCCTTTGACGTCTACCTCAGCATTCGCAACGTGGTGGATAAGCGTGTGCAAGCTGCTCTCGGTCGCAACACCCCCAATTGGCGCCTGAAGAATGCATGCCCGGCATGCATGTACAAGCTCGAGGGGGAAGAATCCCTGCTGATTCCGCTGCTTGTCACGATTGACGGCAATAATTCACTGAAGCGATTTTGGCGGCGAGAGCGCGAGGAGGTACTGGAGGACGGGACCTCTGTCCCGGGGACATCGAAAGAGCGCCTCGATAATCGGGTCCCCGGCGCGGACTACTATCTTCCCCGGGAGGAAGTTGATCGCTGGGCAAAGGAGGGGCTCGAGGACATGATGAAGGGCTTCGTCCCGGAAGACGGGGGGCCGGAGGAGGAGGACGGATGCATGGAGAGGTGGCAGAACATGCGGGAGGAGGTGACATCCCGTGCATATGGGATGTACGACGAGACCGGGTTCTTCCCCGCCCTCTGTCGCCATAGCTTTGTGCTTATTGTCGTCGACATGGTGAAGAGTGGTGAGCTGTGAGTCTTCTAGCTTCTATGCCGCTGCAGTATTTGCTTGCTGACTTGAATATCCTGCAGTGCAAAGTATGGCTTCGCGATTACGAATCACCTACTGCGCGTCCTTGGCGAGCTAGGCCAGGGGTACAACATTGGATGCAAATATGGGAAGATGGTGCGCGCCCACCCAGGCTTGTCGAAGCTCGCCGCAGATACAAACTTCAAGTCGCTCGTCGGCGCTTTTCACGGATCGGGGCATCAGCGCGAATGCCAGCTCAAGAATCTCTCAACTTACGTCGAGGGCGTCGGGACGGAGGACCTCGAAACATGTGAAAGCTTCTTCTCCAAGTCAAATGCGCTCGCTCCAACAACTCGTTACGCTACAGCATTCCACCGCAAGCAAGCAATCACGGGCTATCTCAGACATGCAGATGTATTCGACGCGGGGCTCTGTAGGTGGAACAATCTACCTCTTCATGTTACGGCTGCTGATATAAAGGTTCCCAGCCGGCGTCCTCTGCAGTAAGTACCCGCCGCGCCCTCAGGACAAAGGCTACGTTGCCGGCGCTCCAGGAGACCATGGTCCAGCTTCGGGTGGAGTCGCGTGCCGTATTCGAGACGTGGCTAGAAAAGGAGAAGCGGTTCCTGCGGACCTTGTCAAAGGAGCCCGTGCAAGAGACGCTGGAGATGGAGTACTATCAGAAGCTAGTAAATCTTCTGCATCAGGAGTACGTACCTTTATTTCTCTAATTCGAGCTAGTGCTGACCTGACCACAACAGGGAGCACCTTGCAAATGTCATGAAGCTGCGGCTGCCTGCTGCCGCCGCTCCGACTGACGCCGCAGGCTACCAGCGTGCCGCAAAGGAAACACGGGGGATCGAAACGCAACGGCGACATGCAATAGAGCGCGCAGCAAAGGCTCTTGAGGCTGTGCAGGATCTGGAGGCGCGCCTTGACACGGATCGGTGGGTGCCAGGGAGCGAGAAGTGGGAGGCTGCGGCCACAATGTCCGGGCGCCGGCGCTATCAGCGCGCACTCGACGATCTGGAGGGGCTGATCATCGCGCGAATGTTCAAGCTGTACAAAGTGAATATGGCAGGGACTGGTACGTGTACATTTGTGGAGCGGATCGAAGCTGATAGAAGGTGCTGCAGGTTACAAGCTGCGCAAGCATATTGCTAAAGCCCTCCAGGCTCGCTCGAAGGCGGTGAAGGCAGCGATAGAAAGGTACAACGCTGCCGCCGACGCGATGACCCCGCCCAAGGACCACCTATCGTGGGAGCAGGTCGTCGAGTATGCATTCCTTGCAGACTTCGACCTACTTCGCGAGGGGCGGGAGGACATCCGCGGAGAGCCGTGGGCATTGCCGTCCGGGCGCGCAGCTATAGACCAGCATTACAAGCTCCTGCGTGCGGACGAGGAGCTCAAGCGCCTCAACATTGAGATCCGCAGGTTTATCACCTACATGGGGGATGAGGAGGCCTACTTGCGCCATCATGAGGAGCGCCTAGTGGCGGAATCCAATGCGGGATTGGCGCATCAGGTTGGTCGGCATCGGATGGAACGCGCGCGTTTCGATGCGCTTCACATGGTTGCCCTCGGGAAGCTCAGCACTGAGAAGGGGTTTACGGGCTCCATCACACCTGGGGTAAGCGTGTGCAAGGAGCGACATGCACGGAGCGCACCTTCCAGGGAGGACGTGGAGATGCACCCAGTGGCGCCAACGGGGGCCCCGCGGGCACCACCCGAGGAGCACGGAGACGACGGAGAGGACGCTGAGGATGGTGGGGACTCCGGCGAGCTCACGGACGCATTCCTCCATATCATGCGCATCACGCACGATGTCGCAACTGCTACTTAGGTTCATGTATGGTGTCTACTGCTTTATTTACCGCTTTTCTCGCGTTGTTTGCCCTCCCCTGGAATAGATTGGGTTTGATGAGGGCGTCTCAATTTTTTGGTGATTTTACGGCTATTATTTGGGCCGTGGGCAACGACTTACGGTCGGCGGCGGCGGTTTTGATGCGACCGATGGGCGGGCGGGAGATGCCGGCCGCGGAGATGACCGGTAATCTGCCAGGTTGTTGCAGCCGGTGTAATCTCATCGCTATCTAAGATATCTACGCTATCTCATCGCTATCTAAGCTATCTCATCGCTATCTAAGCTATCTACGTTATCTCATCGCTATCGTCAAATAGCTCGGAGCTATTGGTATTAATTGCTAGAACTAACAAGATTTAACGCGAGCACGACTTATTGCGCGAAGCGGGCCTACTTAGCCTGGGAGATCCAATATATCTCCCCATCTAACTAGGCCCTATAATAGGGCACTATAGGTGCATCAGTTGGACTATTGCACTCACCACTCCATGTGTAGGTAAGTGCGTCTCAGGTTTACAGGAAGATGTCGAACATGACGACAGCTTGCGCAACTGAAGGCGCACCCAAAACATGAATCTGGGACATGTGAGGTGAGAAGGGAGTGCAGATGGGCACAGACACAAAGTTTATTGTTTATTATGAGAATACCCTGTAGAATGCCAAGAATTAAGACACCCTCGGTGTTAGAAGCCTTTGTGTTGAAACAAGTTGTACTTGTAGTGGTTGAGGAATGCAGATCCATCGGGGGAAGGGGTAGGAATGAATGACCTCAGAACGAGGTGCGAGCAAGGGGGTTTGTCGAGAGAGACAAAGGAATGATCGAGAAATCAGAGCAACATACGTAGTGTGAGGCCCCAGTGGCAGTACTGCCGGTGAGGTGTTTGGTAAGCTTTGGTTTTTGCAGATCAGTAGTTTAGACAGACCGTAACACTGGAGTATTTGGCTATCTTTGGTTTTGGCAGATCAGTAGTTTAGACGGACTGTAACACTAGGTTATTTGGTTATCTTTGGTTTTGGCAGATGACGAGCATTCTAGACCAGATCATATGCATAAGGAGCAACCGGCAACTAAGCATTGTTTGCAACTATGGATTATTGGCAGATTTCGGCGACTTAATTTAGACGGAGGGGGACCTAGCTAAAGCAAGGTTATCCTTTAGTATGTAACGAGAGTTTGTCACACATCAGTACTCCAGCGCTTCAGCCACCAGTGCCATAGCAAGCAAATCGTGACCCGGGCTAGCCTTTCAGCCCACCAACATGTGCGGACTCCTACCTCAAGCTTGGTCCTAGCCATGTCTGGTGTTGGAACCCCCTCGGGAAATGCGCCGTCGTGGCGTCTCTTTATGACTTTGGCATAGAGCTTCTACATACGCATCGCCCACAACGACCCTCAGGCTGTCCAGCCAGGTGGCAAATATTTAGCCCATTCTATTGGTGCGCAGTCCTAGCGAGCTTTGTGCAGCCCCGTTGTATAACTCTGCGCTCCCAGGCGTCTTTCATCCTATACTGGAACCTAATCTTCTACACACCTATCTTCCTATTCTGCGGACTCTACGCGTTCCTCATTTAAGTTCATTGGTTCTTCAACTTCCCCACGGTTCCCCGGCACGCAAAGAGTGCGCGGCCCGATGCCTCCGACGAGGGGTCGTACCCGCTGACGCGCCTTCCACATTCGTCGCGCTTGCCCCAGGCCTCAGCGCCGTCCCTCCGCTCCCCGAAACCCGAGCCCAACGAGGGCCGCTCACGCACCACCTTCGCCCTGCTCGTGTTCTTCACATTCATCTTGCATTCATCTCCCTGAGCATCGCCGGCGCGGCCCTCGGCTCTGCCATCCTCGGCTTCATTCTCGCTGGCATATGACTTACAAGCTCGCCAAGTTCAACATGTCAACGTGCGTCGCCCAGTTTGCGGTTGGTCCTCGTCCTGAGGCGACCCGATTAGATGGATTCCCTTTCCATGGTCTGTTGTCTCTGTTCTCATCGGTCTTCTTAGGTGTGTCTATCCATCCTGCTGACTTCGTTGTTCTCAACCTGCATGTAGCATGTGGCCGTCCAGTATCGATATCGTCGGAGTCTAGCGATTAGAGCCACGCTATCCACTAACTGTTGTGTGCGAACCGTTTCAAGATCGAAAGTCCGTCCACAGAAACGACCGACCTGAGTTGCTTTCCAGACTTGTACTGTAATGGTAACCATAATCATGTGGTGCGTCCTTGACTATTGTGATCTTACGACCTCTGAATGTGACCAAGAAAGTACTGTCAATGGGTTTGAAAACTAATTCAGAGTATGACAACTGACCATTGACAGACACATTGGCATCTACCACCAGTATCAGGCATTCAATCCGTCCGCCCACTCAAAATTAACACTCCACCAAAACGAGTCCATTCCATGGAAAAAATATCATCTATATCAAGTCGCGCTCTCCCACTGAATATAGCAACTCGACTCATTCATCGGCGTCGGGTTCCTGCCGGGGTCGTTCAAGTTCGACAATTCATCGTCAAGTTGCGTCCAGGGATGAAGCTTTGAAGTTCAAAATATCTGTAGTCATCAATCCATCAGCAAAAGACTGGTTGAGATTGCCTGGAGGAGCCTGGAGGAATGTCCTGTATACAGATCAGCGTTCAAGAGATCCGCATCTGAAGAAAGCACTGCCACTGCACTGCCATCAGATCGATCGGTTCAGACCGGACATTTCCGCTCTCTCCACCTCTTTTCCATCTCTTTTACAGTTCGCTCAACGAGCAATCACTGTCGGCTTTTCACCAACCCGGGATTTCTAAGCGCTGGAATACGCTTCAAATGAACCGGACTGTGGTCAGATGCTTAGCCCGGGCCCTTTCTATCCGACGGCGAAAGTGGTATTCGAGCACATTCCCCGCTTGAACGACTTCGGCCGCAAAAGCCATCTTACAAGCAATTTGCGCTTCACTGTATCCTGGGTGAACGGCCTCTTTCCACGAGGTGAGCCGCGGCCGGCTCTGTTGCTAGCAAGAGCCAACTGCCGATCATGAACGGTGGCAACTCCATGGTGAGTACCTGACATGTACACATGCCTTCCGCGCGGTATTCGTGTTGTCCTTCGGGCCCCTTTATGGCTCCTTAAGATTTGCTGCGGGCGCGGTTGTTCGCACACGCGGCGTTGATGAACGATGAGCGTTGATCAGCTACGACAGTGTCTCTCATGGGCTATCGCTAGGCAGCGTGGGGTTGAGAACACCAGCTTTGGTTCCCAGATCATGGCATCTTATCTCGTATGATGTCGCTCCGGCTCTAATTTGATGTCAACCTGATGATTTTCCTCAGATTTCGCGTGCGTGTGCACCGCTGACCTGCCGCGGGCCAATCATCTCAGTTACTAATACTCTGCACAATACGTCCGGAAAATCTCTTATGACAGCTTGACGGCACCACTTATCAGGGCCTACCCCTGCAGACACCAACCGCAGCGAGCTGCAGATGCCGCCCACCCAGTCGAATTCGTTCGTCGTCGACGGCACGCTCGGTAAGGGTTCATTGCATGCACCTTGCGCCCTATAGCTTATATTCAGTCAGGCGCCCTTCTTATCGGCGTCCTTGTCTCGTATGTGCTGTTTGGGGTGACGACAATCCAGTTGTACCTATACCGTACCCGATTTCCCAAGGATTCCCTCCGAATGAAACTGCTGGTATGTGGCGCACTTGGTGCTGCCGGACCTGTTTAATCATAATTGTAGGTCGCCGTCGTGTGGTACGTCGAACAAGACCGCTGTTTACACCGCATACCAAATTCTGTAGGTTTTGCGAGTTGGGCCATATTATCTGCATCGGGCACATGGCATATACTATGGTGATAACAAATTACGCGCATCCGGAGCGCCTGGCCAACATACCGAAATCGCTGGGACTGTCTAGCCTGTTCAACGCCGTCATTGCTCCGTGCGGTGAGTGGCCATTTCGCACGCTGGCTCGATTTCTCAATTCCAGTCACCAGTTCAGGTCTTCTTCGCACTGCGCATCTACCGCCTCTCGAAGCTTTTGTACATTCCCATCGTCGCCGGGACGCTGTCGCTGCTCTACTCCCTCGCCACAGTCGCGCTTGTCGTCATCGGACTGGAGTTCAGCCCCTTCACGCGGTATCTGGACAGGTGGGGCTGGCTCATGGACACCGCCTGGGGCATCGCGGCTGCGAACGATGTGATCATCGCGGCGACTTTGGTCTTCTGGCTGGGCCGACGGCGGGAGACTCGGAGTTCGAATGACACGTCAGCTCAGTCGCTATTGCGCGCTTCGAAGCTGACCTCGCCACAGGACTACTGCAGTCGTCGACAAGCTTATTGCCTGGACCATAGGTCTGTTCTGTTATTTTCTTTTGTCCGTTATTCGAGACCTTTTTAACGGGCATCAGAAACTGGGGTTGTCACAAGGCACGTCTCCAACTGGACGCTGGATAGATACATATCGCTGATGGTCTGAAATCTCAGTGTCGCAGCAATCACGAATTTGATATGTGTAAGCTTCACTAGCGTGCATTCACGAGCTCCACTAACGACAAACGAGCTCAGTTTGTGACCATGAAAAATAATTGTATGGTTCAATTCGCCCTGGGATCTTATTTATGGCTTTTCAAGTTGACCTCGTTTCCAGTCATTTGGATTGCCTGGTATATGGTGACCACGAGACGTGAGTTCGACATCTCAAGCACCGAAGCTCGCTGACCCAACCGAAACCAGTTTATGCAAACACGTTCCTGGCAAGGTATCATAGAAATCAACGGCACGCCTGCCAATCAATCCTCATGATATTCCCTAGTCTCAATTCTCGGGCGACATTGCGTACTACGATGACCACGCTCCCTCCCTCTCCCTCATTTGCTCTGTCCCCCACCACATCGTATCCGGTGTACCCCTGGGTAGATGTTCCGTTTCTTCTTCCCGCAGGCCGTTCCCTGATGCATCCGTTGCAGATGCAGACCGCGCCGCCTGGCGAGCTCGCCGAGATGGCTTTTGCCTCTCGCATCACCACCACACGGTACTCCACGTTGTCCATCTCAAAGACGATTCGGTAGTCTGCATACCCACCTTTTTTTTTCACGAAACATGTCCAGGCGTCGCAGTCTCGACATCACCACACGTTTCTCATACTAAAGACGATTAGTAGGTAGTTTGAATATCCACCTTCTTTTGTATTACGCTCATTACGGTACAAATACATTTGGGCCTCCCCAAACACGACAGACTTGGCCTGTCGGTGGGCCGCTCCGAATCCCATGCTTGGCTCTACAGAAGTTCATCGTTGTTGTCTCGTTCACGGTTCAACGTTCAGCTTCAACTTAGTCTTCAAGTTGACATGTTTTGGATTTTTCTTTCGCTTGCCTTCCGCTGGAGCGTGTTGATTGACCTCAGAATGGTCAATCTTTGCTCCAGGACTAGTACTGAGCCAACCGCTCCCGACTAGTCGAGATGTTCATGCCGACTAGTCGAGATGTTCATGCGTCGAACCTTGATAATCCAAATCTGGAGATTTGACCCGCGGCGAGATCCGGTCCGGCCGCGGCACAGTGCACAGTCCTTCCGAAGACTTCTGACCACTTCCGACCAGGAAAGAAAGGCAGACACTGGCAAAACTCAAAGCTATGTGTATGTACCGGCCGGATTATTGGGATGATACTCAGGGTGATTCACAAGAAAGGGTGTAGATAGTACCGTTTGTTACACTGACAGCTATCGATGGAGCTTGGAACCGTACCGAGGCGAGGCGCGCCTCGGGCCGGGATCTAAATATGGATGAGATAAGATAGGCCGACTTTGCTTCCGTCCATTTTCAGCAGCCGTCCTGAGCCGGACGCCTCTCCCAGCTCAAAGGCGCGCGAGATCGTGCCGCGACACACAGCGCTCGGCGTCTCGGGCGAGCGGGGGTGCCTGCTTCAAGTTCTTGGCTGTTTTCGTTCGCACGAAGTCCTTGATCCCCTTAGAACCGTCCCATTGTCGGTCTCATAGAAGTGCCGCGCCCAGAACGCGCAACGAGGTGCTCGAGCGCCTCAGCATTGCTACAGTTGCCAGAGGCGTCCGCCAGCATTGGTAACCCATTTTACCAAAGGCCCATTACATAGCCTGGTAGCCTGGTCCGGCCAGAGGTTCGAATGCGCTGGGAGAGACGTCTCTGGAGACGTTTCTAGAGAAAAATGATGTAAAGCCGCGGAAATCATGAAAATGAGAGAAATTCAAGAGAAATTGATGCGAGACGTTGGCGAGACGGGCATCAACATATCGGCGGAGACGATACCTTGGCAGCGCGCACCCGTCGGCTTCAGAATTAGAAGAATTACTTATGGGTGTTCATGTACAGTGGACCTGCAGGGATTAAAGTCCAAATATCAATATTTCAATCTTCAAGTTGCACTGTTGGTCCTGCTCTTCCATGAATCAACCCAAATCTCAGATGTTTAGATGAGCTTTTGCGCGGCTTTCAGTGAGACTGCTGGCCAGCGCGCGGATCTTTTCTAAGATGGAACAAAGTCTCTTTCATTACCTGGACCGCAGGCGGCAGTTTAAGCTTGAATATATACTCCTAACTTCACAGGTGCTGGGGCTCTGGTATACCAATGGTGAGCACCTCCAGGGCGACAAAAAAAGGATGGGGGGAGGGCGGGTGGAGAAGGAATGATTTGTATTGTGGGTATTCAGGGGCATTCGATAGCGTAAGTTTCTCCCATCATTCTCTCCCGATTCCCGAAGTTACTTATCCGATGTCCATCTTTCTCTCGCATCAACATCATATTTCTCTCTCTCTCTCTCTCTCCCAATGATCCCAACGGACTAGATGCTCTCGGTCCGGCCACGAAAGCGAAAGCGAGCGGGAAGTCTCCATTTTTTTTTGCGTAGTTTTTGATAGCCTGACGAGAAGCCTCGGACGCGATAGACGGCTAGAGGCGAGGCGAGTACGTGATATTAGCCTAGCGAGGGGACGGCGGTTTGCGCAGTTTTGAGAGGGTTGAAGAGAAGGCCCCAGGCCCAGGGAGAGCGCGGCAGCGCGATGGTAGACTCAGACAGAGCGCACCAGCCTGAAACCGTTTGGTCAATTGGCTTTAATGGGCAGTGCTGCCGAGCGAGCCCCGTGCTGCCGAGCCGCCGCACGCCGTCGGCCATCTGCGCATCTGCCATCATGGTCCTTGATTTGGACTAGTGCGGTGCAGCGCAAGTGCAGCGGACAAATTTGCGGTCAGCCGCGCTATCTTGTCATAAGGTGCCTGCGCATGCGTTGCCCTTGTGTTGAGCCTCCCCAGGCCTCCCCCCCCACAATGTGCCTTCGAACTTGCCCCAATTCTTGCCGAATTTGAGCTGACTTACTCTATAGTTCAGGTTGAGTTCAGGCCCGTTTTACACTCATTTCGGGCCATCAAAAAAAAACGGTTTCCCCCGCGGCTTGGCCGCGGCGATCATTTGCATTTTACAGGGGCTCCCCATCATGTTTGTGCCCATAGGAAGCCTTGTGTATCAGTTCCAACTTCCCAGACACTCCGCAGCGCCACTACAGGCCGCTACACATATTCACTGACGCAAAAAATCTCCGCGCAATCTACATCAGACCAGGGTCGTCTTTTTCCATGCTTTTCGGCTGAGCCTTTCAGCTGATATGGTCATTTTGGAACGCTATTGTACTCTAGTTGCAATGCACGGGCTAGTCCGGGCCTCCGGAGTCCTTGTGGCCATATCAGGTTACTCCGGCACCAGGTTCAGGCGGGTTAAGCGATTGGCAACGCTTCAACATGATGATCTACACTGCTGTTCTCGAGGAACACAAGAAAAAAGACTACCCTCAGTTCCCAGATCAGCTTCAGCTACATAGATCGACGACCTAGGGCAAGGCCTGTAACTGCAAGTAGATTTGACGAGTCTTCGCAGAGCGAGCAACAAGTAAGTGACCAGAAATGACCACCTCTCGCGAACTAATCAAGGAAAATTTGATGTAATCTGTCGTTTCCATGTGAGATCGTCGCCTTCCGCCTTCTAGAAATCACGCTGCCGACTCCTCATATATAGGATCGCTATGGTTCCTTCGCGGCGGCGAGCCATGGCATCACCTTCGTACTCGTTCGACGTCGACGGTTCTCTCGGTGAGTCTTCGTTCTGCCATCCTGTGTATGCTCTGGCCAATATCTGTCTGTTTCAGGCGCCCTTCTCATTGGTGTCTTGATTTCGTACGTGCTGTTCGGGGTGACAGCGATCCAATTGTACCTGTACCATGGTCGGTTTCCAAACGATACCCTCCGGATGAAATTGCTGGTGTGTGACGCACTTGTGCTACCGGACCTAGTTAATTAATCGTCATTATAGGTCGCCGTTGTGTGGTACGTCGAAAAAGACCAGTTCTTGCACTGCATGCCAAACCCTGCAGGTTTTCCGAGCTGGGCCACGTTATATGCATTGGGCACATGGCATATACTATGATGGTAACTAACTACGCGCATCCGGAGCGCCTGGTCAACATCCCGAAATCGCTGGGGGTATCGACCCTCTTCAACGCTATTATTGCTTCATGCGGTGCGTACCCATTCCGCGTGCAGGCCAGAATTTTCAACGTCAGTACCCACCAGTTCAAGTCTTCTTCGCGATACGCATCTACCGCCTCTCGAAGCTCATGAGCATCACCATCGTCGCCGGGTCCTTGTCGCTGCTGTACTTCGTGGCCACCGTCGCGCTTGTCGTCCTTGGGATGGACTTCAGCCCGTTCACGCAGTACGTGGACCAGTGGGGCTGGCTCATGGACGCCGCGTGGGCCATTGCGGCCATGAACGACGTGATTATCGCGGCGACTCTGGTGTTCTGGCTCGGCCGGCGACGCGAGGTCTCGTGTGACATGTGAGCTCAGCCGCTATTGCGCGCGCAGCGTTTCGGAACTCACCTTGCCTTAGGACTACTGCGGTCGTCGACAAACTCATTACCTGGTCCATAGGTCCGTTATACATGCTCTTCTCAGTTCCTCGAAGCCATTTTAACGTGCATCAGAAACTGGCGTTCTCACTAGGCACGTCCGACACGCGTGGGCTTCATCCGCTGCTAACGAAATCCTCCACTTAGTGCCGCGGCAATACTGAACCTGATATGCGTAAGATCCATTCCCCCCGCACGCGCGCCTCGCTAATAACGGAGCGAAACAGTTCGTGACCATGCCTAACAACTGTAGAGTCCAATTCACGCTCGCGATTTCGTGGATCTGACCGCGCTTTCAGTCGTCTGGATTGCATGCTATATGGTGACCACGCGACGTAAGTTGGCTGTCCATCCCACGACTATAATAAACACCGCTGATTTGGAACTGATCACAGTCTACACGAACTCATTCCTTGCGAGGTAACGGATCCTCTAACAAGGACGCTGAAAGGAAGCTGATACTACTGCCTTCCCTCAGCCTCAATTCGCGAACAACATTGCGCACAATGAACGCATTGAACACCCTCCCCCTCTCTGTATCCTACACCGGAGCCGCCTGGGTGCGTTCATTCTCCTCCCCCAGCGCTCTCATTCCCTGACGCTCTGCACGTACGTGCAACAGAGCACCGCTCCCACGAGTCCGCTAAGCGCGAAGATGCCCGAAATCACCTTCTCGTCCCGCTTCCCCGCACGCATCTCCACAACGTCCTATTCAACGACGATGAAGTAGCTGTCAGATAGTATTAGTGTATGTGCAGCCGTTTCCCGCGAAATCTCACAGAATCTCGAAAATATGATGACGAGCTGAGCTCGGCCTCACTCCGAGGACAATTTTTTGGGTAACAGTATCTATGCTGTCGGGGCAAAGAAATGGGGGCGCAGAGACAGGCAGAGACGCGTCGGGGACGGCGGAGGAAACATAGATCAGAGCCTTGCTGTGGCGACCGTTTGTACTGTATCGAACAACTTCTCAAAAATGACCATTGAAGTTTTGGAAGTTGAGTTGGGGGCTGCAGCTGGCTGCAGGTACGCGCTAATCACTGGGTTGAGGGGATTATAGCCGGGCCTAGCCGGGGCTTCTAGAGCACCGGCTAGCCCGTGGAGCAATGCAAGCAATGGGGACTTCGGCTAGATTCGGCGAGTTAGGCGAGGTAAGTCTGGCTAAGTTTGGCGAGGCATCGGATAGTCAGCTAGCCGAGCCGAGTCTTACTCTGCCTGACTTGGCTAAGCCGTCTAGTGGTCCACCGAAGCGTCGGCGAAGCAGCCCTTCAGCTAACAACCTCTCCTGAATAATGGATAGTAGGTAACTAGGTTAGCCATTGAGGCTACTACCGAGGCTCTGTCGCGTGCTGCTTGCAGCTAGAGACCATATTACGGCTTGGAAAGCATTGTCCGCTTCAACTCGCGACTTGTAATACTGTGAGTTTAACTTTGGTTGAATTTCAGGCCTGTTGAACTGAAGTTCAACCATACATCACGTGAGTAATGTTCCGATCACATTGTGATGGCCCCACAACAAGAGCAAGCAGCACGTCCTTCGTCCGTCCTGGACCTCTCACTACGCCTCCCATAACGGACCATCTTCTCTCCTCTACAGTTTCCTGCGCTTCAAACAGGCGGTCAGGCACCAGACCGCCACCGCTTGCGAAATTCGCGTGCCGGACTATCGCCCGAGAACGTCGCGTCGATCTAATTTGCGACCGCCGCACACGTCTAGCGCTGGGGCCTGTGCCACCAAGCTCTTATAAACCCTGGAAGTGCGTTTGATTATCCCCAATATATGCATCCATTGATCACCTTCAATAAGGGGATTCGACGACGTCCTCTGACGCGCCGCTCCTAGGTCACGCATCCTTAATTGCAACCTGAGTACTTCTTTAGCAGCAAGACACCTCCTTGGCTTGTCGAGGCTTTGCGAGGGAAGCGTTGGAAGCTGCAGCGTGCCATCGCCTCGTTGCAGAACTCGCACTCACGATCCGGGATTTGCGGCGGGTGTAGACCAAAACTGGAAATCTTGTCGTGGATGCGTGCGTCCCAAATTGCTCCGTAACTGGCCAAAAAAAATGGATCCTCAGCACGACTTCTTGTGTGGTATGTAAACCAAATTCGTCTTTCCCGTGCAATCTTGCAAAGCATCTGACGTTCTTGCTCTCGCCTACTGCATTCACTCCAGCGGATGCTTCCTGATTCCGAATTGACTTGCTTTTAGTCTCTGCTCATCACCGCGTGCGGAACCTTCGAGCGTCGAGGCCACGGAAGAAGCCAACACGGGGAGTCTGGACCGGCTATCCTTCTCTCTAGATCTGGACTCTTCCATCCGTCGGACGATTTGTTCAGCGTATTGCGGCGTATTTTCCGAGTATGCACTACTTACTCTGGCGCAGGCTTTAAAATCTCGGTGCCGCACCATTCTCCCAGTCGATTCTTGGAATTCTATCAGACACCTGGTGGTCTGGAAACGCCGCAAGCAGTTACGTTGCACCGACAGTACTTAGAATGACACGCATCCTGAGCGCTTCTTCCTCCCTTCCCAATGCCTGCCAGCAGATTTTTTCTCCTTATTCTGGCGACAGCGGCGGTGGGTCTCAGCTCTGCAAGGTAAGCTTGCGTCTACTATCTCTACGACGAAGAGAAACTGATCGTGCGCAGCGACCCATGTACTCTGGCGTCGTCCTCGAAATGGGTTTCCAGCGAGACGGCCCACGCGTGCGAGCTCAATGTACCATTCAACAAGACCCGCAGCTTGGCCGTCGTCGACTCTGTCCTGAAGTCCCTCCCGTACTACTCGCTCGAGAACTGGTTCCTGCGCTCCCCAAATCCGCTGATTCCACACAAGGTTAACATCCGGTCCCTTCTGAAAGGTAAATCTAACACCTTGCTCGTCGTTCTTATACCCTTATGTACGAGCTCATCTAGATGTTGAACACAAGGTGTCCGTGTCTGGATACGAAACCGACTGGGACTTCAATACCGCCGTAAGCGTATTATCATCGCTGTCGACTGCAGAGCTCACATAGGACAGGTAACCGACGCGTACAATCGGGAGCAGGACGGTCACACCGTCTACGTGGCTGCTTGTACCGAGGGATTCAGCTGGAATCTTCCGTTCTCCGTCAGTACCCTTGCCGATACTCCCTTCGACCACACGGCCTTTCCGACTTTCCTTGTGGGCTACGATTTCGTCAACCAGAACCGCTCCGGCCTTGAGTCGTACTATGAGAGCATCGGCGTCCATGTGCGGCCGTACCACGGCGCGCGCATCCTCGCCATCGACGGCGTGGAGGCAGGCAAGTACCTGACGGATCTCGCCGATGCGTCGAGCATCTATGCGGGGCTTGTGGGCGCATACGAAAGCCTAAACACCCGCTACATCCGCCTCATGTCGCGCTACTCCGCGGACTCCGAACTTGGGCTCTACACGCAGGAAGTGGGGCACTTCGGCCAGCGCTCGTTCTATCCAGGTTCCGACGCTGTCACGGTGCGTCTGCAGACTGCGCATGGCGTCGAGGAGCTATCTGTTCCGTGGGCTGCGACGTTTTTGGGGAGTGGGAACACCACGGCGTCGTTCGTTGCGAAGTCGTGCTCGCTGGAGGCTGCGGGGGCTGTGGACATCTCCAGCGGCAGTGAATCGCGACGCGCGACGAGGTCGATCCGCAGAGCCGTGACGGCTCCGGATACCCAGCCTCGGATGCGCACTGCTGCTAGTGCGAGCCCGCGGGATACGCCTGAAACCAACTACGTTCAACCCAACTGTGCGCGGCTTGTTTTCGTTGACTGCGCCTTCTTTGAATATTCCATCTAGTGACCTCCTTCGGACATTTCCTTACGCTGGATATATATCAACTACGAAGGCACCCGAAGGTCGGAGTTGTGTATCTCGAGCAATTCGAACCAAGTGTCCAGTACGACTACCGCGCATATTTCGAGGGGCTTTCAGACACTCTCTTTACTGGGCTCACGGCTCTCAAGAAAGCGGGCGTCAAGCACATTCTTATAGATATATCTGGCAACCGCGGAGGGTACATAAACGCTGGTGCCATCGCATTATGGTATGTTCCGCCTGATTTGTTTCCTTAGTTCTGACTCTGCGTAAAGGTCCTTGTGGCCACAAGATCTATACCCTGGCTTTCCCGCTGTGTTCCGCACCAGCGGCCTGATCAAGCGCGAGGCGGATATAGCCTCGACCAGAAATGACACGAATTCGGAGTATTTCTACGGGAATTATATGTCGCTCGGATACAAACCGCTCACTTCCAACAAGCACTTCATGGACCCACCTGTCCCGAAGATCGTGAATGGGGTCAAGGACGCGTATTCGCACCCATTCCTAGACAATTTCGGGAACAGCTCGCGGGACCTGACGAATTTCACTGCGCCGCTATTCGCAGCGAAGGACTACGTCCTCGTCTCGAACAGCATATGCGCCTCCACCTGCTCGATATTTAGCAGCTACCTCTTCCAAAAGCACGGCATCCGCTCCGCCGTCTTCGGGGGCACGCCCAACTCGACGGCCTCGCAGTTCGATGGGGGCATCAAGGGGTCGGAGGTGACGAGCTTCGACAACATCATATTCGAGCTCGAAAACGCGGGGCTGCAGAACGACCCTGCGGCGCCACAGCCCCTCCCCATCCGCGCCTCTTTCACGCTCAATTTCCGGAATGCCATCCCGTACATTGACAGGAGATACGGGATTCTGGAATACGTCTGGGAGCAGGGATCGAGGAAATATCAATTTACGCACGAGCAGTACAACAGCCCGCAGAAAACATGGGAGTTTGTGGCGGAGGAGTTTTTCGGCTTGAGATAGATGTACAGATGGATAGTGCGGCCTGGAAACCCCTCTGGTTAGTAAAAATATATTAGTGCCTCCATCCGACATCGTGCCCTCCCTCCATCATGGGCTCTACAAATCCGCGGAATATCCATTCCGGCGCGTCGTCGTTGGCCTGCACGCCGCTGCGATCCTGCGACCACCGCATTCCATATCCCTCGGCTACGCGCGCTTCATACACCAATATCTGATGCGGCAGCCAATGCAGATTCCTCCACGTAGCAGCGTTCATCACCTTCCAAAATATAACGAGAGCCCGCTCGTTGATGACGGCTACGGGGCCCGAGGGTGTGCCCCACCACCCTGCGCTGAGTTCCGCATTTTTTCTGGCCTCCTCCGGAGGAACGTGCTGCGATTGAGAGCGGTGCGCGTGTTTCGACCACGCGCGCGCTCCCGCCGTGAGTCCGACATTGTTTGGCGATACAAAGGCAGCAAGACATGCGTCGGTCGATGGCGGAGTTGAACCGACCGCGGACCCGGTGGTGTATGCCAACCTTTAGTACGGGTGAGCCAATTTTTCAATTCGAGGGCTATGAAGTTGGACGCAAACCCCTGAGAGAGGTGCAGGGACAGCGGGAGCAAGTTAGTGGAGTCGGTTGAAGCGTTCGTGGATGATAGCTTGGCGCGCTCAGCGTAGGCTGAAGGATGCTCTTGCATTCCATGACAGTATGGGTTGGGTCGTGGTTCAGCAACGTCCATGCAAACTCGTAGGCTGACGATGTGGCGATGACTCGGGTTATGGTTTGGAACAAGTCCCGGAACGGCAACTGACCACGTTGACCGGAAGACTCCGTGACATCAGCCGGTTTCGGCACGCCCACCTCAAGCCCAGTGCCCACCTTGTCAAACCTTGCCATCGTCGTATCGTACAGTCAAGTCAAGTTCACGCACCCTCTTTCGACTCCGTCGCTCCGAACCCATCCTCTCACTTTTCTCCGCATCTCTTTCTTGCCGCCTGCCGTCCTTTCTGAAGCTGGATGCAAGCTGGATGATCTCCAGATCACGGCCATAGCCGCTGGACCGACTCGGTCAATTCATAGGGTCCACTCAAAGGCGTCGCATTACTCAACTCGTCACTACATGCGGTCCGGGTTTCAGCTGCTCGGGTGGACATCGGAACATCATCGACATCGAGTGCGATGGCTCGCGGATTTTGCCTCCTCCCACTTTTCAATTTTGGTCCAATCTTTACCAACACAAGGTAACCTCAGTGGAAACAGTCAACTGGCATGTACATCTTTCAAGGGCCGCCAGCTTGTGTTCGATATATAAGTAAGATCTCAAAACAAGTATCTTATTGAACAGAGCATTGATACGGTTCCGAAAATTTCCAGCATGCGAAGCTACGCGGCGGTCCGACGAAACATGGCCCGAAGTCAGCTGTATTGGATTCGTGTGAGCGTATGAACTGCACAGGAGCCACCCAGCGGGTAGCCGGCCCGCCAGTTTTCCCGCCGGTATCTGGGCCATTGGAAGCATGCGCAGTATGCATTCCATGTCTGCTTCATGTTCGCAACATGATAGTCAGGATGGGAGTCATCTGAATGCTTGGCAATACCAGCTGATGCGCAGGAACATCCCCGCTGAATTTTCTCTGCAGTGCCTGGCGGAGCCTTTCTACATTATGTTATCCGCGCACACGAGAGGGTGTTTAAAGTGCACGCAATCATCGATCGCTAGCCGAAAATATGTTCGCCTCAGCGCCCAATTTCCTCGTGTGCGTTGCCTTTTCTCTGTTCCGGACATCGTCTGCTGTGGGGACGCCCTTCGGCCTCGCAGCAGGCACCACGGGCGGAGGAAGTGCCACCCCAGCTGTTCCTTCCTCGCTCGCGCAGTTGACCACCTGGTTGAGCGACTCTACGGCACGGGTGATCTTACTTGACAAGATATATGACTTCACTTCGAACGATGGAACGACCACCGGGACGATTTGCAAGCCGTGGACATGTTCTCCGAATCCGCAGGTCAGCCCTTCTTCGCTGTCTCTCCTTGACTGTTTGCTGACTCGAAAACACAAGTTTGCCATTGATGCCAACTCGTGTCTGTCTTTCTTTGTTTCAATGGGTCTCTCTGTGTTTCACGCTCGACGATAGGGTGCGAAAAAGAACAGCCTAACGCCGCAAAGTCCAAAGCTACGTATCCCGTTGCCGGTACCAAGCCGCTTGTAGTCGGCAGCAACAAGACACTCCTTGGTAAAGGGTCTTCGGGTGGAATGTGCGTCGTTCCTGCATTAGCCATGCGCGTCCGAGTCTGATTGTTCTACAGCAAGGGGAAAGGCTTGAAAATCACCGGCGCTCACAACATTATCATCCAGAACATTAAAATCAGTACGCGCACATTTACTCTCAAGGAACTGTGCTCACGATCACGTAGCTGACATCAATGCGCAATATGTCTGGGTAAGTTACAAACCGCTCGTCTCGGTTCGATTTTGATCGTGTTCTAGGGTGGTGTAAGTCTCTGGGCGCAGCTCTCGAGCTTCGTCTCATCAACTCCCAGGATGCCCTCCAAATCGACGGAGGAAGCAACATCTGGGTACGCGCCCGGGCCTACATTTTCACCAGAGCCACCCGCATATTTGCTTCTCAGGTCGATTCCAACTACGTAGCTACTAGCGCAATCATGGTATAGGCTGGGGTCGGAACTGACTTCTCTCAGTTCCAACACATTGGTCGCCAGATGGTCGTCACTGTCAGTGATTCTCTGACCTCACCAACGCCTTGGAGTGCTCAAGCAAGAATAGGGCTATGGAGCTGTTACGAAAACCACAGTACGTTCAAATCAGGTCTGATCGATCCACGTCTAAGTTTCTCACCGGCTGTCTAGTTCTCAAACAATGTTTTCAACGTCGGTTTAATCGCGGTTTTGCAGGCGACATTGGGCGCTCATCTCTCTCGTATAGGGTGATTCGACCTACTCAGCGACCTGCAACGGTGCGTGTCACCTCATCTCCTGCAGTCATCATCCTCATCCTCTCAGGTTGTCATTACTGGGTCCGTTCCAAATTATCATACATATATTTCCGCTCTGACCGAGTTCGCCGGGATGGGATAGGTCGCTCTCTTCACTGGCGCCGGGGACCAAATCACATTCGCTTTGAACTAGTGTGTTCAATCCGCATTCGAGGACTCCCGCTGCGTCCTGACCTTCCACCTAGCCTCTACAAGTTTCGTTTTGATTTCCAACTGTGTAGTAACATCCGCCTTACTGATGCCAACCAGGACCAGCGGACGCGGCCCTCACGTGGGTCCTACCAGATCCTCGTTTTATGACGCTGACAGTTTGCCTAGGTCGGAGTACGTCGACTGCCTCAGCTTCACGGTTTGGGGCTAAAACCTTCAAACAGGGGTCCTCCGGCAAATTCCAGAACGTACATGTTTACAACAACGTGCGTATCTCCCTCTCTCGACGCCCCAAGCTGTTAAAATTGACGAGTAACACTCAGTACTTCGGTATTATGATTCAGACCCATCATCCAAGCCGCCCAGTTGCTCATCCGCCGCTGGCAGTCTCCGTCGCCGGGCACGCCGTAGATCCCGAGGTCGGCTCGAAGATACTCCTCGAGGGAAACTACTTCAACGCTGTGAGCCCCACCTAATCCCGAATCCCGGACTGTCTGGACCTGCGCATGCTTTTGTATTCATGCGCGATGCCACCAGGTGACGACGCCCGCCCTGAGCGGCGCGGGCCAGACGTATATCCCGACGACGGCCGCGCAGACGGCGGCGTGCAGCGCACTGCTCGGGCGCGCGTGCGTCGCGAACGTTCTGTGCGTCGCAGCCACCTAGCTCATTCTACGAGACTGATTCACCATGATGTCGATTGCAGCCTCTCATCCGGGTCGCTCCAGGCCGGAACCGACGCGGGGACGCTCAACGGATTCACCGCGGTGAGGGCGCTCGAACTCGATGTTGCATGCACGTATAGCTGCTGACACAGAGTGTCAGGCGACGTTTAAGAGCGCGAGCATCAAGGCTGCGGCGGCGGTGCCCAGCTATGTACAGGCGCATGCCGGCGTTGGAATCGTCAACTGAAGGGTCTCAAGCTTGAATACTCTCGATGAAGCTTTTGTATATTTAGTAACCAGATTCATCTGAATTTCTTGCCTTAATCATAAGGCGATTGAGGATTTGTATTCGTACGGCGTGTTCAACTTTTTTTTTGAGTCTAGGCTAGTAGGCTGAGCGTTTGTTGAACGTCGATGCATCGATGGGGCGCTCGTCACCCGAGTTTGAGGATTTGTCGTTGTACGAGAAATCGATCCACACAGGAGCGGCCAACTTGCCGGACCAAGTCTACCTGAGGGGCTCTTCTGCGCGACCCACAATTTTTGTATTGAGCGGGACTGTATGTAGCTCGATCAATGCAGAGGTGCTTTCCGAAGGTCTTATCTGTCTTGAAAGTGCCACGGTACCAAAATCATGACACCGCTTCAACGAACGAAAGTCATTCCGAGGCCGTGCCTGCCTCGACTTCCTTCAACGGCTCCCGATTTTCATCACGATAGTCAATGGTTCTGACGCACCACACAATTATAATGACCGTCGAAGTCTGGGAAAGCAAGTCACGTCGTTCGTTTCTATTGTCCAACTAACTTCCGAGCTTGGAAGATTCAGACACAACAATTAGTGCATTGCGCGGCTCTAATCGCATGGTGTGCTAGGATCGTTAGCCTAAACTTCCGAACTCGACTGGTGGATTTCCTTCTGTCGCCACGGACAAAGGGTATACTTGAATAAATATGGAATCAAATGATATCGATACTGGACGGCCACATGCTACAAGCACGTCAAGCCTGCAGCTAAGTCAGCAGATTGGATAGACACACCTAAGAAGCCCAATTAGGACAGAGATAACAGACCACAGAAACGGAATCCATCTAAGTAGGTCGCCTCCGAGTCAGGACGCGGAGCACCAGCAGACTGGGCGACGTACGTAGACATGTTGAACTTGGCGAGCTTGTACAGGCCGGCGAGGATGAAGCCGAGGATGGCGGAGCCGAGCGCCGCGCCGGCGATGCTCAGGGCGATGAACGTGAAGAACACGAGCAGGGCGAACGTGGTGCGCGAGCGGCCTTCGTTGGGCTTGGGTTTCGGCGGGCGGAGGAGCGGCGCCGAGGCCTGGGGCGAGCGCGGTGAGTATGGGAGGCGCGCCAGCGGGTACGCCCCCTCGTCGGACGCATCGCGCCGCGCGCTCTTTGCGTGCCGCGTCGGGGGAAACGTGAGGTTGAAGAACGCGTAGAGCCCGCAGAATAGGAAGATCGGCGTGTAGAAGATTAGGTTCCAGTATAGGATGAATCGGAAGACGTCTGGGAGCGCAGAGTTATACAACGGGGCTACACAAAGCTCGTTCGTAGTGGGACGTGCTCACCAATAGGATGGCTTAGATATTTGCCCCCTGGCTGGACGGGGTCGTTGTGGGGGATGCGTAGAAGTTCAAGGCCAGGCTCATAGAGAGACGGCCACGACGGCGCATCTCCTGAAGGGAGTCCAGCACTAGACATTGCCCGCTAGGACATGGCGGTAAGCTGAAAGGCTCCGGGTCACATGTCGCAAACAAATAAGGCAAAATAGATGTTTCAATGACAATGTTTGTTTCAGCTTGGTGGGGATTGTCACCATCAATGCTAAGCTTTCCGCCAATTTTGTCTGGGAGGAACGCGCCGACTCAGAGGATCCTGCTGGATACGACCCACTTCTGTGACATACGGCGGCAGCCCGACCGGCGTGCAGAGAGTGGACATACTTATGCTTTCCTCTCTGCTCTGGAGTCTGCGCTGGATGCGGATCATCCGATCCATCCCCAACGATGATTTTTGGTGACATACTTGCGTGAGCGGCTTCCTCCGGCGTTGGTGGAATAATAACTCGGGGCCAATCTGGGAAACAGCATACACATACAGTACCAGTCACCACTAGAGAGCAGTCTCCATTTCGACTGCATGGTCGTCGCCACCAGCCATGCGGCTCAGAAAAATAAAACCCACGCTCGGGACCCAACTTGCATGCGCGCGGAACGTGAAGATTCACCTTGACGGGAGGAACCTTCCTCATCCTCGGCCCAGACCTCAAGGGGAACGCACTCGGCCGCAGTTGTGGGTACTCGGACTTGGGACGTGTCCACGGACCGTGTGTTCTATCTCGAGATGTGGATACCAGGCGAAAGCCCCGGAATTAGCCGCATTGCCCACAGAACTCGACGCTCACTTGGTGAAGTGTTTGACGGACACCAGATAGCCACTGCGGTCTCTCCGTTCCAAAACCCAAGCGGTCCGAAAGCCTGCACCCCCGAGTTTCGTCTCCTCGACGCCGTTCTATCGTCGGGGGAACGTCGTTATGCCTATACGGACCGGTGTTCGTGAGTGCTTTGCAGTGATCATTCCGGGTGACCGAGTCTAACTAACATCAAACTCTCGACGTGAAGGTGTATCCGGTTTAATTTAGCTCTCTCCGAGGAGGCGACTCTGGGAGAGTCCGTAGCTGGATATAGACTCTGCCGTGAATCTAGGCGAGGTGGACTGCGTCGCTTAAATCGATGCGTTCTCTTCAAAATTTAGGTGCACCAGTGGGAAGATACGAGATTGTAATGCGATGTAACTTAACTTTCCCGTCGCGAAAACATGAGCCCACGCCAGAGCCACCCGTGAACGTCGTGGGCTTGTTATTTCCTTGGCTTGCATAAGTTGTACACAAGGGATCTAAGTATTTGACATCAGAGATATTAAATCTGTCGCTAAACAACACGTTGAGATTGTTCAAAGATTTTATTCGCTGCCATCTGTTGGCAGCGGCGGCGCTGGAAAAGTGGTGCAACATAGGTGCAACATACAAGTGTCCTTCTTCTGTGCCATTTCCGACGTCGAGCCTATGAATAACGAGTTCCTGGAATAAGTAAAGTCGGAGTCTCCGAGACCCTCAGTGGCATTACCTATTTCGGATATCGGACTTCCACGCAGAGCGGGATTAGGATCCGAAGAGCCCACTGAGCGCGGAGATTTGCCGTCCCGCGCGCTCCGTCTCGCCGTTCGGCTCGTCTCGACGTTACGCGATGAGCACGGGTCCTTTCAACAAGCTAAGTCGTCCCCAAAACTGCAGGGTCGGGGCCTGTCGGGGCGAATCCCTGAGTCAGATGGGCGCCAGCGAGAACCGAGATGAATGCGATGCGACAGGGAGCAGACATCGGAGGCACACGACCAATCGCAGAAGTGGCTGCATGGGTGGCGGGTCAGCGGATCAGCTCGGGTGGCTGTGACCCCCTCACCCCACAGCAGAAAAATGAAGTAATAAACAGCTCTGAAACCACCCCCTCTTGCTTCCTCCCACCAGCGACCTCGCCCGTCGACTCGCTGCTCGTCATTTGGTACGCTCAGTAAGAGACTTCCACGGTCTCGAGTCCGTGCCACCCACCAAACAGCTACTCTACTGGATTCCCTCTGCTTTTCCGTATCTTTTTTCGGCCATTCTCGGGACAACTGGCCTAGGTAGCCCGCACTCGGACCATATACACTCGGGATCTTGAGGCCACCGCCATGAAGAGCTGTCTCAAAGTACCGTCCGTCCCGGGATCGCCCGACCCTGGTCATGCGGGCTACCGCAAATGCGTCGCATTTAACCCAGAGGACCTCGAGGAGGTTCACTGGGCCGACGAGTGGGACCGCACCCCCACCGAACCTGCGCGCAAGCTCTCTTACCAGTTTCGTCAATTTTTTTGAACACCCCCTATCTAATTCTGACTCGAGTTGGGGTACAGAGAACTGCTTGAGTTGAAAGAAATCACGCAGTCGCTTCCGCACGCAGCTCAGCCCTGGGATACGCGTCCCGGAAAGCACATCCTCTCGACCGTGCCCATCGGCCTTCTTCCCCTTGCCGCGAGCGACGACCCCACATCACCAACATCGTCCACAGTGACGCCAAACTCGTCCCCGGCGGCGCAATACCAAACCCCTTTCGTCATGCCCCCAGGCCGTGCGCGCGCAGCGCCTCCTCCCGCTCGTCTCGCTTCCCCCACGCTCACACATCTCCGCCCACTTGCTCCTCCCCCGCGGGTGAAGCCCACATTCTCGTTCTTGCCGCTCCTCCCTTCCCCTTCTCCTTCCGTCTCCGCGTCCGCCTGTGTCGCTTCTGCAACACCAACCCCCGCCAGCTCAATCGCCTCCTCCCCCGGCGGCCCTGGTCCCAGCGGCGACCTCTCGTACTTTCCGCCGTACCCCCCAGCCCGCGCCGCCGCCGACGGCGAGCCCGACCGCGTGCTCCCACCTCCCGCCCGGAAGCCGCCCGTGTCTGCGCAGCCAATCGCGGTCGCCGGCGCGAGTGCCCACGGCTACGCGCACGCCTATCGCGCCGCCGAGGCCGCGGCGTACTCCCCGCCCTTCGGCTCGAGCGCGTACGACTACGCGAAGGACCGCCACCACATGCTCGACCGCGAGCACCGGCAGGCGGCCCTCGTGCGCGAGCAGCTGGAGCGCGCCATCCCCACGCTGGTGCTCCCCGCGCCCGAGCTCGCGGTGGCCGCGCCGGCGAAGCAGGCGCGGAAGACGAAGAAGAGCTTCATGCTCATCAACGACGTCGAGGTGGAGATCGAGGAGACGGACGACGAGGCGGACGAGCCCCCGAAGGCGCCGCCGCCGGCCCCGAAGATCGAGGTCGCAGCGCCCGTGCTCACGGCGAAGCCTGCGTCCCCCACGCCCACGCCCACTTCCGCCCCCGAGAAAGCGCCCGCGCCGCCATCGCCATCGCCGACGCTCAAGCCCACCTCCCCGCTGTCCCCGACAGGCCGCCTCTCGCCCGTGCAGGCACGCGCGAGCTCGCGCCTCGTGCGTGTCTAGCGCGCGCAGGGGTGGCCTCGTTCCTGGGGGTGTGGTATTTATGCGGCGGGCGGCATTCCGGGGCGGACTTAGACGGCCGTGCTCGAGCTCCGCAGCGGGCGGAGACGGGAGACGGGGGACCGCGTTACGGGGGAGAGCTGGGCTCGCCCGCGCATCGACTTTGACGGCGGTGGGCACATTAGAGAGCCACGTCGAGAGCAATATACATAGAGGACATCTATGGTTCCTCATATAGAAGACGGACGCTGTGCATACGCGTGATCTTAATTAAATCTGTAGCTTGCGTGTTGAGTTGAGGCGCCGTGCTTGGTGCCATGTAGATGAGATGCGGTAGAGAAGGCGCAGTGCTCAAAACGAATGGAAATTCCGAAGATCATTACACGGCGTATGATGATACCACACTCACCGAATTCATCTTCAAAGGCAAGATTTTGGTATGTAGTTGCGGGAAAACCGCGGCACTCCCGGTGGGGTCGTAGACGGCCAATTGGGAGACGGGCGCCTCACCCCCTGCCGACGCACTTGCGCAAGATGTCGATGACGGCGGAGGGATGGAATGATCTAGTCCTGCGCGAGCGGATGCGCTAGCCAAGTCCCCGAGGTGTCTGTGTGATGGGCGCAAGGGTACGAAGCATCAGGTATGCCTGGGGAAAGGAGGATGTCGTGGGAGATGTCGAGGTGGAGAGAATGATAAGCGCTGTGCTTCACACTACGACCAAGAGGAGGACCCACAGCCATGGATGACCGTCCTTTCGACAATGCTCGTCTCCTCGACAGGTCGTATTGCCCATCGGCCGAGCTTGTGATCTTGAAGACCTAATCCTCCTCCGTTTCCAAGCCCGTCCCCTACGCTGGTGGCCTGTCCTCCCAACGCCGATTTGAGGCTGCACTGGGGCATGTTGGTGTCGCTCTCGAGTGGTCCATATCAATTCCATCGTCCCCTTCCGTCTCACCGGTCACAATCCATCATGCACGGTGGTCCTGCACGTAGTGGCCCTCATTCGAGCTGAAGACCCGTTGACGCATGCCAAGAAAAGGGTGCGATCGAGTCGAGGAAGAAGTAATGAAGTGGGGCGGGGCGGGGCTTGCGAGCAACGGGAATGGCATGATGCGAAACAGTGGTTGGAGCAGGACTTCAGTCATACGCAGCCGGAGACACTGGGAAGTCGAGAGCATCATGAGAGAGGGCCGGGAGTAGTCGGTCGCCATTAAGAGGCGAGGAGATAGTCCGGTTCGAGACGCAGGTCGATTCTTATCCCCAGGCCCGGGGGGTGATTGCCCCGGCCCCACCACTTCACAGCGGCGATCCCGTAGTCGGGATGCAGAAGCATAGGCGAAGGTTTGCGGATGCAAGTGTGCTTTTCGAATGCTGCGTCTGAGTTGTTGGGAAGACGGAACATCTCATGGGCCAGATCCACGTCAGCGTACTCTATCCACTGAGCGGTGTAACGTTGTTCATCGGGGTATTTGACATCGTAAGCAAGAGCCCGATTGTGGCGCCGATGTCGTTGACGCCCAGAATAATGTTGGGTGTCCAATGATGCGCGTAAGATTCAAGTAAGATTGTAGTGCAGCCTTCTAGGCAGGCAGCGCACCTTCAAGACAACGACCCATTTAGATTAACCAAACGGTGTATTCCGGAATCCAGGAGCATCCCATTTCTTGGGTCATCCACTTTGGTGAGACTGGATGGCTAGAGCAGGTAGAATGAACAACGACCGACCTCGTCATCTTTGTTCAAGAGGATAATATGTGTCCCGTCGCATGAATCTTCCGGCCAACCTGTGAATACACATCTGGTGTCTCGATCTACTAACAACTCCTTGAAGGAGGCGGCTCGGTTTCGCACGGCAGTGTCGACGGCGGGGATATCTGTGCGGGCCTTGGTATAAACTTCAGGGTCCACCGCGTACTGGATGGCAGCTGCAGAGAAAGGTCGTAGGGATTGCGTAGATAGTTGGGACGCGACTCACCATTATCGTCGGGAGCATCATAGATGTAGAAATATGTGCCTCGGTCTTGCAGAAGGAGAGTGTCTAGCAATTCAGGTCCCTGGTCATCGCCCTCGATGGTCCCTAGTATGCGTATGCCCATGATGCACCACCCAAGGAACCGGAGGTACTTCAGCGGTGACCCGAGCTGAGCTGGATGACCGTAATGGGTATTTCCAGGTAGAAGCTGTCCCTTGAATGCAAAAGAATAAGATTTATACGCCCTGAAGCGACTGGCGAGACTGAAGACTGTCTTAGAGACATGACAAAAGCGAAAGTAAGTGTCGAGTTGAAGGTCAAGCCGAAATGTTTGCACCGCCACCGACCTCTCTCTTATGACTGTCCTCCTCATGCCAGCAACGCACCCCTCTCTTCAGGCTCGCAGATCTCCCGGATGAGGGCCTGTCTTGAGACCCAACGCTCAGCAGTCCCAACCGAAATCTGGCCCCTTTTTTTTCGCGCAAGCTGCGAAGCAAGGCAGCGAATATCTTGCGAATACTAGGCTCATTCGTAGCTTTTCGCCAGTGGCCACCCGGGATCCCAGGATGTCATCCAGCAGTTGATCTTCATCGTCTGCCTGAGCGCTCGTCCAGTGTGGAACGAAGGAAAAACCATCTATCCAACTGCTTGCGCCGACACCTCATCGCATTCCCATGTGCCCCGGTGTCTGCGCGAGCGACGTTGTGTATCCAGAGACATATGCGGGAAGGGCAACCAACGGGAAGAATCGTGGAAGACTACTGAGTCCAGTGACGATTGAAGCGACTCTTGGAAGCGCCTCCCACGACTCACAGTGCCCATGATTGCCCGCCTTTGCGTCACAGTTTAGCGAAAGCAGAATCCCGCTGGTCTGTCGCCGACTGTGCGCAAAGCCCCAGCATCAGAGATTATGAAGCCCATGAAGACCAAATGCTACATCTCCGAGATATCCTGGAAGTCTCCCAGCCGTCCTCCATCTGCGCCGCCCGCTTGCGTTTGCCACATCCCGTCTCTCCCATCACATATGCGGGTGAGCTGCACCTGCGAGTGTGCGTGAAAGAACGGTCGGCTGGAGAGAAGGCAGCGAGCTTCTTCCCTCCCCCTACCCTCCCGATATCAAGTTCTTTTCTTACATCGGAACCATATTTCCTCGCTACCTGCGAGCGCCTCCTAGTAGCTGCTTGGCTCCTCCTCCCCCTTCCGTTCGCCGCTCGCGATGCCCCCAGCACCTCTAATCATGCAGCTCCCTGGAACCTCGCATCTCCCTTGCGCGATCCGCGTTCGTCGCGCTTCTCGTCTTCTTGTCCATCTTTGCGCGCTGCTCTCATCTAAATCGACGGTATCAGTACTTACATCCGGCAATGACGCCGCGGCCGTACTGAACTGTGTGTCCTTCGCTCACCTCGAGCGGGGCGACTACACGGCCGCCCTGTACACCACCATCAAGCCTGCCCATCCTGGCCAAGACCGGGCAAGATGAAGAAGACGACCGTCACTGCCGCCGTCCCGTCGAGAACGAAGGCTCGGGGATCGTAAACGGAATCGATTCCGCGGTCAGGTGGATGAGCTAGAGGAGGGCGACCGATGGCTTAGGTCCACGATGGACTCGGTCTCTTCTGACCAGGCCCGCGGTGACTTCCCTGCATCTGCGGCAATCCGATGGTCTTCTTCCCGATGGACCTCAGCCAATCTTTTGCCCGCGTACTTGTTGAAGCGCCAGCCGGGTGGGGTGGATCGGACGGGCACCGGGACACAGAGCGTCGAAGTGCCCTCGCTGCGCGCTCAGCCCCAGAGAGCGGTGAGCGGCTCGTCGGCTCGTCGGGCGTGAAGGGGCGGCGAATGGAAGAAATGATCGGGCAAGGGTCTGGCCGCCAGGCACGACCGTCTGAGACTGGTTCGCAATCATGCAAGTAGAGGATCATTTGTAATGGGGAACACAGCGGCACACAGTGCCTTATATTTAGTTTGTGTTTTTCGCCGGCATTCGATGGTTTAACGTTGACGCCTGGGTGCCACATCCTGAGGACGGCTTTTATCCTGCAGATGCCCACAGCACACATGCCCCGCGAATAACGGGATAGATCGCTCCCGCCGAAACCAAACTGAAGCGAAAGCACATTATCATGAAGCCATTTGAATGATCCATAAGGCCGACGTGGCTTTCTACATTTTTGGACCGTCATAGACCATGATCAACCTGAGTCTTTCGTAAGTTGTGCGTTTTTTTTCCGAGGCTGACCTGGTACAGCGTCAGATAAGGCCAAACAGGTTGGAAAGGAGGCTAGGCCTAGATTTCCGCATTGTCATAGTCTCAACCACAATTGCTAGCCGGACCACAAGGTCAGCAGAAATCTTTTCAAGTTTTCAGCAGAATGCGGAGTCGGAATCGAGATCGCCCGCTGCCATCGGTGGGGTCAAGTTTGGCTCCTCGCTATCGCCTGGAATGAATCGCACTGCCTCTTTATGACCGAATGTCCCTGTACTTTCCCGATTGTGCTCCTCCTCCGCTGTTTCACCAGGTCTAAGGTGAATAACTTGAACCGCGGATGCTGACTCGGAGCTCCTGATCGAGAAATCTGGCGCCGCATAAAAGGAGCCACCCAATGTGAGTGGCGGCACTGAAACCTCGTCTTCTCGACGTACTCACCTCGAATGCCGTCCAACAACACAATTCCTCGTCTCCCCGTTGAACTTCTGGAGGAAATCATCTCTTTTGCGTGGCACCTGCCCCTTCCCTCCTCGGAACGCATTATGCTGATGCGATCCTCCGCTCTCGTAAACTCGACGTGGGCGGACATATTCGATCTCTTGTCCTCCCGCGATGTATATGTCCCCTCCTCGGCATTTGCGGACCATTTCCTCCAACGGCTGCGAGCACAACCACCGGCAGTCACGACCCCTCCATCGTCGCTTCTTTCCCGCATTCTTTGCGGGTTCAAAAAGCCGGCGACGAAGGGCCCTACACAGATGTTGCGGTCTGCAAACGTAGCGTGTCAAACCCTCACCATTCAACTCGCGAATGACAATGGGGCCAACGAGCACGCACGCGTCCCGATGGGATCCGTCCTTGATGACCTCTTGGAAGGTTTCGACGCGTGGTCCCTCGCTCCGAATCTCCGTCGCCTCACGGTCGAGTATCTCGACGTGGGGTTTGACGATGTGTTCCGCCGCATCAGCCTCGCCGCCTTGCCTGTGCAAGTCACGCACCTCGAGTTGCTATACTCATTCAGTCCCGGGATGCTTGCTCGGCCGCTCCGGTCGCTGCAGGAGTTGAAGGAGGCAAAACAGAGCCTCAAATGGACATCAACAAACATAAAAAATGTGTCGGTCGTGGGTGCGGGGGAGAAAACGGTAAAGAATCTGTCGCGCGCATGCCCCAACGCGCAAGTAGTAAGTTTGTAATTGGAGGTTCAATTAATGTCCGACTTGCTCCTTCCGCGCTGAATTTCTGATTATGAAGCCGTTGGGTTTCGCCCGGACTTGTCCGCGATGAGAGACGATGAGAGATATGCTCCGATGAGTCGATGCAGCAGCACAAAAGGCAGAAGAGTATGCGGAAGATGTCGAATCTTTCTGCCTTCTGACACGAGCGCCAGCGAGTACATACACAGTCAACGTTGGCGATATGCGGCCTTATGCTGCGGACGTTCACAAACGCTGCGCAACCGCCGCAATAGCTTGATCCCAAGCTCCTTCGATTATCCGAGTTATGCTCGAAGTGAAATTGACAGTCGGGAAGATTCGAAGGATTGCGATGCTGCGGGAGTGGTCCGATTGAGGGTCAAGACTAGATATCCTCTGGAGCGGAAGGAAAATGGCGGGAGGCGGCTTAGTGTCGAGAAACTCCAAGCGGGCGCCGGCTTTCGGGATCGGTGTCTTCATAGGCTCACAGCGGTCGTTCAAATCCAGGGATGTCGTTCGGAGTCATCAGTTTGTAGTGTCGCGTTCCAAGGACCGAGCTTTATGGACGCGTCGTCGCTAGCGGCTACTTATGTAACGTTTAACAATGATGGCAAGAAGAAACCGCGGAGATCGGCCCGAGCACCGAACATAGGATGGAAAAAAACGCATAGGAGGTTGGGGAATCGATTACATACTCCAGAAAATTACTAGTAGTACAGCTAGCTGGTTCACATAATTACTCTAAATCAAACAAGAGAACCTCTGCTGTCTTGTCGCCGATATTTTCTACCGTCAATTCGCCACCCTTATCGAAATGCAGGTATGCCCCATCGCCCTCCTTGAGTTCAACCTCCACGCCGGGTGCACCGACGACTCTGATAGCTGCACCGGTCGCCGCCTTGGTGTTGTAGCCGCCGGTCTGCACGACGTGGATGTATCCCTTCGAGCCCGTAATTGTCTGCGTGAGGTGCTTCCCGTCGGAGAGCAGCGTCGCGTAGAGCGTGAGCGGGCTCTGCACCGGTGCAGGGCCGTCCCCTTCTCTGCTGTCCCTCAGCACGCCCTCAGCGTCGACCGGCGCGACGATGCGAGCCCACACGTCGCGCTTCTCAGCGTCCGTGAAGTGGCGCGTGAAGTATTTCGGCTGGAGGCGGGAGACCGAGGGGAGGGACCAGATCTGCAGGAAGTGGACCTGCTTGGAGCCGTATGCTTTCTCAGAGTGGGAGATGCCCGTGCCGGCGGAGGTAAGTTGCAGGTCGCCGCGCTTGAGGATCTCGACGTTGCCCATCGAGTCTTTGCTGCAGAAGGGTTAGAAGAAGGAATATGTGGAGCGGGATACGACGCACTGCTCGAGCTGCCCGGCAACAACATATGAGAAGATCTCGAATTCACGGTGCGAGTGGGTGCCGAAGCCGGTGCGAGGTGCGACGCGGTCTTCGTTTATGACTCGCAGGGCACCAAATTGTGAGTGTTCCCGGCTCTGATATCTGAAGAGAGCCGGTAAAAATAGGCTTGTATACATTTATGGCTGAAAAGACGTACGAGGCGAAGGAAAAGGTATGGAAAGTCTTGAGCCAGTCGTGGTCTGCGTGACCACGTTCTTGGCTGGGACGGGATATGATCTTGACGCCCATGTTACTATGAACGGCTAAGGTCGAGGCTGGTTTGTATAGAAGCCGAGCTCTGCAGATATTGGGATTCGCAAACTTGAGAATAGATGACAGAGTGTGGATTCTGCAGACGGGGGAAGTGCGATGAGACGGAAGTAGACGGCAGAGCTTATATAGACGGGGAGCAGGGAGCTGAGAAGATAGAGGCTGGATTGAGGCAGCATGACGGAGAGCGCACAAGATAATAATCAGCTCGATCAGCATATCACGCGTATTTCCCTTTTAAGCAACAACTCCTCCACGCCTGTTCGGGAAAGTCGTAAGCGGGCTGAGCCCACAGCCTAGAAAGCACTGGAATTCGTTCTGAAATGTTCTTCAAGCTTCCCGGTAGTAGGGTCTCGAGCCGTTGATATCATGGCATACAGTTTCGTGACTTTCGTCCCGGATGAATGATATGCTAACCCATGAAAATCTGTTCTTGATCCAGAGGTTTGAAAGAAATGTTAACTCATTCCGGCTACAGAACCTCGGCTCCGTTTTGGTCTGAGGAGTTACTCTGCCACCAGTCAACGACTTACTCGTTGATAACAAACGAGAATCGTACCTTTGTTGTGGTATCTATTCGAAACGGATAGTCAGAGTTATATGTACACATTTGTGCCTCCATTGGATTGGCTTACCAGTTTGAAATAATCTGTCTGGGTAGATCATTATCATTTCGCAGACTGAGGTAACACACGGGCATTTCCGATCCGCGGAGTGGTTGTTTGGGATCAGTTACTTATTTAGTTATTTAATTTTGCTATCTGCTTGCTACACTCGACCGTGTCTGTTTCGACTTTATCCAATGCCACTCGCTGCCTCCCGTATAGCTGCGGGCTCCCTGCGGAGAGGCGCGCCGCACACCTCTTTTTTGGTGTCTATCCGCTTATTTCACCCACTTAGCTCCTTTCTTCCCCGCTTGCCGCCGCGCCTGGACAACGCACTGGCCAACTCCTCCTTCTAGTTCGTTCCTCGCGTTTTTCTCGCGCAAATCGAGCTGATAGTCCCAGCAGTTTCTCGAAGACGGTATTCAGAGATCTACTCGCGCTCAAAGCCCCACATGAACATCGGCACTATCGGTGCGCGTTCACACAGAAAATTCCTGACACAAGCTCACACCAGTCTCCCCCGTAGGTCACGTCGACCACGGGAAGACGACGCTCACCGCTGCCATCACAAAGCTCATGGCCACGCGCGGCGGCGGTAAATTTACCGACTACGCGGAAATTGACAAGGCCCCCGAGGAGAAGGCGCGAGGGATCACCATTAACACGGCTCACGTCGAGTATGAGACGGGCACGCGTCACTATGGGCACATAGACTGCCCCGGGCACGCCGATTGTTGAGCACTCGTCTGTCCACTGCGGCTCTCGCTTACTTTCTTCCAGACATCAAAAACATGATCACCGGCGCCGCCCAGATGGACGGCGCTATCATCGTCGTCGCGGCTACGGATGGCCAGATGCCTCAAACCCGGGAGCATCTGCTTCTCGCGCGTCAAGTCGGCATCCCAAAACTTGTCGTTTTTGTCAATAAAATCGACCAGATAGAGGATCTTGAGCTCCTCGAGCTTGTCGAGATGGAAATACGAGACCTTCTGACGCAATATAACTTTGACGGTGAGGCTACGCCTGTCATCATGGGCTCCGCTCTTGCCGCGCTCAACGGTCGAGACGACGCCATCGGCACAAGCAAGGTCGCGGAGTTGATCGAGGCTTGCGATACCTGGCTTGACCTCCCCGTTCGTAAGTCCTCGCTTCTACCTCCTCCCCATGACTTATCCACTGTAGGGGACCTTGAGAAACCATTTTGCTTGCCAGTCGAGGGTGTGTCGTCAACCAATACCCGACGCGCTCGATTTTGAGTCTCCTCGCAGATGTCTATTCCATCACTGGGCGAGGCACAGTCGCCTCCGGAAGGGTAGGTTGATTCTCGCTCCGCACTCCCGCCTTCAATTTCTCGTCAGGTTGAACGCGGCACGGCGCAGAAAGGCGACGAAGTCGAGATCATTGGTTTTGGTTCCCGAGTAAAGACTACCCTCACCGGCATTGGTTCGCAGCCCATACTGCTTTAATCTGGTCGCTGTTCTTAAAAGTTCCAGAAATGTTCCACAAGGAGCTCGCGCGAGTCAGTATCAGTCGTTCCGAGTTTATACACCCAACCTGAACCAATCTAGGCCGAAGCGGGAGACAATCTGGGTGTTCTACTGCGCAGTCTGAAGCGCGAGCAAGTCTCGCGTGGCCAGGTGATCGTTGCGCCTGGCTCCATGAAGTCTGTAAAAAAGATTCAGTCCCAAGTATATGTACGTACATGGCCTATCCCAGTTGTTCACCCTTCGTTTATATTCCCATCTTCCAGATTTTGACAAAGGATGAAGGTTAGCATGTTCCTGGTGCATTGAAGCGAGACGGCACCGATCCTCCAACAGGTGGCCGGTACAGCCCGTTCATGATTAACTACGAGCCCCGGCTGTTTATGCGCACGGCGGATGTGACCGTGAGATTGAGCTTCCCGGAGGGTACACCGAGCCCGGAGGAGAAAATGGTGCGCAGCATTTTCCTTGGAGTTTCAAGTTCCTCAATCGTACAGGTTATGCCGGGAGACAGTGTGGAGCTGGTATGTGATCTGTTCCACGACCTCGGATGTGAAGTGGGCACGCGGTAGGTTTCCGATTGCCCCGAATGTCGTCTGTCTTGTTATCTCATAACTTTCTACTCAGGTTCACGCTCCGGGATCAAGGCCGCACGAGTATGTTTTCCAAACATCTCAAATGGATATGTGCTCATCATACCAATCTGGCCCCAGTCGGGACTGGTATCGTCACCAAAATCCTGGAGCTGGCCTAGTGCAACCCGAGCACAAGCCATCTTTCCTGAAAAGTATCTTACAAGTAATCTTGCTACTAAGTATTGCACTGCGACTCCCATTTATGTGAGTTTCGACGTATTACAAACATCACAATTCCTTCTCTCCCCTCTCTTCCTCGTCGCTACTGGTTCTACGATGCTCACACACAGTTCTCCAGGCCAAGGTTGCTCGCACCGGTGCGCAGGCTTCAATGTGTTTCATCCGGCCCAGCCCTAACCCTTTCATCGTCATCCATCTTGCCACCTCCTCATACCCTTCAGCTACGGTGACCCCTGCCACTGTCCCTAGCCCTCGCTCCATTACCGGGCGCTCCGCAGTCTTTGGCTTTCGAGCCACCCCAATCCACCCCTCTTTTTAATCCATGTGCCATATCGCTGTCTTCGCCTTCCCTCCCCATCGTGCAGACCGGCTTGCCGCTTTGTTTCCGCTGCCCGCATCGCCCTCCTGCTGCTCTGCTCGTTTCACGCAGGCTACGATGTTTCTCCTCCGCCCTGCTGCATTTCACTTCTCTGGTCACTTTCCCATCTCCATTCTCCCACCCCCGTCGTACGCGTGATCGAGATCCCTCTCGCGTATTTCGTGAGCATGCTCCGTATACTTTATCTGTACGCGCCACCCTTCACATTTGCACGACTTCTCATCCATTACCACCCCACGATAGCCCTCTGTCCTTGATTCCAATCCAATATTTCACTCCGCTCACCATCTCGCTCTCCCTGGTCTGTCCCTCCTCCCGGAGCCCGGAGCTCGTCCGCCTCCGGCTCTCACTTTGTCGTCTACTTCCTCCCACAAAATACCCTGTTTCTTCCCCCCTCTACTACACAATCTTCCACAACCCTATGCTCGCGTGCCCGTCCAATCTCAAGCCCCGACCGAGGTTATGACATTGGCGATGCTTTGTACGGGAAGGCCGCACGACTTGTATCGGGTTCCTTAGGTGCCGCGATGCAGCGCAACATAGTCGAATCGACAATGATGTTGACATTCGGACGCGTTTTCGAGGTCGTGGGGGACTCCGGTGGTCCTGTATGCGATGGCAAAATTTCGACATACAGTAGTCATGCACTACTTTCGGAGCCAATGCCGATGTGGCTTGGCTAGACGCTCAAAGGGGGCGATAATGGATTCTGGGACTGTCCCACTTGGACTGACTGTTCAGGCTGGTCCAAAGAGCATGTTTGTCATGTATGGAGGTACAGAGGCAGTAAAGACGACAAAAAACGACAACCTGGAGGAAGAAAAAGATGCAGTGGTGTCACGACTACATAACAAAAAATGAGACGGGATTTCACAATGTTAGGCATGTGGAGGTCTGTAGCAGGTCGAAGAAATCCTCTGATGAGTAGCAGACCGCTTCGGGCCCCTCGTCCGCAAAAGTTAGATAGAAAAGCCGGTCCCTCCCATCCCCTCGAGCTACGACAACCATTGAGGCAACCTGGAAGGTTTCGGTCTCGGCCGATATGAAGATCCCGGCGACAAGGGGGTCCGGGTTTCGTCGAAAGCGGGTGATGTCTTCTGCCGTCACGGGCGTACGGGTGTGATGGCGAACAGAGGCGACGGTGAAGGGGACGGCAGGCATCACAAGAGGATAGAGGGAGGATGGAGCGGTCACGGGAGTGGGGGCAGTTTCGACGGGAGCCATGCCCAGTTGTTTGGCGAGATATGGGTGCATGTCAGCACGGGCGGGCAAACGCATCTCGACCTTCTCATAGGTGAAGTTGTTGCTGTGACGGAGGTTGGACGAAGGGATCAAGAGAAAGGTGAGCCACATACTGAAGAGAGGTCTTAAACCGTAGCATTTCCAGCAGTACAACGGGATCCAACCCGGCCTTCATCATGCTTAGCCGGCACAAGAAGTATAACACGCTCACGGCCTTAAGCCGACTGTAGTGGCGAGGTGAGGAAGATGCGAAAGAATCTAGGAATCCCATACTCCATGATGTCAACTGCCTTTGGCTCCAAGGTACGCGCGAGATCCTCGATGCACCGATCCCAATCGCCGCGCGGAGGGAGGACATTGGAGGGCGCGACGCGTTCCAGTTCTTCGTATGCCACCGCTAACTCATTGGGATGCTGGCGCAAGACAGCTGAGTGTTCTTCTGTGAGACGTTCCCACTCGAATACAGCCTGGCCGATGTCGTGGGCGATGTTGAGTTGCGTTGAGGAAGGAGGCATGGCGAGAAAGAAATGGAATGTGCCAAGCAGCCACACATCAACACCGTCTTCTTCGACTATGGCCGCGTTCGTCCCCGCTCCCGCCGTTTGCCCTCATCGGGTACCCGGTAACCGCGTACTCCATCGCATATGACATCTATACACTGGCCAACGAGCGCAAGTTGTTCCACATCCGAGGCTAGGGCCGTGAGATATACCCTTAGGGGTGTATTCCCGACGCCCGTCCTGCCTAAGCGGACCGTGTGTGTCCTTTGCATAGTCCTGCCAGTGCTGTGGGATGTCGAAGGCCTCCGAGTCTTCGGACCAGACGTGCGCTCGGATATCTCAATTCTCCCAGCTACTTTTCGAGGCTCGAGGTGCGCTTCAAATCCATCGGGCTCCCGAAGAGCTCGGGCACTTGACGCTTTGGTTCCAATGGCTGTGGTGGCACACCCTGATGGAAGCGAGCAGCGAGCGAATGCATGGGAAGTTTCTCAGATATCGCATTTCCCTTGGATTTCTCTTGATGGAAGTCGCACATCATGTGTTCGCCTGAGTCGACACGTCCTTCCTCCGAGTCCTCGTACTCATTGACTACTGCATCGTTTGTGTCCTCTAACCCAAGCGTGGCATACTCAGATGACTCGTTCGGATGATTTCAAGGCTATTATGCGGTGCGCTAATGACGGGATCAACCAAAGCCGGAGATCAACAAAACAAAAGCAGACAAAAGCTCCTCACAACTCTGTCACAGATTCCACCAGGTTCCCCTAACTTCACATTTGTAGTCCTCAAGCACGCTATGTTCGCCCATGGAATCGAAAGAGAAGAACGTGGAAGAAAGAGCTAGGGAAGCGCCCAAGAAGCGCTAGCAAAACGCCGCCGATAACCTGTGCATGATATTATTATCATGATTGCCGCGGCATCACGGAGGAAAAAGACAAGCGCGACAATTGGGCCTTGTTTCTTAATTGGCGGTCTCGTATAAGAGGAAGACGGGTGCTGGTGTAGCCTCAGGCTTCACGCTCCCTCCATCCGGGCTTCCCAGCGATGTCAAATTCATACTTTCTCTCGGGTCATGCGCAGGAACCTAGCGCATATTCTACGACCGAAACAGTCGTTGAGCGCACTGGCTCCTCCGAATGCGATGGACGGCCGAGTCACGATACGGTCGTGGAGAACAAACCTATCCTGCCCCTCGACTCGCCGGGAACTTTTGAGGACAGGGATCAGCGCGACGCCGCACCCGCGCGGACCTTCGTGCCTCCTCTCAACGAACACCGCTGCCTCATCCTCTGTTTCGACGGAACGGGCGACCAGTTTGACGCTGACAACTCGAATATCGTGCAGCTCGTGTCAGCGCTCAAGAAGGATGACCGCACAAAACAGATGGTCTATTACCAGGTGCGTCGCGCGCCTTCGGATCTGCATTCGCATTACCGACGAGCCTTTTGCCCAGTCTGGCATCGGTACTTACACGTCCTCCAAAAGTGTAACGCCCTTAGGGACGAAGCTATCCCTCGTGCGTGTCCACCCACTTGCCTGCTCGCCCCAGCATTGACGCTGCCGTTGCCAGACACTGGATGCCATGATTGCCTGGAATCTTGATGCTCATGTCATGGGTGCGCCGTCTGCTGGCTACCGATTGGCAGTTCCGCAGTCTAACCCATACTTTGCTAGCCGGTTACGAATTCTTAATGCAAAACTGTCCGTTCTAATCTAATTGGCCTCCCCCATCTTCGCTAACTATCTGATCAGACACGGCGAGTGACCGGATATGCATATTTGGCTTCTCCCGCGGCGCCTACATCGCTCGCAGGTGAGCATTTCAAAAATCCGCTAACGCGCGACTAACCTTTGGCCTTGAAAACAGTTTAGCAGGAATGATCCACAAAGTGGGACTGCTGCCTACGGATAACCATCAGCAAGGTGTGCATCTGTCTATGACCTTGATAATCAAGGAGCTGACTCTGGGCGCGCCTGTAGTCCCTTTCGCTTACAAAATGTATACTAGGACAGACAAGACTGGCTGGGCCCAGGTATTTCTGGCTGATTTCCGACAATGCAAGCCTGACTCCCGATCCGCAGTCCAACGCGTTCAAAAAGGCGTTCAGCAATGACGTCCACATTGACTTCTTGGGCGTGTGGTGGGTCGTTCGCCCAAATCTCGACAGGAGGAAGCTCATTTATCGCTGCGCTACAGGGACACCGTCGATTCGGTCGGACTTATCCCCCGGCGTTTACCCTTTACGACCTCGAATACCATCGTCCGAACGTTCCGCCACGCAGTCTCGCTTGACGAGCGGCGCGCAAAGTTCAAGGCCAATCTGTGGAACTTCCCCAATGATCGGGAGAAGAAGCTTGGGACGCACGCTGCTCCACCTGGGACGCCGATGCGTCCTCCGCCGCCCAAGCGTAGATTCACCTACCCACGCCGCGCGTTCACGGCACACTCTAAAACGTCGACAACCTCCGACGACGACGAGACAAAGCAGGCGAAATTCGAAAATCAGTACGCCCAGTATCACCTCAGAACACGCGAGACGGACGTCCTGGAGGTCTGGTTCGCGGTACGTGCTTCTCCTTGTTCTCAGCGCCATTCATGCTCAATTTGGTTACATCCTTCCAGGGTTGCCACTGTGGTACGTCCCCCACCGCCAATTTTGTGGATTGTATTGATGCTGCTATCATCAGACGTCGGCGGCGGCTCCGTTCCCAACGACACACGGCACAGCCTTGCCCGAATCCCTCTCCGCTGGATGATCCGCGAGTGCTTCAAGGCCGATACCGGGATCATCTTCGACGCCCAGCGCTTGCGAGAACTGGGTCTCGATCACACAACGCTACACCCCGTAGTTCTCGAGCGCTCGCCACTCCGGGATATCAAGAGCGCTCGAATAGCACCCCCTCCACCGCGCAGATCGTGGTTGCGCAGACTTCTCTCCCACGATCGCCCCCCGGAACCCGCCCCCGTAGTCGAGCTGGTGGATCCGGAGCCGAAGGCTGGGCTTACGACGTCCATGGAGGACGAAGAAGACCTGAAGGACGCGCTGTCCCCGATTTACGACCAGCTGCAGCTGAAGCCGTTCTGGTGGATCCTCGAGATCATCCCCATGTCCTTCAGATCCCAGAAGCCCGACGACCGCTGGGTCACAACTTTTGGGTGGGTCTACATCAACTCTCAATCCGCCTACTACGTGTGCTCACGGCGCGCAGCCCGAATCTCGGGCACCCAAGGAAGATACCGCACCAGAAGGAGCGCGAAGACGACGATGAGCTTGCAGCGCACGACTACAAAGGCCACCATCCCCCGGTGAACGTCAAAGTCCACCGGAGTGTCAAGATACGGCAGGCAGCGCGTGACTCCAAGGGCCGCCCTCAATATGTCAATCGCGCGCGCTTCGAGTGCGAGCCTGACTATGTGGAGTGAGAAAGGTAGCTGTAACGAATAACGACCGACGAATGGCGACGAAAACATTTGATGACTGAGACGAGATTTCCCGTACATTAATTAGCACGACTATCCACTACGCATACTGTAAAACAGAAATTCATCAACAAGCCTTTTCACCCTCATCGCTGGCTGCATCCGGACCGGATTCGAGTCGCCTTGTTTTTTTCTCGCCTGCTTGCCTTTGGAGCAGACAATCTGGGTTCGGAGCAAGGGAAGATACCAAGATGACACGGAGCAATTGATGCCAAGACCATCGGCGTTGGCACCACCGGGGGGCTGAAGAGGGCATCCAAATGCTCGACATATGCCCTAGACTGACCCCCATGGACTCCTTACTGGGTCAATATCGCCTCAATCCATTCATGGAGGGGAAACAATCCACAGAAGATTGATACATCGCTAGCTTCGCAGTGGGGAGTGACCAAGGAGTGACCGGCAATATCTTGGCTTCGAGAGGCAGTGAGTCGACAGTGCGTCGGCTTTCGAGATCATCGACCGAACGAGGAACGAGCGAGGGAGTTTGTCAAGAGAGACTATCATCGACCGTGATGCAGCGTAATCCAACTGCTGCAGTATTCGATTCAGTGGCTGGTCCTTTGATTCAGACTCTAGTCACCCAGATAGAACGGTGGATCTAGAGTGTAGAATTATCAAGGCGAAGCCCCGACTCTAATGGAAGCCGCACGGTGCCAATGAGCTACATGTGCACGAGGCGGATTTTGAAGGTACGAGCAGGCTCACGCAGGTAAAGCAATGCGAGTGGAGGATTCCTTGCGCCTGGGCCGCGGCGGAGCGGCACCGAGAGATCAGCAACACTGCCACCGTATTCGGTCCGATGACTTCAGCTTCGAACCACCATCTTACCTGGCTTCCGTGAACTGTATTCCTTGACCGTGCTCAACCTTGCTCACTTCCCCCCCTGAATCTTCCTCTCCGTGGAAGAACTGTCCTAGCCAGCTCACGGCGTGAGAGCCATCTGACACTCGTGGGATGCGCGCACATGTATACGACCGGGAGTCTGCCATCTTTATCAAGTTGCCCTACGTTCGTTGGAATGGTCTCGCAAAAAAGACCGCATCAGGCTTTTCCCGCACAGAATGCTCTGGCTGCAGGACGCATACAGTCTTCTATCAAACTATCGCGATATACGTTAACAAATCATGCAAGAAATTTGAGAGGCCGAGATATCACCATGCGTAGCATGAATCCCTGGGCTATTTATATCTGCATAAAACGGCATCCGAATCACTGATAGCGTCTTGGCTCGGCCATGATTTCCCCCCTCTTTCTGCTGGCATTTTATGCGGGCATTGCACATGCGGCGTATGTCTCCAACCGTTATTCTCGACTCGTCTGTAACAGAGCCCCCGCAGTTCGGATCCCTGCACTCTGGCCTCAGCATCTACCTGGGTGTCCAGTCAAGTCGCGCACGCCTGCGAGCTCAATGTCCCGTTCAACAAAACGCGTAGCTTGGCGGTGATCGATTCCGCGATAAAAGCCTTGCAATACTACTCGCTGGAAACGTGGTTCCTGCACTCTCCCAATCCCTTGATTCCGCACGATGTCAATGTCCGTGCACTCCTCGAAGGTATGCACTCTTCTTCTAACGTGTCTGGTCTTAATTCATCGTGGTCCAGGTGTCCAAAGAACGACTTCTAATCCCGGATACAAGACTGACTGGGATTTCAACATGGCGGTGCGTCCGCGCTCCCCATTCTAGATCACAAGACTTGATGCTACATAGATTACCGATGCATTCAACCGGGAAGCAGACGGACATACCCTCTATGCGGCCGACTGCACAGAAGCATTCAGTTACAACCTCCCCTTTTCAATCAGCACGCTGGCCTCGTCTCCCACCGACAAAACCGCATTCCCAACGTTTCTGGTTAATTACGACTTCCCGAATCAGGGACGCACAGGCTTGGAGGCCTTTTTTGAAAGCATTGGCGTCCATGTGCGCCCTTTCGACGGGGCGCGGGTGCTTGCAATCGACGGCGTCGATGCGAGCACGTATCTCGTGCAGCTTGCCACGGAGTCGAGCATCTTCAAGGGTCTCGTGGGCGCATATGAGACGGTCAACCCCCGGTACATGCGTCTCATGGCGCGCTACTCCGCAGACACCGTCGCGGGGCTCTATACACTCGAAGTAGGCCGATTTGGACAGCGCGCGTTCTATCCTGGCGCGAATTCGGTGACGGTGACCCTGGCGACGGCGCACGGCGTCGAGACTGTGATGATTCCATGGGCTGCGACTTTCCTTGGGAGCGGCAACACGACCGCCTCGTTTATCGCCGAGACGTGCCTTCCGGCAGATTCCGGGTCTGTTGCCCGTAAACGCAGGCTCGACCGTCGGTTTGACGCGTCGCCGCTGAACGCCCGTCGCAAGGGCGTCATAGCTCCGGAGAATCAGGGCCCGATACGCCAGGCGGCTAGCGCACAGCAGGTGGCGCCCCCCGCTAATATTGTTCAACCAAACTGTGCGTGGCCCTTTTCATATTTCTTCTTATTGCCTGATCTCCCTGTTTTTTCAGTGAAGTCATTTGGACATTTCGTGACGCTCGATATCTACCAACTCGCTCAGCACCCGAAAGTGGGAGTCGTCTACTTTGAACAATTCGAGCCGTCGGACGGCACCGGCGCAAATGACTATTTCAACGGAATTTCCGACACGTTGTTCACCGGCCTCACGGCACTCAAGGCGGCCGGAGTCGAGCACATCATCGTCGATAATTCGGGGAACCGTGGCGGGTTCATTTTTGCGGGAGCTATCGCTCTGTGGTTGGGTTTCCGTTGTTTTTGCTGTCCAGGATGTCTGTTGACTCAGCTTGTAGGTCATTGTTCCCGCAGGATCTCTACCCTGGATTCCCAGCTGTCTTCCGCGATACCGACCTGATCAGGCGGCAGTCGGACAATGTTGTGGCAACAAACGAAACCGGTTCGGAGTACTCGTTCGTTAACTACCGCGACTTGAGTATGTTTCGTTTTACGCTCGCCGAGTGTGCAAGATTCAACCATGTGCAGATTACGTGCCGTTGAAGAACAATTCCCAGTTCATGGATCCGCCTGTGCCCCAGGTAGTCAACGGCGTCAAGGACGCGTACTCGAAGCGGTTCTTCGACGATTTCGGGGCGGGGTCCTTCACCGTCACGAACTTCACCACGCCGCCCTTCCAGGGCAAGGACTACGTCTTCGTGGCGAACAGCATCTGCGCCTCCACGTGCTCCATCTTCAGCAGCTACCTCTTCCAGAAGCACGGTGTCCGCTCGGCCGTGTTCGGCGGCACGCCCAGCGCGGCGGTCTCGCAGTTCGACGGCGGCGTGAAGGGCTCGGAGGTCACGGACTTTGACAGCGTCATCTTCGAGCTCGAGCTGTCGGGCCTGCAGGACGACCCGGCGGCGCCGCAGCCGCTGCCCGTCGCGGCATCGTTCAGCATGAACTTCCGGAACGCGATCCCGTTCATCGACCAGGAGGATGGGATTCTGGAGTATGTGTTCGAGCGGGACACGAAGAAGTATCAGTTTACGGCGGAGCAGTTTAATAAGCCCCAGAAGATCTGGGAGTTTGTCGCAGAGGAGTTCTTCGGTCAGGATTGATATTCTGGGTCGCTCCCAGCTCGACGGGTTACATGCAATGTCATATATGGATGTTGCGTGGACCACAACGAAGTCAAATGGGACAGGAGAATGATTGAGCCGCGTTAATGGTTAACGTTAATGCATTCCTGCGATACAGTTAGGAACTGACACCAAGGGGCTTGAATCGAACGACTTTTTACCTCTTTCCTCATGGACCATGGTTCAAACCAGTTTGAACCAGTTGAAACTGATCGCAAATGGAGGCATTTACGAGCTTTGGATTTCCCGATTGACCTCGGAGGGAGCAGAGGGAATATTTAACGTTACGACTTATTGATTTGCCACATCCCATTCACGCATTTTCCTCAACAAAGTTCCACAGTGCCAGATATAGAAATTGGGTGCATCCCCGAGACAAAATCGGGGCGAACAAATATTTTTAAAAGTTACTGTTTAGCAAAGAACGTGTGCCTCATTTTATAGGAGAGACCTGTGAGACATGCCCAGCACAATGTTGACAGAACCTCGAAAAGGAAAGTCATCAGGTGATTATATAACCGTCGCAGGGGTCTTCTGAACGCCCATCTTGCGCCCATCTCTGCCTCATCTCCTACCCTTTCCCGGACTGGGTCTCATTCGCGTCCCCCTCGCCTTCTGAACAGCTCGACATATCGTTCGTCGGGCCAGCGAGTCCAAAGCAAGTCAATATTGCAAATGGCGGTCCTCGGTATATAATTTCATCCTGGAAACATATGACATACATATCTGACTCGGAACGGATGCTTTAGAGAGCTCGTATGCTGTGGACTTTCCCACCACAGACAAGAACTATCAGCCTACACCGCGCCCTCGACCTCCATACCTGCCCTTCCGTCGTATTTCTCTGCCCAGCAATCCCCGTCGCCAATCCGTTGTCAGTGTGGCTTCCTTCGACTCGCTGGCTGAAGAGGGCGACTCTCCGTTGTCTCCGAGCCCTGCTGCTCTTCCGGCTGTCATGCGAAACGTGAATCCCAGCAGGCGGCCAAAAATTCGACCCGTGTCAAGCAACCGGAAGCTTCACAGACCACTCGACGAAGCCCGGGAAGGCAAACGTCGCAAAGTCATCCAGGAATTCTACGAGACGGAAAAGGCCTATGTGGATGGCCTCGAGATGATTTACTCTGTATGTTTCTTCCTCTCTGACCTTTCGTAGTGTTGACACCTCTCCAGCACTTCTTAACGCCAATAATCATGTCGCTTGAGACCTCCCAGCCTCTGCTCCAGCGCTCGGATCTGGCGTCGGTGTTTTCCAATTTTGTCGACATATGGAATCTCCACCGCGCCTTTTTTGCGGCTCTCTCCGACTTATTGTCGATCGACACTTCATCCTCTACACTTCTCGTAGATCCGCCTCCCCTCTCCCCCCTCCTTCTCTCCCATTTTCCCTACCTTTCACTGTACAACCCTTTCGTAACCGCCTTTCCGTCTACCATATCTTCCATGTCGAACCTGGCATCCCCGCCGACGGCAAGCCACTCAAACCCGCATTACAGTCCCGCGTTTGCCGCGTACCTGTTGACGCAAGAGGCCGACCCCCGTTGTGGAAGGCTCAAGCTCCGCGACTGGCTGCTTACCATCGTGCAGCGCTGCCCCCGCTACCTCCTCCTTCTGAAAGACCTCATCGCCTGCACGGATCCCGATGATGCCGAGCACACACAACTCAGTGCCGTTCACGCCCTTGTGGCGAAGAGTGCGTGCCCTCTGACTCTCCGAGTATTTCTACTGATGCGCCCCATACAGTCACGCTCACCCTCAACACCTCCATCCACACCCACGCACAGACGCTCTCGCTGCTGGCCCTCCAGCGCGCGACGCCGAGCTTGCCCTTTCAGCTCATCGTTCCCGGCCGTGCGCTCATCCGCCGCGGCCCTCTCTCGCATGTCGAGCTCAGCGCCGCGCCGCGCGACCGGGAGTTCCTCCTCTTCTCCGACTGCATCGTGTGGCTCGAGGCGGAGGACGGAAGCTGCCTCAGCCCCAGCGGCAGTCCTGTGCGCCCAGCGATGGTGCGCACGCGGAGCAAGAGCGAGGCGGAGCTGCCCACGCGCGACGTCAACAACGCCATCGTTGCAGGGACGCGCAGCGCGCTGCCACCGCCCCCGCGTAAATCGGCATATCATCACCCGGTGTCGCGCATGAGGCCCCGGCGACATGCGAGCAGCGGCACCGCAGAGGAGGGGCGTTGGATCTACAAGGGCCGCACGGAGTTGATCGACCTCGAGGTGGTTGTCACGCCACCCCGCGAGGTAGGAGAAGAACGCCGTTTCGAGGTGCTGAGCCCCGAAGGAAGCTTCGTCCTCTATGCTGGTTCGTGCCTCGCATCTTCAGTAATTTCTTTCAGCTTACTGACGGACTGTGATCAGAGTCGGAAGAGGAGCGCGACGCATGGACGGCGGCGATCAGGCAAACGAAGGCGCAGCTATTCGTCTCGCTGAACGCGACGCACCCGGATTCCACGCTGACTTCGTCCTCGTCCACGGCACATCTGCGGCGGTCGCTACAGGCCCTACCGTTCCCGCCCTCCGACGAGCGGCTGACGACCCTGCGGCAGGGGAAGACCAAGGGGAAGAAGCTGGAGCGGCGTGGGCGGGTGGAGCACTGGGTCCCTGCGATCTGGATCCCGGACGAGAAGACGGAGGGGTGCATGCGCTGTGGACGGACGTTTGGATGGCGGAGACGGAGACACCATTGCCGTCTTTGTGGTCGGTGTGTGTGCGCCTCGTGCTCTGAACGCGTAGGTTTCCTTTCGTCTATGCATGAAACCTCATTGACGTTTTGTTCTACCAGACCTTCTTTATCTCGGACCCGAACACCCACGCAGAGTCAAGCAAGCCGGCGCGGGCGTGCAATGCATGCTACGAGACGGTGTTTCCACTGCTAGACAGTCCCGCGGAAGCTGATGATGGCGATACTGAGCCTCATAGCATGCTCGAGGCGCATTCAAGCACCATGTCGTCTCTCTCGAACTTCCCATCCTGGCTCTCCATGCCCTCTCTCCCCCTCGCTTCCACCGCTTCCACCACTGAGGCCCTCATGGCGATCGACCGCGGGCAGCAGCGACAGCAGAATCAGAAGTACGATCGGCTTCGGCGCGGGGATGTGGGCGACTTCGTCGGGCTGCACCCCGAAGAGGCGAGCGACATGTCGCACGTCGAAATGGCGGGCGAGCGCGTGCGCGTGCGGTCGCCTCCGCCGCGCCCGCGGAGCTACCATCAGCTCCTCGAAGACTTCGAGGGCATCACGACGCCCGTCCACGAGGACGCGGACGAGGAGGACGATCCTGTGTCCTCCACTGGCTCGCGGCCGCAAACGATCGTGGACCTGAGCGACCCGCTGCCGGAGAGGCGCGAGAACACCGCGCGCCGGAACAAGCGGTTCTCGATGCCGGCGGTTGCGCTGCAGACCACGAGCGTCACGGCGCGGACGCAGCAGGCGCAGGAGGGGCGCCATCGCGACGGGCGCTCCCCCGTGCGCACGAAGCGCTTCTCGCTTGTGCTTGGCTCGCGGTCGCATATCCACAAGGCGCATAGCGAGGCGGGCGCGGGCGCGCAGGGTCGGCGGATCGAGGGGGAGGAGGCGCAGCTGGGGCGGGGTGTGGCGGCGGGGAAGCTGAGCGAGCTGTTAGGTAGACAGAGGATTGCTTGAGAGCTCCGGGAGTGCATGGGTATCGGTTTCTGGACATACATACATATATACTACTTTATTCATATTAACATTCGTCTGTACCCCTGGATGGTATGTAGCAATTAGGACCCGCTTCTCACTCGGGCCGTGGGTGGCTCGTAGCGGGATTTACAGGTGCGAGTGCTTTTTTATGGGACGGCCATCGGCGTACTCATTCGTGTTTGTGCGCAGCCCAGGGTAAGACCTATCTAGTAGTATGCGATTCCAGATATTAGCGGTGTCGGGCGTCGGCATTCAGATGGATATGTCGAACTGGGCGTCTTTCTGGCAAGCCAAGCATCTCGGAATACCTTCGACATCGGCCGCTGCTTGCCTGAAGCGATGTTTGCTATTAGCATCGGTCATTGTGACTGCCAGTCTGCCAGACGATCCAGTACTAAACATGTTACCGGGCGCAAGCGCCTGTGCGGCGAAGATCGAGTCTTCACGCAAGGGAAACAGTGCGTCGCACAGAACAGTATCTGGATCGTCACCGTTCGGAAACGAACATTCTTACTTTTTTGTCCCGAGGTTGCCCGCTGAAGAAAGCCGGATCTCAGCGGCGACTCGACTATGGACGAGCCAGATGGTGGATCCTCAGCTGCGCAGAGTAGTATATCTCCCTGGAAATCGCCGCCAGAGACATACATGAACCACAAGAAATCAAGCCACCTGTTACCGCTCAACATCTAGCAATTTTCGTCATCCGGAGCTGACTCAAGATTCAACGTCATTTTTCTCACCATGATTCCGTTTCCATCGTCCCTTCAGCGAGGGTTTGAAGCCCGCCCGCGTTTCCTGCGAAATTTCTCAGGATTTCTCCATTGTTTCTGATAGCAATTCAAATCCGCCGGTAGAATCGCATGCCTCGACCGTTGCCAGTCATTGCCTACATGTTTATGTGGGTGTTCGGTCGTGTCTCGACGATTCTAGAGCCAAATCACTGGGGTCGCTTGATTTCTGTCTGCGAGGTTTGCATCTCTGGCCGATAATATCGCGCTCATTCTCGCACACTCCAAAAGATCATCATGCTTCCAGTCGAACCTCGTGCGGATCCGTAGTATGGGACAATACACTATCCGCATATTGCGTAGGCCCCAAGCAAAGATTCCAGCTCTCACATGACAGAAGGGCCGAAGTAATGGACGAACAAAACGGTGAACTGGTACGTAGTGTGGTCCTGTCCCGTTCTCTAACCGCGTCCTGAGAATTGGCAGAGCTACCCGGCAGGGTCAAACGTAGGGGTTTACCTCATGGTAGACCCTAACCAGGACTAATCAGGATCCACAAGCGCAAGAAGCTTGGTGACTTCAACTGTGAGAATCTTCCCGGGATCATGCATGGTTCCAAGATACTGCCGAGGCTGGCGATTCGCGTAGAACAAGGCTCCACCTGAACGATACTTACATCGACGATACAAGATGGATACTTACGTTCTCTGTCAGATTGTAAGTTCGGACCTGCCCCTTCCCCTGCAAATCATATTCAATCACTGGTGGCATCATCTGCCTTGCATCTGCCTTCCGATGAGTGCTGCAGTTTCTTCTAGCGATGTTTCGAATCCATGATGCAGGCTTGTGGGGGGCTTCTTCTGGTTATGTTGGAATTCTCCGAGCTTGACTGGATGCTCTCCTTGATGTTTTGTGGTCGGTGTGGGGTTGCTATCGCTTATGAGTGACTTGCGTGCAAGTTCAACTCTAAGTATTCTTGTTGGGCCATCTACAACTCGTTCAGAATCTTCGGATCTCGAGGGCAGTCGTGTTCCCTCCCCCAATAAGTATATATATACCAGAGGTGCTTTCCGGTACGGTATCTTCAAGTTCAACACAACTTGGCCATCGTACTTGGCGGATCAAACCGGTGATGCGGCGTCTTTTGACCGGCGCGCTTGCCGGGAATGCCAGAAATAGGATCCCTTCTCTCACAGACGTCCACGGTCCACCAGGCTCGCGTCTGCTCGCGTCCTGCTCGCATCCATCTGGGCCTGGCTGGTGAGATATTCATCGCCTAGAGTCTAGCACACGATCCGTATGTGATACGTTGAGATGAAACCTCACCCTCGGGAAAAGGTCTGCGCTGAGGCTCCGACTCGGGCTCTCACGAGGAGCTGCGTGATACTCGCAGTCGCGATACATACCCGCCGCCATGGCCCAGATGGGTCTCTGTTGCAGAAATCCCACATGTTCTCCCACGTCGTCGGCGATATCCCGCTCACTGGTCCTCAGAACCAGACGAGGGCCACGGTATGTGGTATGTCGCGCAGTTTCAAGGTCCCTTTTGAGGCGGTGCCGCTGGTGGGTGGCGTCAAGCACTCCACCCCACCTGTGCTCAGATGAGCTTTTCACGAGTCTCGAGACGGGTATGTGAGTGCAGAGGCAGGCGAATGAGTTGACACTCTCCTCGCGGCAACTTCGGAGGAAGGCGTGAGTGTGTGGACTTGGTGTGAACCAACGAGCTGGGTGCATCGAGGAACCTTCAACAGCTGAAACGAATGCGATTCTCGAGCGTTCGCAGCGTGCACAGCTAGCATGTATATATATTGAAGGCCCGAGACCGGCGGGCTGATCACAGGAATAAACCAGTGCTGTTCCAGCTAAGCCGAGGCTCTTCGTCAAAGAAGGCAGGGAGCTCGGTGACTTGAAGAACGCAGTAGCGTCATTGAAAGATGCAACGCGCTGGTCGCCGGGGCGAAATGCTCCCCAGCGATCCTACCCGCGCTATTCCTGTCCAGGGTACATGCGCAACTCACGACAAAGTCGGAGGCCGCGCCCGTCGAAGGGGGGATATTTTCGCTGAGCTCATGAGGCGGTTAAGGCTGGCAACCGTGTCCATGTAGACGTCTCCATCCGAGTCGTGAGAGCGAGAGGATTTCACGAGCTTCAGCTTTAGCCTTGATTTTACCGAACCGGGCTTGAGCTACCGGGTCACCAGACACCGACACCACAACCACAACCTCATTTAGAGTAATAATAGTATCCAGTCGCCGGGTTTCACGCAGCGGGCGCAATTTTGTTGTGCGCAGTGGGAATCTGAGTGCAGGAAAGGTTTCAGCGGCACAGTGTGGGTCCGTCGCCAAAAGTGCGGGAAAACTGCGGGTGTCGCAGAAATTTTGTTGACTTGGCCCATAGTTGCCAAGATGTGTCCGTTAGTGCCACCGACGTCCCAGCTCGTCCTAGGTTATCGCAGCCTGTTCGTTTCTTTCGCCCCGGTAAGACAACATTGATATTGAGGGCGGAACTCCAAGGGAGACATTGGGAAATTCCTGGGAGTGCGCCACCTGTTATATGCTCCCGAGCCCGCTGGCAATCGCAATCTGCAGCCAAAGTTAAGCCAAGTGTGTTGAAATCAACTTGGAGATCTGGGCAGTGATATACATCGTCCGCCTTGCACGAGCCCCACAGTGCGTCTGTCGTATATCGGCATGCGAGAGCGGTTTTTGCCCAGACCACTGTGCGACGATGGGAAATTGCAGGGTTGCGGTGAGCGGGAACGACAATCCAACCCTCATCGGATTCGATACGCGCCAGGTAGTAAGGGTCAGCTGAGCAGGAAGGAAGCTGTAAGGCAGTCATCTGATAGTGCGAAATTGTGTTATCGGGTCGGGTTGAGGCATAGGCGATTGACAAACGTTGCGCGCGCCTTTTTGGGCAGGGTAAATCGCCCTCGGGGGCTTCGAAGAAGCTATCATAGGAGAAGTCGGACTCTAAGGGAGAAGCCTCTCGGTAAACAAGGCTCCCTCGCTTCCAGAGCTCGGAGATGGCGGGGCAGAAGCTGGCGGAGGCGCCGGAGATGGTCCCGTTGCAGGCAGAATAACATTATGCACACGGCGTCCATCCCGTTCACCTGCTCGCCATGCGTCGACTCCAAGGCCAGTGGAGGCTCCAGGCGCTAAAGCATGGCGGCAACGATGGATGCAACCGATGGATGGACGGATGAACCGGGAGCCTGAGGGTGGGAGCGCCATTCCGAGTCGGACCCCAGTGCCGCCGCCAGGCGATGATTGATTGCGATATCAAAGACGATACGATGTGCGTGGCATGGATTTGGAGTCGAAGGGGATGCAAGACAACCCGTAGGAGTGGAGAGCTGCAGCGATAGTTGGGCCTGGACTCTGGTAAGGTCAAAGGCTGCAAGTTGGCACTGGGTTGGCACCATCAATTCATGATTATGATCAGGCATCGCATCGCCGTCACGTGCAGGTTGCGGGTATTTCCTGGCGAAATTCAATTGTGTGGGAATCGATGCTACGATTGTCGGCATCAGCGACAAAATGCGCCGCCACGATTGGGCGGTGCGTACCCGGATGCTGGGGTACGTCCTACACAAGAAACATGAGGGCGCTGGGCGTGCTTAGTAGCACTTAATACTGTATCATCTGCCGCCCGGAAGTACTGGGCCCTACTACTGGCACTGCCATATGTATCTGTTGCCCAAGGATACCGAGCGTCGGGTCCGGTGCTTCGTGCGACTCCAGAGACGGAGTGTTCTACCGCTAGCCGCATCCAACTTAATTGGTGTTGAAGCTTTTGTGGCTCAACCCTGAGATAGCAAGCCCAGTGTCGGAGTTCCGGGAAGCCGTTATATGTTTCAGAAGTTCAAGTCGCCTGAGTCTGAATAGGTACAGTCTCCTTCCGGTCACCGTACGAAATTTGGGATCACTGGCACGGAATAAACGTTCCGGTTCAAAGCCTCCCGAATTGAGGGCCGAAAGAATGGTTCAAAAATCAGGTGCCATCGCTAGCCTGATGCATGTGCAGATGCCGCAAGGTCTGCGGAATGTGCAGATCTAGCACACCGCAGATGTAATCCGAAAGTCAACTCGTTGGGACCCATATCGGGTATATCTGATCTTATCTATAACCTTACAAGGGAGCGGAAACCTGGGAATTCAAAGCTTTGTCGAAATCTGGCAAGCTCCGGTGTGAGAAGTACAATGGCCCGCAGCTCCAGACTCTAGCACACCGCAGATGTAATCCGAAAGTCAACTCGTTAGGACCCATATCGGGTATATCTGATCTTATCTATAACCTTATAAGGGAGCGTAACCCTGGGAATTCAAAGCTCTGTCGAAATTTGGCAAGCTCCGGTGTGAGAATACGATGGCCCAGAGCTCCAATCGACGCGAATGCCACGGACTCTCGCGGTAGTACTTGAAGGCGCCGTACCGATTGACCGGGTCCTACAGTAAGTAAGCTTTAGTACTAGATGCACGCAAGGGGCTACCAAGATAAGGAATTTCCTTATTTGGGGGGGGGGGAGGGGTCCCCCTCGAGCTTGAAAAAAAAGTTTCATACCAACTTTTGATTTTGGGCTAGGAGCCTCTCTCCACTGTCCTTTCGGGTTCCCAGGTGATTTTGTAGCTTCTGAGAGTCCAAAAAACATAATGATTGCAGCATAACAGCATGTTAACTTGTCCTTATCAGGCTAAGCCTTCCGGCGGCCTCTCAGCCTTGGGTAATTCATCAGTACTAATCAATGTTGCAGTCTCAGATTTCTTATATTGGGACAGGTAGTCATGAAGATATCTTTGGGGCGGTCAGGATTCTGATTGGAAACAGCTCCGATAAAGAAACAGAAGTCCAGGGCATGTAGTTATAATATACGTAGGCACCCGGCAACAGCGGCACGGTTGACAGGGCCGTGAATATCCGTAGCACGTGACTTTGATGTGTCCCCATATAGGCATATGATGTCATAGGGGGGAGGGGGGGGTCCCCCGAAGGGCTGAAAAAAAAAATTCGAGGTATAGTGTGATTTTCGGAAATCGGTTACCCCTTGGATGCACGAGTAGTGATCAATCATCATATTGTTACTAGTATAGTAACTTCTTCGCACTTCTGTGGAATATTAATTGCCGGTAGCGTCGCAAGTTCGTACTTATCGAGTGTCGTTGTGCTCGATAAATCTGAATGTCGGCAAGGTTTTTTCTCGGACACGAAACGCGGTAGGGAACCCGAAGTGGAGCCGATCTATCATTTTCAACAAGGCCCCATCGGCGCATGGCAAAAAACTACAAGAATCAAAGATCGCATATGGCAGCATATGGCGCACGCCAGAGAGTTCCTAACTTCCTATATCTTCCCAGGAACGTCATTCGGTACCGCCCCGCCCACATGTTACGGTGTAGTTTAACAGAGTTGAACTGATCAGAGTGTACATAAATTGATTGCTTCAGCAGATTGAGTACTATCGCTCCGGTTGGAATGGCGAAAGCCAGAGACACTTCACCGCCATTCACGGGTCAGTGTGTTCTGAAGCTAGCGCTGTTGAAGCTCCGGCGTGAATATGCTTGTAATTTCCGACAGGCCCGGCGCACTCAGAGGCGCAACTGAATCCGCGGAGCCTATTCTCTTTACCTTCCCGTTCCTTGTTCCTAGATTCGATCTAACAGGTAAGTATATTTGCGCTCGCACGACAGTCGTAGACTCGGAGCCGGCAGGCCTAGACACAGTCCTGGATTGCGATGGACGCGAGTCTGGATTCAGACGCAGGAACTCTTAGGTTCCGTCATGCGGATGAATGACCACGTGCTTCTCACGCGGTTTGAACCATGGGTAGGACTTTTGATTCAGTTCCAGGATTTACCGCCGATTTTGGAAGTGGAGCTTTTGGCTCGTGTGTTTATCCTAGTATTCGTGGAGGATAGAGGTACAGTATACATCATTGGGTGAATTTATAGGGGGCACATGTGGTGTGGTTCGAAATTTCCTACGGATGTAATTTGCACTTGGAGGGGTGAGCTATACATCGGCGGAGACGAGTTTGCGAAGGGCGAAAGTCTGGACCTGCTGGGAAAATTACAGTTCCGAGTTGAATGGGGGTTCTCCTGAAAAAAACAGGCACCGACACAGGTTCGGATTTTCCGGTGGAGGCATTCAGGGTGAAATCTGCACTGGCTTCAGTTTAAATATTTACTGCACAGGAGCTCGTGGGATAGCTCGAGACCAGGAAAGAGATATGTAGGAAGTGTTTCTTTTTTATAAGAGGTTTGAGGTTCGAGTTTTCGATTCGACATCCAGGTTTTCCAGCGCGCAAAGGGTGTTTCGAGGGGTGATTTATTTATCATCGGGAGAGGGAGCGGTTATAGCTGTGTCCTTACCCGCGCTAGAAGTCTGGGCGGGAGAAACATGCACGGGGGAAAGTAAGCAGTTAGAAGGTTGCATCTTCATCGATATCTTTATCTTATCACCCCAATCCGTACATACATAGCTGTGACGACCGTCGCGAGCCGCTCTTGATTATATATATATATATGTTTTCAGCCCAGGCGACGGATGCCCGACACTGCGTGCGACTTTTGAAACTGCAAACCCACGACAGCCCACGACGGAGGTTACGGCCGTTACGGGCCCGAGGCTCAGCGAGCATCTGAATCTTCCTCGCATGGCTAATATGATTTACCGCGAGGTCAGGATCGAACTATTTATACCTCGGGTTGATCCGCGCATGCAAAATACATATTGGCCGGAATGGGAATCAAGAAGAAGAAGCGGCTCGCGACGCAATGCGGCTAATTTTCGAATTTAATCATTCGTCCAAAATGTCGATCACGTGAGCATGGTTCAAAAGTAAGTAAGTACTTCAAGCTTAGGTACGACTTCATTATTCAATATACAATGTCGCGGTGTGACGGAATAGAATACGAAGGCCAAAAGAGCAGAAACTTCCTTCTGGAGTAGCAGTTTAGTGCAAATGGCTCTGAGAGGCGCATTCCGCCAGGTCGAAACTTTTTTTCTTCCGCGTTTGTGTTTCATCCAGGCTTCCATAAATTAGCTCCCGCAGGCTTGTACGTACACGCACTTGCATATGATACTTTACGCAGAGCGGAGACCTGCGGATACCCAGAGTAGACTTGGCGGACCCGTAACTTTATCTCTATATTTTATCGCTCGCTTATCGCCCTGATCAGAACTTTCAAATTACCTACCTAGGACTCGGAGGGGGGCGACAACGGGCTTGCAATTGATTATTCGCTATTCCGTTGGGTTCGTTGAAACCCTCGGCGCGGCCGACAGCACGCGCGACTGCATGAGAGCGAACTCACGATGGGCAGCGATGGGCTGTGTGGGCGCGACAACAGAATCGTTCAGCCTCGCGTCGCCACGGCGGCCGCCTTCTGGTGATTTATTTTCCGCGAGGCGAAGGTTGAGTAGTTCGTGATGGAGCCGAAGCCACTGTTGCATTGCTTCAGAGTCGAGGGTCCATGAGGATCTGGCCCTACATACCGAAATCCTGGGACGTATTGCAGAGTATTGCAGCGTATTGCATCGATCCCTGGTCTTGGCGGAAGCGGAACAGGGCAGTGCAGTGTACCTTACTCATTGGTTCCGTTCATTTGAGTTTCGGGCTTGGGGCGGGTCACGGGTCGAGGTGGTGGTGCCCATGGAAATGTGCTGTACACATGAAAGCCACTGGGGAGAACCGAGCGAGTACACCATAACATGCACCTGCCATCCGCAAATTTCATTATCCGTGAACCGGTGGGGTCCGACTTGCTCGAGTGGTTATTATTTGTTACTTGAGTTGAGTTCGGCTAGTTCCGAATGAACGGATGAGAGATATCGATGAATGGATGAATGGGCTTCTCGGGCGGGCCGGTGAAGAACAGAACACGGAGACGCGTCCGGACTGGATATGGACAGGCCGCAGAGTTGCCAAGAGGGATGATCAAGCCTTTTTTCTCGACAGTAGCGACAGTCTATACAATTTCCGCACCAAGGTCCGGGTTTCGTCGCGTACAGTCGGTTAGTACGCCACAAGATGCAGCGTTCATCCGGTGTCTTTTCAATTTACGGGCCGGGAAGACCCGCGATCTTCGCGCGAAACGCCGCTCCGAAACAAGGGAGATCTCTAGAGTTGCTTATCTCAGTCTGGGCGGGGTAAGCCACTGGTAGGCCCTTTTGGGCGGCGCGTCATTTCTCTGAAAGTTGGTTGATCTTCAATCATGTGTTGCGGTGACTGGCGCGCCTGGGAGATTTTTGCTGAACCAGGACCCGGGGGCGTTGGCGTACTCGACGAGCAGGTGAATTGACAGGAGCCGATATCGGATTTCTGCGGGCTAAGTGACTTGGGGGTAGAGCATGGGTATGCGCCGCGTACGCGAGGAAGCACGGGGATAAGGCAAGCGACGTATGCGGCGATTTCGGAGGAGGCCGCAGGGGTTCAAGAGGCAATGGGCCATGGCGGCGTTGTCCGAACGTACGGTGGGGCGCAGCGGCGGCCGATACATTGAATTCAGCAGTTGTACCCTGCCAAGAGGGGATGTGATAGAGCGGGGACGCGACTCCAGGCGACCAAGAAAGTCAAGACAAACGCTCTCGACCTGTACCGAGCCAACAATTGCACCCGCCGGTTCGAAAATCGATGAAACATGAGAAGGTCCAAGAATATCGGTAGAAGAGATATCGAGCAGGCACATAGTTGGTGGGTTGAAACTCGGAGCTGAATGATGCGCCAGCAATGTGGTCACGATCGCGTGGTTGATGGGTCTTGCAGATACCACGATCACGCCGAGTCGCGGGGGATTCAGTGGACTTGTGCGGTGACTCTGAGTTAGTTGGGGAACGCGTAGACTGAGCTTGAGCAGGAGGCGAAGACGAGAAAAAATGTTGTGGGATCGTTGTTTGTTCCTTGCTTGTCTCAGCAACGTGTTGTTTGGTTGACGACGTCCAGCAAAGGCCAGCCAGCGAGCAGCCGTCCCCACCCAAAATGCCTATCAAGCACCTCGAAAGTCTGTAGTGCGAATCATGCTGCTAGCTCATGTACTGACTTGAATCAGACTTTCTCCTGGAGCGCAAGCACCTGCAGACGTTCCAGCTGTCCGTCCTCTCCGACTCGCGCCTAGGCATCGACGCATCCTACTACCTCCAGCAGCTCACGGACAACCCGCCCTCCCGAGAACCCCTCCTTGCCGCGACGGGCGGCCTCCCACTCGCCCTCACCCAGCGCATCGAGGCCGACCTGCGCACCCTCGAAAAACTTCGCATCAAGCCTGTTTTCGTCTTTCCCGGCCTCACCCCGAACCGCCGCTGGAAGGCCAACGCCCCCACGGAGCACAATGATGCCTGCCGCGACCGCCGCGACGCGTGGGCCAAATACGAAGCCGGCCAGGAGGACGCCGCGACGAAGTTGTTTGAGGGCAGGAGCAGCTTCGCGCAGTGGGATCTCTGGCGCATGGTCCTCCGCATTTTCCGCCATCGGAATGTCGAGTTTATCGTTGCGCCGTATGTCGCATGGGCTCAGGTGAGCAAGTCGAATCTAGCGCTGGGGGATGTAAGCGGCAGCGACGAATGTCTTTGCGGCCAAAGCAGCAATGTCTTCCCAGCTGGACCATCAGCTCTGCGCCGCAGATATTACATGCTGCACACCGCATATATTCACCTCCCCCGTCTACGAGCATTCTACCCTTTTTTTCTTCTTATCATCAGAAAATGCGACTGACGCTGGCTTCTCCCAGCTCATCTACCTCCAACGACACCCCAAGCAATACATCCACGCTATCTACGGGTCCACTGACACGCTTCTCTACCCCGGCGTCGACAAACTAATCACGGGGCTCGACCTTGCCGCCGCCTCGCCAACATTCACCTTCGTCTCGAAGCGCGCTGTTCTGGGCGAGCTCGCGGTGTCGGAGGACCAGTTCCTCGACATAGCGATCCTCGTCGGCTTCGCGCAGAGCCCGCCGTTCCCGCCGACGACCCACGAGCAGGCGCTGAAGGCGACCGTGGACATGGTGAAGTACTATAAGAGCGGCTTTGCGGCCGTGAGTGCATTTGCTGAGCACCCTGCCGTGAAGAGCATCGGGTATACGGAGCACTATGCGCGGACGCGGAGCATGGTGCGTCTCCCCTTCCTCCTCCCGTCTGTTTGTACGGCGTTGACAAGGCCGCGCAGGTCCGGTACTCCCTCATCCTTTCCGCCGAGGGCGTCGTCCTCCCCCTCGCGCTCGCCACCCCAGGCGGGCCGGGCGGCGGGCCAACGGCCGCCGACGTCCCCACAGACCTGCACGACGTCTTCACTCACCGCCTCCCCGATGAGATCTTCTTCTACCTCTCGCGCGGGCTCCTCTCCCCTCAGGCGCTCGTGTGGCTCACCTCCGGCGCCATCACCGAGGCCCCGCCGCTGGACAACGGGGAGACGACGGAGTACAAACGGTTCGTTAAGGAGGTGGTGACGGACGGGCAGACAGGGCCGAGGGCCACCGCGCTGGCGCTGCTGAGCGGGGTCATGCACGCGTTTTGGGGGGGCCGGAAGGTGGTCGGGTTCTTTTGGTTTGAGGGGCCCGGGCCGCATAGTCAGAAGGCGGTGGGGCATGGGGCGGCGCAGACGGTGCAGGTGGGTGTTCCGCTTACTTTTGTGGTCCGACTAAAAGGGCATTTAGCTGGCGGAGCGCGTAGCGGGGTGGAACGTAAGCTATGCGGTAGTAGAGGAGGAGCTGAGGAGGCAGAATGTACGTCTTTTCATTGCCCTTCCCTCCTTTCCTGCATACCCCAGTTAACGACGCGCCTAGTCCTCCACGATCGACTTCGCGCTCTGTTTGGGCGCGACGGCGTCGGAGAGGCTCGCGGCGCGGACGAAGGGCAAGTCGAGCGGGGGTACAGGAGGTCCACTGGAGAAGAAGGATGAGGTGGTGGCGAATGTGATTTGGCGGTTCTTGGAGCTACGGGGGTGCGTGCTTTTCTCCCTCGCTACCCCTCAATGACCACTCGCTGACACACACACGTAGCTTCCTCGTGAACACGCACACCCATTCGCCGCTTGCGCGCGCGATGTACACGGCGGTGCGGCACGCGAAGGTGAACGACAAGTTCCAGGACCCTCTGTACCTCTTCCTCGAGCTCGTGCGCGCGGGCGTGATGCACGGGCACCTGTGGAGCGGCCGCGCGTTCAGCGGCGGGCCGAGCTTCGGGACGGACGAGGAGAAGGCGTGCATGCTGCTCGTCATGCGCGTGCTGAGCATCGTGCCGCTGAACTTCAAGGTACGTCTCCTGTCGTTGCGGGCCTCCGAGCGCCGAGCTGACGGACGGACGATTTGAAGCCGATGCCGTGGTCGGCGCCGCTTTCGCGCGAGCTGCTTGTCTTCAACTCTTTCGTGCGCAGCCTTACGAGGGCGCTGCGGACGCTGCTTGAGGTGGGTCGTATTCTGTTTTAGCTTTGGCTCTGGCTCTGGCTCTGGCTTCCCTTCCCTTCCCCCGTTCCTCCGATCATACGTACACTCCCCTCGCCGAATCCCAAATGGCCACTTGCTCTTCCCCCCTCTCCCACCCATTCCCCACTTCCCATATCGTACATCATACGTACCCCCCCCCCCTCTTCATCTCCACCGCGTGAGGACGTATGTACTGACCCACACGCGCAGGTCGCCTCGCTGAACATGCTCCTGCGGAACGACGCGCGCCGCGCGCGGGACGACCTGCTCGATATCGCGCTGAGCCTGCCGTTCCAGACCGAGGTGCGTTCAAACTTCATTTTACGAGCTCGATACTTCGGTGCATCGCCGCTTCTCCCCCGCCGCGGGGCTGCTGTCCTGCTCAGCCGCACCTGGGGCGCTGGTAAGCTACCGCGGCCTCGCCGCTGACTGCACTCGCCTTCCTCCAGGGCTTGGGCTGCTTTACGGGGGCGTTTACTATGGTTACCTACCACCTGCCGCTTCGCGAGGCTGTTTCTTCGCGTCCACTTACAGGCCGCGCGCTGATTGACCGCTAATGAACTGTTCGTTGACGCTGTTGTTATTGTCCAGGTGAACACGGGCTTCGGCGTGCTGGGCAAGGTGTACCTCGACGCGCTGACGCACATCAACAACCGGACGCGCGTGCGGGACCCGAACGCGCCGGGCGTGCGGGAGGCGAAGGTGGGTTTTTCTTCGTTTCGTCGTACTGCGTGCTGGCTGACTACCCCTGCTCATTTTCCTAGGCAATGGCGCTCGAGATCTGCGAGGAGACGTTCCCCGGCGTCAAGTACCCGAAGCTCGAGGTGGAGAGGGGGTTCCGGTTCTGGGATGTGGTGCGTGCCTTTCCTTTCCTCTTCCCCTTCCATTTTCCCTTCCATCTCCCGTTCTTTCCTTTCGACTCCTTTCCTTCAATTGCTTTCCTTCGCTTTCATTTCCGTCCGATTCCTGCGATTGGTTGTCGGCGTTCATTTGCGGGTCGCGCTATGCTACCCTGCTACCTGCTACCCCTTTCCTCCTGCCCCCGCTATCTGCTGTTTCCCGTCCCCGTCCTTGGGGTCCGCGCGCATCTCCATTTGCATTCGCATTTGCGCGGCTCGTCGTGCGTTTCGGAGCAGCGGCCGACAGGGGGTGCGCTGTGTGTTTGTTGGGTCGCCGGCGGGGTGGCGCTGTCCGGGTCTATCTATCCTGTCCCTTTTTCATTCTTGTGGCGCGGGACCGAGCCCTCGGGGCGGGGTGTTGCGCGTTGGGACGCCGGCGGGACGGGGCGGGGCAGGTGGCGCTGCGCGTTTGGAGGCCGGCCTGCCTGTGTCGTTGGGATGCCGGGCGGGATCTACTCGTCCCTGCACGCCGGCCTGCGTCGGCGGGGCGGGGCGGGGCGGGGGGCTTGGACGCCGGCGTTGCGTCGCGCGGGCGGGGTCTGTGTTTTGGAGGCCGGCCTTGAGTTCGCGGTTCTATTTCCGTTTCCGTTTCCGTTTTCATCTTCTTGCATGGCATGGCGTGCTCGGCCCCGGGGCTCGGGACGCGGGACGCGGGGCGGGCGCCAGGCACGGGCACGGGGCGGACTGGGTTCGTTGAGACGCCGGGCTTGCGTGCGCGCACGTTGGAGCGGGGTCTGGGTCTGGGTCTGGGTCTGGGTTTGGGTTTGGGTTTTGCTCGCGGCCGGGTACCTTTCGTTTCCCTCTTGTCGGGACTCGGGACTCGGGGAGACGGCCGGGCTTGCTTGCTTGCGCGCACGTTCTTGTTGGCGAGCGCGTCGGGCCTCGGGCCTCGGGGCGAGAGCCGGCGGGATTTCCGGTTTGGTTTGGGTTTTTGGGTTTCGGTTGGGTTTTCGGTTCTGGGTTTTCGGTTGGGTTGTTGGATTCTGGGTTTTGTTCGGCGTTTGTTTGGGTTCGGCGTTTGTTGGCGGTTGGGTTGCCTGGGGAGACGGGGAGATAGAGCAGGCCGTAGGCGAGGCGAGGCGAGGCGAGGCAGGGGGGGCGGGGTGTTTTTTGGAGGCCGGGGGCCGGTGCTGCGTTGCGTTGCGTTGGAGTGGGGGCGCTCCAACTTTTCTGTGGGGTTGCGGGCCGGGCGGGCCGGGGGTGCTTAGGGGCCGGGCGTGCGTGCTCCGTGCTCTTGCTCGCCAGCGAGGGCGGTGTGGTGCGGTGCGCTGTGGTGGGCGGGCGGGCGGCGGGCGGGCGGGCGGGGTTCGCGTTGCTTGCCGGGCGTGGGCGTGGGAGCGCGCTTGCTGGCGTTGTGGGCGCCTGGGCCGGGGCCGGGCGTTCCCGATGCGATGCGATGCGATGCCGGGTCGGGTCGTTCGTTGTGTGAGGTGTCGGCAGGTGTCGGGCCCCTGTGGCTGCTACGCTACGCTACGCGACTCGTGCTGGCTGGGCTACGCGACGCGACCCCTGTGGCTGGCCCCCTGAGCGCTGAGCCGTTGCCCACTGCCCACTCCCACCTTGGAGTGTGGGCGAGGCGTGGGACGGTGCATTATTCCGGATCCGGGCGTGGGCGTGGGCGTGGGTGCTGGCGTCGGGGGATGGGATGCGCCGTTGTCAGTGCCATCGCCATTGCCATCTATCTGGTGAGGGGGCAGGGGGCTCTCCGGGACGCGCGAATCCAATGCGATCCGGCCCCGTGACGAGGGAGGCAGGGGAGGCGGTTTGAAATTGGGGTTTTTCATATTCGTTTGAGCTACGCTTACTCGCTACCTACTCTTCGCACTTCCCTCGCTACACTCCCTGCTACACCCCTCCGCTCACTCACACTCCCTCCCTCACACTGCTACACTCGCTACACCCTCCGCCCACCGCTACATCCCACCGCTCGCTACACTCGCTGACCTCCGTTCCTGCAGGCGCTGACGGCGATGCGGCAGCTGCACTCTGAGGGGGCGGTGCTGCGGGAGCTGATTGACCAGTTCGAGGCGGCGGAGGCGTGGTTGGCGCCGATGCGGCCGTGAGGGGTAGGGGGGTAGGGGGGCAATGAGGAGGGGGTACTAGTGGAGGGGGTAAGGAGGGGAAGAGGGAAGAGGGGGCGAGTAGCTAGTCGAAATGAGTTGTTTTCGTGGGACGTGTGGGCGCGCGTGATGTGGTATGTGCACTGGATGGGATTGGTATGGGATCGACGGGTGAGGCTGGTCGTCTATCGATGGTCGCACGAGTGACGTGCGGGGCGTCGCGGGTTCGCGGGTTCGCAGGCGGGCGAGGATTCCCCATCGGGCGCGCGTGGGACGCGCACGGCCGCATGGGGCTCGACGCCATTTTGGGCGCCGGGCGGTCTCACACCGGATTGGGACGCGCGTGCGGCTGCGTCTGCATCCGAATCGGGCACGCGCAGATCTGCCATCTCGGCACGGGTTGCCCAGAAGCACAAGCACAAGCCAGGCCAGATCGGCGAGATCTGATGGGGCCCGATGGGGATTCAGATGGGGGGTGATTGGGTGTGAGTGACTGGTGACGTGACGTGACGTGGCACTGGAGGATTGGGATGAGCCGATGAGTGCGGTGCGGTGCGATGCGATGGGTGGTGGCTACGTGCTGCGTATATAAAGACCAGCCCACCGCACGGGCTGGCCCCTGTTTGCTGGCGTTGACGTCGCGCCTCCTCGTCCCCCTCCCCCTCCCGCTCCCGCTCCTCCCCTCGTGCCCCCCGACGAACGCCCCCGCCTGCCTGATATCCCACATGTACACCTACCCGCACCCGTACCCGTCGCAGCCCTCGACGTCGACGCTGGACGACGCCGAGATGGAGATGAAGATGGAGATGGAGGGCGGCCCCGCGAAGCGCCCCGCGGACCTCCTGCGCCCCGCGGGCGGCGTGCGTGTCATCCAGCTCGTCGAGATCGCCCCGCCGCCGCGCCCGCCGCGCCGCCTCCCCCCCGCCTCCGCTCTGTCTTTGTCTTCCCCTTCCTCGTCCCCTTCCTCGTCCCCTTCCTCTTCGTCCGCCTCTGCGTCGTCGTCGTGCTCCTCTGAAGAAGAGGAGGAGGAGGAGGAGTACTGCTCCTCCGCGGAAGACGGGGACGGGGAGGAGGACGGCGGGGAGGCGGAGCGGGCGGAGCGCGAGGCGGAGGCGCTGAAGGTGCGCCGCATCCTCGCGTGGCGCGCGCAGTTCCTCCCCTCCCTCCCCCCTCCCGCCCCCCCTGCATCTCCTGCCCCCGCCATCCCGCTCATCGTGCAGCCCCCATGTACGTCTTCCCCCTATCTCTTCTCTGTCTTTGTCTTTGTCTTTGTCTGTGTCTTAGACTAACGCCCTTGCCCAGCGCGCAAACGCTCCGCCCCGCCCTCGCCCCCCTCCTCCGCGTCCCAGTCCCACTCCGCGCCGAGCCGCGCGTCGAAGCGCAGCCGCACGTCGCTCGCCCTGTCCTCCTCCTTGGCTTTGTCTCCGGCTTTGTCTCCGGCTTTGTCTTTGTCTTCCACCCCCGCCCCCGCCCCCGCTGCGCAAGACACCCCCCCGCGCCGCCCCGCCCCCGCCCTGGGCCTGGCGCGCAGACACACGTCCCCGCGCGCGGCGTCCTCGTCACCGTACCCGTCGCCCTACCCCCACTCGTCGTCGCCGTCTTACCCCTACGGCCCACCCTACCCCTACCCCGCCTCAGCCTCGTCAGTGGCGTACGACCCCTTCGCCCCCGGAAGCGCACTTAGCCCTAGTGGAAGTGGAAGCGCACTAAGCCCCACGACGCCCGCCCCAAGCCGCACGCGCTCCCTCTCCGCGCGCGGCGCGGCGCTGTGCCCCGCGTGCGACCGCGTCTTCGCGGGGCGGCGGGCTTTTAGGGTGCATGCGGAGCGCGCGTACGCCGACGCTGCCTTCTCCTCCGCGTTGTACAACGGGGATGAAAGGGAGAGGGAGAGGGGGAATGGGGAAAGGGCAAGGGAGAGGGAGAGGGAGAAAAAGGCGCGGGAGGCACGGGAGGCGTGCGGCGCGGCGGTGGCGTATGCGCTCGAGGCGGCGGCGGCAAGGGTCGTGGGGGTGTAGCGCGCCCGGCGCCAGGCTACGGCCAAGGTCCAAGCGCCCAGGTCAAGGCGAAGGCCAAGGTCAAGACCCACGGATTCGGATTCGGATGGCGTTTCGACGCGGACGGACTGCGCTTGGGCGTACCGCGTACCGGTGCGTCGGCTTTGATGCGCCACGGCCCACGCACGTCCCCTGCCCCTATCTCGGGCCTGCTCAGGCTGCCTGCTGCCTGCTGCGTCGGTGGCTCAGCGCAGTCCCACGACCACGCCACAGGCCACAGGCCTGCGGCGCAGTCGCCCACGCCACAGGCCACAGGCTTGCGGCGGCTGCCCGCTGCCCGCTGCCCGTCGATGGCTCGACTGCTGCTAGCCCGCTTGGGCTGAGCTGGGCGCCCGTCGACCCTGCGTGCGTTCTGGGTTCACGTTCACACTACCCCCAGCACTCCCAGCCGCGGCTCTCCCGCTTGCGCTTGCGCCTGCACTCTACCGTTACGTTCACGGCCCCGTCCCACGCCCCGCTTGCGCTGCTCGCTGCAGACCCCGGACCTACTCCCCGTCGACCCTGCGTGCGTCTTACCCACGTCCCGCTTGCCCCTCCGTGCACGTCCCGCTTCCCGCTTGCCCCTCCGTGCGCCACCCACGTCCCGCTTGCCCGGCCCGCCTATCGGGCGCCGGCCCCGTCCCCCAGCGCCACGTCCCGCTTGCCGCTGCACATTGCACGAACGTCCCTCGGCTGCGCTTAGCCCTACCACGCCCTCCTCTCCCACGCCCACACATCCACACGTCTGGCGTGCGCCACTGGCACCGCGCTTAGCCCTCCCACGCCCTCACGCCCTCGCGCACACGTCGCCCACCCGTGCGCCACCGCGCTTAGCCCTACCAGCACCAGCACCAGCACCAGTACCACACCACCGGTGCGGTGCACACGGCGCCCGGGCCTCCCACGCACGTCGCGTAGCGTAGCGAGGCGAGGCGAGGCGAGGCGAGGTGCTTGGCGGCGGTGGGGCACGAGGGCTGGGGTTTAGGGTTGGGTGGGGCGTAGGGTTGGCACAGGGCGTTGGGAGGAGGGTGGGGGGGCCAGAGTGGTCTGGCCCTCGAGTGGCCTCGCAACGACCTACCTAATCCACGAATGAAACCACCCACGAACGCGACACCTGCATAGTCTTCTCTTTTCTTGTCTGTTTTCTTGTTCTGCCTCTTTTCTTTTCTTGTTCGTCGCCGTGCATAATGCATAGTTTTCTTGTTTCTTTCGGTTTTTCGTTATTTACGTATCTGCTTGCATCTGCATATCGCATATCTGCGTATCCGTCTCGCGTCGTCTCGTCTGCATATCGCATATGGTGTCGAGGCTTGGATATATCGCCTCGTACATACGTCTTAATCGTAATGGTAATTACAGTATAGTGTAGCTGGTTGGTTGGAATTAATTGTGTTGCTGCCAATGCGTTTTTCGGTTCGGTTCGTTCGTTCGTTCGTCGATGTTGCATGGAGCTGGGCTTCGGAGTCGGACGTCTTCGTAGTCGTACGTCTTGATTGTCGCGTAGCTTGGCTAGCGCACAGTTAAATTCAATCAGCCCGCGGCGTCGCGATCGATGATCGATGAGCTCGAGCTCGAGCGGTTTTTGACACCCCTTGAGTGGCCCGGACGTTGATCAAATCATTAAATCGATCCCGATGAGGCTGACGTCATCCCCCTTTATTCAACCCACAATCCACTTGAAGCCACCCGGCTGGCAATTGCAACACAACCCTCGATGCGTCCTCCTAATCATCCCTATGGCTGTCCCAACCCAGGCACACCCACACACCGCCCACATGCATGCACAACGCCTACAACGCCCACATCGCCCACAATCTCCGGTCCCAGACTCCCAGCCCATGTCCCCCTTACTATTACTACTGTTCACGCACTCCCACGCCCCCCACGCCCACCTACCCCACATTGAATATTGAATATTTGAATATTGAGCGCTGGATTAATCGATTGATACACCAACCAATCTTAATCAGCCCCCCGAGTACTAGTATCGCACCACCGAGCTCGCTATCATAATCCCGTGTCCCCCGCGCGTCCATTGTCGATTATCGTTCATTGCCGATGTGCGATTGTGGAGAAACGAGCTACGCGGCGCGCAGGCTGCGCACTCCCTGGACGCGGTGCGGCTCCAGCCTCCCCATTCATACTATGATAGTATCCATATCCCGCGCTTGTCCACATACGGATTCCGGTGCGTCGCAGCGGAATCAGTTCGGGCGTTGCCGAGCCGGGGTTGAAAAAGTTTAAATTCAACTCATGTTCAACCTTCCCGCGGTCCCGAACGGGCATGTTCGCGTAAGCGTTAACGTCCAACGTTCGAACGTTCAAAGGGGACTCGGGGCGGAGGCATAGGCATCCTCCGAATCTCGGAGTCAGAGTCTGGGGCGGAATTAAAGGGAGAGCAAACACTATGCCGTGCTTAGTAGTCTGGGATCTGGCCATTGGGTGAGCGCCCTGTCCGCAGCATTCGACGCCACTGGCCCACTGTGCGTTTCGCTCCCGGCCGAGGAAACGAACCCGGACGCGCAGTCGGTATTCCACGCTGTCGCGGGTTGGTCGCGGGCTCGGACTCGGAGCACGGATCACCACGTTCACTCGTCGTGCGCTTCCCGTTGTCCGTTGGGTATTATCGGAGCGAGCCTAGAGCAGTAGGTAGATTAGTCTCGAGATGATGGGACGTGATAGGACGTGATGGGCTGTTCCGCAGTCCAGAAGAGTGATTCGACAGCTGGGCAGACGTTGACAGACTTCGAGGACACCGGGCCCTTGAGCCGTTGTGTGGTCCTGCATGGCAGGAGCTCCAGCATCGGAAATCAACGGCCGACAACCTGAACCTTCTTGTCACACTGTGCAACGTCGCCTCCGTTTCATCTCGTCGTAATATATTTCCCTTCCCCTCCTTCTCAGCGAGCGGATGTCAGGCAGCTGCCTTCCATGTTGACGCCCCCAACTAAATTCATTGCTGTTTTTTTTTCACAACCAAGTCCTTTCGTCTTTAAGAGGCGGTCTCTAGATTCAATGGTCCACTATCGTCACTGTGCTCTTTTTCTGCTATGGCCCCGTATCGTACCCAACAGTTATCGCGTGCTGGACCCCCGTACAGTCGCGCTACCCCACTTCTTCGCGTAGCGACTCCAAAAATGACCAATTATCTTGCCGCAAGACAATCCAACAATGACTACAACATCCTCGGTGTTCCCACAACCTGGTGCCCATTTGCCGTCGACTGGGTTCCTTGGATGAGGTATGTTTTCCCAGGTCTTGAGACTGTGCCCAGCCCCTGATGGTTTTTAGGCCTATGCGCTTGCTCAAGGGGCAAAAACGCCTTGTTCCTGTGGCCGCCTCAGGCTTTCACAAGGTTCCCAACCTCCGGCCTCCGCGTTGTCCCCACACCTTTCCTTCTCCTCGCCAACACTATCACCAAATGACACTCCATCTTAACAAAGTCTACGATGAAATGGGAAGCAAGGGCAATTTCTATCGTGCGGACAGCCATTCATGTAGCTACTATGGTACGCATGGAGCTCTGTGTTAAATTTCACAATCCCTATATCCTTACAGTGCTTATTCCGGACCTTGACGAACACAAATCGGACTATATCACAACACAAGAGGAGAAAGACGTCTTTGGCAAGTTTTGATGAACTTGACCACTGAATGAACGTTAACTTCCCTGCTTCCACAGACAACATGTACACGATCTCAGATGACGGTGATGAAGCTGCAGGTGTCTCTCTTTCCCAGCAGTCTGGCGCCTCGTCTTCCACAACAACCTCTATGTCGTCAGAAGTCGAACTGGAACAGTACCTCCTCAACGGCGATCCAAGGATGCCCCGACCAACAGACACCCCCCCTTCTCTAGGCGGGACTTTTCGAAGCTTCTTCAATGAGAGGGTCGCTAATGCACGTCAAGCAGTTAGTCAGTAAGCTCCCTTCAGTAATGTTGATGGTCCTTATACACATTTAGATTATACGCTCATCTCGGATATACTCTCAAGTGAGAAGAACGGCTGGTATGCCAGTGCGTTGTTCTATCTTCTCCATTCTCTAGATGTGCTCATTGACGCTGCATGACATAGGGTACCCTCAGTACCATCCGTTGGCAGAAAAACCGACAGCTTCAATAATGCAAACATATGATAGGCAAACAAATCCTTCGTGCCTTACTAGAGCATTCTCCAATTTGGAGCATGTAGACACACACCTGGGGCGTGCCATTCGAGAGTTCAATTCGCCTATTGGAATCCCACTTACCACTTGGAGCGGAATTCTCAGCAGCAATGTATCTTGTTCTTGCTGCCGCTGTGAATTCAGCCTTGATGGATACAACTCACACGTTGTTGAAGGGCGATGCTCTATGGCTCCGCCGATGGACAAAGGTATGTTTCTCTTGTCTTTCTTAGCCATGTTTATGCTAAGTGTCCGTAGTTCCGATCAAGGATCCAATTCGGGTTCACCTCCCTGCCCGGACATATCCAGCAGGATTCAACGTCCCTCTTGTCTCAGACTTCATGGATACGCCAGGTGGTATTGCATTCTCTGAGTGGAACTCAAGAATCGGAGTGCCCGTAGATATATGGACACTCCTTTCCACCGGCGGCGTCGAGTGTGCCACATGTCGACTTCGAAGGAGCTTTGACGGTCATACAGCACATTTGGGAGAGACCGGAGACTGTCAAGACCCAGGTATCGCAGACGGTACAATTGCTAATTAATTCTGACTAGTTACCTTTCTTGTTATATACATTAATTGTGAGGCATGTCCGATTTCTTGAAACATCCGCTGACGGTGGCGCGAGCTTCGACTTCTTCCTTTCTTCCTTCCCTCAATATAAAGTAAAGCGGCAACTACTATGGCAAACGAAAATGCCCTCACCACTTCCCCGAACTCCTGTGCTCACAATCCACCACTTCGACTCTGGTTTTGCTGAGCAACAATCCTACACGCAGGACTTGGTTGTGTACTCGCCGGTGTTATTGATGTGCACTCGTATCTGCTGGTAAGCCGACTTCGTCTTTGTTCAGGGGTCTTTGTATGATTGTTCTCCCCCAGGCCCCTTTCTCTCAATGGGACCCGCCTTACCCCTAGAGAGCTTGTCTCCTTCATGGGCCGCCAGAATGTTTTCTTCCCCTGTTTTTGTTCCAGACACGGCGGAGTCGACATTCCCAGACACGGCGGAGTTGACGTTCGTTCCACGGTGTTTTTCCCTGCTGAAATCACAAGAATCATTCCGACTTCTTCCAACGAACAAGTCTACATATACTGTCATTTCAACCCCCCTCGGTGCTCGTACTTTCGTATGTGTTCACTTTGTAGAAGCTGTTTGTTCTATGACATCCATTCCGTAGTGGATCTTTTGCGCATCTACCGGGAGACAATATTGGAGTATCGCTACCCTCCTGCTATGACCATTTATCCTCCCTACAACGGGAACTTGCTTGCCAACTTTCTTAGTGGCCGATGGCGGGAAGAGTACGGTGAATACCATATTCTCCAGCCCAGGGTCTTCCCAGGGTTTTTTGGAGAGATCATTGCAACATCGGCGAACAGGCCATCTATTATCGAGGTCAAGGGCTTCCAACTCTTTGACGGGCAGTTGGGCCCTAAGCATGGTACGTCACAACCTCCTCTTCATATTATCTTGCTCACTCATTTCACTCTCAGCCATTCCGGCCAAGCGTACGTTCCCAATCTTATCATAAGCTTACACCTAACTTTTATCCAGGTTCTGTCTCGGTGGGCACTCAAACCGACCCCACCGACAACGGACGAATTGCTTTTGTTGCCGAGGCTGAGGCGCAGGCAATAGAACGTCTAGGACGTGGGGAAGGGTTGTCGAAGAAAGATCAAAAAGAACTCTGGAAAAAGTGTCCTATATGTTCCTCCTTGGTTTGGCAACGGTTCGCATTCGAACACATCCGTGCTTGCGGCCGTCCAGACGGAAAGCCCAGAAAGTCAGACCGGAATGCCAGTCAGAGGTGATGTCTTCTCAGGCGCATCAGGGTTATACGGACCAATTTTTTAGTAGCTCCTCCCGTGTCAAGACGCTCATGAGGCCTGCAAGGGAGGAGGACTATCAGAATCTTGTACGACGGGCAGAGGACATCCGTAGAGGAGTATAAATAATCTTGTGTCATTTTTCTTGACAAGAACGGGGCGCCGGTGCAGGGCAGTAATAGGGCAGCCAATTGTATATTATATATAGCATTGAAGTAAATCGTTTCGTACTGCACGATACAGGCCGATAAATATTAGGACAAATTCCCATTATTGCCACCATTATTGCCAGGTGCCGATACCGTCCGATATGGGTTGAGAACACCCAAGACATTGTTTTCACTGGGATGTCAGCCTTTCTCGCCTTTCTCAATGTAAACATAGAAGGTTGCAGACTAAGTTTAAAAAGCTGAAAATATATTCAAAATGTCAAGTCTAGTCTGAATCTTCTTCGCCGTTCGGCAGCCACCCGTTTCCACTCCTCACCCATTTGTCACCGTACTTGTCCGAATGAAGCACCAAAGATAAGCGTACCCCGTCGAAATCAAGATTGAAATGTGTTACATCGCAGGATGCAAAGATCAGCAAGTCCCAAGACTTCAAGCGGAAAACGAAACCAGGCTCGAATAAGCATAACTCGCCGCCCGTCCAATAGCCAAAGGGGATTACAACGCAGAAGAGTTTGTCGAAGCGGTCTCGGTGACCCTTTGTTGAGACACTGATATTGATAACAAACCCACCAAACGGATACGCAAGACTGCGCTCGTTCAGCGGGAGTCGAGTTACGAAAATCTTGAGCTCTTCGTAATCCTCCGGAAGAAATTTCTTCACCTGGAATTTAGTCAATAGGTGTATAGAGGAATAGCAGACAAAGATACGTGGTGCTCTGCTATGATTGTGAGCAGATGAATCATTTCTTGTAACATAGCGGCTTCTTCTGGGTTTTCCTCGACCTCCTTGGAGGCATATGGCACTCGCTGAGAGGTATTTGCGTTCCGCTTCCCCTTTTTCTGAACGTAATTTGGATGGACATCTTTTGGTGCATCACTTCCCTGAGATAATGTTCGGTTAATATCGTCGGCGAAAGGAAAATAACTGACATTCTGGGAGTATCTGTTGTAGATCTGGCAGTGCCATGCTACAAAAGACTGGTCGATACCCTTGGATTTTTCGGCGTACACTTCGCCCTCCATTACGGATGCCAATTGCGCGAGCAGGGTGGTATCCAGGTGTGGAAGAGTGTCGAGGATGTTTGTGGCGACAAGGGCTATGAGTTTGTTATCTTGCCCTCGTATATGGAGAACCTTTCTGTTCAGCCCAAAAGATAACTGAAAAAGGATGGTCGCCCAGAGCTCAAAGATCACTCACCCATCACAAATTTTTGTGTCAATACATATATATGTATCCTTGGTCTTGACGCCACCGGCATGGAGCTTGGCTATCTAGGAGCACGTTAGTTCTGTAGTCTTCACGTAGCAATAACCCAGCGTACCTCGGCCTTGAGCTCAGTGATATCCCCCATCTCTCTCGCTTTCGAGGCCTTCGCCCTCTCAGCAAGCGTCCAGGAATCTGTGTTTTGCTTGGTTACCGGACATTTCGTGTTTTTGACCTGTAAAGGCGAGACAATCTTGATTTCTTCCGCAATGCAGCTATCATCGAGATGGGAGGGGGGGAAAATATGAGCCAGCGACGGTCGGAGCATCTCGCGATTGAGACAGTCCCATACGGGGTCAGGTGCTGGCAGTGCATAAAAACTGTTTTGGAAATGAGCAAGGTCAGATACTGCATGGACCACACCCACTTGACATTGAATCTCCGGAGGATCCCATTCAGCTCTGCAACGTTGCTAAATGGTGCAGTCCGTGGCTCTGTACCAGGGACGATTACACGGAAAGTACGCTCTTCAAGAGCGGAAGAAAGTTGCTTGATGAGCGCCATCTGAGGCGCTATGACATCTCGAATGAGCTTGCCGCAAGATACCATTAGTGAATAGGTCCCATCTGGGGCTGTCCCACAAAGATTAAGCGAAACACATGAGAGTACAGCGTGACCGACGTACGCGCGGGATTGCACAAAGCAAAGGCTAATACTTGCACTTGACGGCACGTATACTTGAAGCAAAAGTCTGTCTTCATGCCTGCGGCAGCCAACATCGGTATGATATAGAGCGAGCCTGGACAGCGAGTCAGCTTATGCTAATACTGCCTGCAGAATGTACTTACTCGCAGCAGCAACATAGACGACTCTTGAGCCTGCTGTAAACCAGCGCGACAAACGGTCACCGGTGATTCGGGGGTTTGCAACTTCCCTTGCCAACGATGCGTATGTGACCTTCTTGTGGCCTGGGCCCGCAGTTTTTCTCCTGTTTAATTTTTGGTCAGAAGAAAGACATCGAGCGGAATAAAGGACAAACCACTGGATGTAAAGTGCCAGATTCATGAAGCTCATCAGCTGACGGAAGTCATTGAGGACCGATCCATCTTCGAGAGCTCCGCAGAGATTTGCAAGAGCCTTGATCGAGACAGATTCTGAAGTAGGAGCAGGTTCGTCAGAGGGAGCCGAAGCTGTAGGTGTGGGATTAGGGGCATTGGAAAGCCCATTCAAGAGCGCTATGAGTTTGTCCTGGCGTTCAGGAGAGGTCGTAACATACGAAAGCCAGACGATAGGCTTCGACGTTCGTGCAGATAAGTTTGGAGGGGGCGCAGACGTGCTCCATCTCTCATTCGCTCCACCTGGCTGCTGCTCGTCGACGTCGCCCGCACCATCACCTCCATTGAGCTCCTCCTCAAGCTCACGCTGGACCTCCTCTATTGTTCGCGCCTGGGGGCCTGGCCGGGGAACATCTACGCGAGGCCGATTGCCACCCCGCGGGCATGGTGTCCGTGACCTGCGCCGGCGTCTAGGCTGCTGCCCCCGCCCGCCTCGGAGACGGCGAGCATGATGGGGAGATGCTTCACCATCCTGCTCATCCCCATCCTCGTCATCTTTATGGTTCCCCTCTCCTCGACCTCGGTAGTCTGCATCATCCTCGACACCTCTAGGTCGTGGTCGTTTGGAGCCCCGAGTGGTCTTCTGGTCACCTCCTGCATCAACTTCTGAGTCCTCACGCCCTCTTTTGCCTAAAACAGATGCGTTTGAATCCTCAGTTGACGCCGCCTTTTCTGGGGACACGGCGGCTGATCCAACGAGTGTGGAAGCTGGCGACGAAGGACGCCTGGAGGGAGATGTCGATGCAGACGACGGGGTGGGCGTGGGGAAGCGGAGTGGTGACAGCAGGCGGATAGGCGCCCCCAAGGCAGGGCTGCGCAGCGTGGTCGACGGCTCAGGAGCTGAGCTCAGGAGGAACCGGCCTTGGAGAAGGGGCGGAGGAAAGATTGCAATTGTTCTGTCTGCAATACAATAAGTTGCTGTCAGTTGAGGTGAAGTCAATTAATTGCGTACCGGTGAACGGATCTGGATCATTTTCCTTCTCTTGCTCATGCTGAGGGGTGTTACTCAGCCGGCCGAGAGGCTGGCGAAGCGACCGCATAGGGCGTGCGGAGTGTGGACGAACAGGCGTACAAGGACTTGACCTGGGCGCGTGTTGTGGCCCTCCGAGACATGATGCAGATGTCGGGCTTGAGAGTAACGGGGGTGGTGTTTGGCTTCGAGTATTTGCAGCGCTTGATTTCGGGTTGGGCGCCTGGCGTATACTGGAGGGCGGTGACGCGTTCGAGCCCCTACTTGCTATTCCTCCTGTTGGTGGTTTAGCTAGAGGTGGGTAACAGAAAGGACGACGCACCTAGCAAAGGTTCAGGAACTCCCATCTCCATGTCTTCGTCAACTACGACCCATCGTAGATGGCGTCGCTGACCTTCCGCAACGAGGGACGACTTGACGCGCTCCAGAGCAGCCGCACGTGGCTGCGACAGGTCTGAACGACGGCGGAGTTCGGCAAAGAGGATGGCCGCGTCGTCGTCGTCGATCTCTAATAGCATAGTAGTTGCGTGAGAGGGCGGTACCTGACGAGGAGGAGCACGACGACGGAGGACGAGACTTTGTTTTGTCGAGGAGGAGGCTGGCAAATACGCCGGCGCTGTTCAAGACACCGGACCTCCCACTGGTGGGAGACGCGACGTGACGGAGGAGGGTGGGAGTGACCGCGAGTCACCCCCTTCTAATGGACGCGCCGCGAGACGCGGTTTGGTTGAGTGGGAGGCAAGAGAGGTCGAAGGCAAGCATCGCCAAACATACCCTCTGCCTCCCACATTTGTGGTCTCTTCCGGCACCGCTCCTTCCGCGCCACCCAAGACAAGACGCGCCCTACTTAATCGCCGCATCGCACAAGTCCACCCCCTCTCACCGAACTCTCGGTCCCACTAGACGACGAGGACGAGGACGCCGGGACGACAACCAGTTGGAGGACGTGCCAACGCCTTATGCCCGTCAATCAGCTCTGCTCAGCGCTCATCCCTCGCGTCCCGCTCAGCCCGCGCCATCCTGGAAGACGACGACACCCACCGACACCCCCCGTCGACCTCCTCCGGCGAGGGCAGCGGTACAAGGAGGTTTTACCGCGTGGCGGGACCCGTCAAACACTGCAGCAAGGTCGTCAACTTTGGGCGCAAGACGTACTGCGTCCGCCCGTGGGAGACGCACCGTAGCCAGCCGCTGCGACCTGAAGGTTTCAACCGGATCCGTCATGTACGTCTACTCCGCCCATCCCCACTGGCCAGCACCTCAGCGACACATAGGGATGACGCGGCGAGCGAGATGCGTCGGGGACGCCGGACGCTCGAGATGGCCGCAAGGTGCGTTCGCGAGACGCTCCTTGACACAATTGTGCGTTTTCTGTTATCGTCTTGACTGATCGTGTCCTAATCCATCTTGCACACAGGCGTCTCTTGCTATTCCCACTCTTATGCATTCACTCCGGCGTCGCCCGCTTTACGACAATCGAAGGCAGTGGCGCCCTCTTCCCCGTTAACGAGCTCGACGCATCGCCCGCGCGCGCCGCGTCCCGCCGTCCTCGAAGTGTCGATCTCGCTGAGGACAGCGCCGCCGTCAACGACCAGCGTCCCACCCCCCACCCCCCACCGCCTGGACCGTCAAGGACGCATTCGCTGCTGGCTGGAATCGTCCGCGCACGTCGACAAGGTCGACATGGACAGGTACTTCCCGCGGAGCCGCATCTTCAGCGCGGCGACCACGTCCGCGCAAGTATTCCCGCGAGGCGAGGCGATGGATGGCTGAAACTCCTCGAAGCCCGTCTTCTCGGTTTGGAGCCAAAACCGGCGTCGGTCCTGCTTTACTGTCCAATGAACGCGATCGACTACCACTCCGTTGTTTTTCCGGCACACAAACGGACTCCGCCAACGATTTTGCCCGTCTCAACAGCGCTGCTATGGTGTGCGCGATGTCCGCGGCGAGCTTTCCGAAGAGCTCGATCGTCGTGGCGCGGACACCGCTGGCCTCGCGCGGTCCTCAACGACGTTTGATCCGGCGATGCTGAGCCTTTTGGACGACACGCCGCAACAGTCAGCGACGGACAATGCAATGCAGATGGACTTTGGCCTCGGAGAGGCGTCGCGGTTCCAGCAGCGCAGCGCGTACACCACCATCGCGAGTAACCCGATGTTCACATCCTTTGCGACGGCGTTTGAAGGGACACCGCCCGCGCCCGCCGCGTCGACTTCGGAGCCAGCTTCGAGTGCATTCAGGACTTGGGGTCTCTGTTCGCGTGGTCAACACCCAATCCAGATAGTGGCGCCTTGGACGACGTCTTTGGAGAACCTGACCCTCTTCCATCGGCCCAAATGAAGACAGCTCGCTCGTGGACGAGTTGGTGGCCGCCATAACACCATTCTACTTTTCCGAGCGGTTGTCCGTGCTAAGGGTTCTCCTACCCCTGTTTCGCGCGAAGGCGGACCCGGATGATCCGCTGTGCGAGTTTGCATCGTCGTTCGTCCCGACGCTCATCCCAGATGGCCTCAAATTCGCCGAGTCGCTGGTGACAGAGTACACGCGCAAGACAAAGATCCGCGTTCCAGAGGCGATGAATCAGAATCCGAGGGAGGCGGCGGGGGAAGCAAAGCAGAACAGCACGGAACAGCTCGTGTTTTTGGAAGTGCTCTTCACAACGATGGGGGAGTACGCGAAATGTGATGGCCCAATCGTTACGAGCATACACGAGGCCGCGTACGAGTCAAGGCTGGGATCTGACCAGGCCAATGTCTTCCTTCTGCTTTTCGTCTCGAGGTATGCCATCTCTCCACGCACGATCCAACTGGGTCAATATTGACAACGACACTAGTATAGAGCGTCGGGCGGCGCGTCTGCAAACCAGAGAGGCGACAATCACATTCGTTAAAGACGATGATGACGCTTTAATGACGCGTTAGATTTCGTAGCGCCTCCACCAGCGCCATATTTCTTGTATCACTACAGAGATGGCAGGGAACATTTTCCCCGCCATCGCCACTACCAACGCATTTCCGGTCTTATCGCGCTACAGGCTCTGCAAATTCTGCGCAAGTCTTATGACAAGCTGCGCAACGTACATCTGCAGGCCAAACCCGCCATTCCCCTCAGCACCATCACGCTCTGCTCACCGGATACAGCGTGCGGCGTGTGTCGAGACACGTACGCCAATATTCTCGCGCTCCTCGCTGATCATCAGCTACCCTGACATCTCGTTTCTCCTCGACGCGTATTCGAGTATGCGTTGTCTCTTTTCCCCATGCTGAGGGAGTGCTGATGCGTTGCCCCAGATCCGACTGTTACGAAGATATGCGCTCCATTCACCAAGACAAGGACAAAACCAGATGCTGTTCGACTTGGACGACCGTCGCGGCATGCACCCCGGCGTGCCGCTGCTGCACCTTCACGGGAAGCTCAAGCAGACGGACGGCGTGACTCGCAATGTACCCCAAGCTCACGACGGGGAAGCACGGGTGCTGTTCGCGACGGACGTCGCTGCCCGCGGACTAGGTTGCGGATGGCGGTGGCGACCGCCGCGCTCCATAATCTGGCAGCGGACCGAGGGCCCCGACACTCAGGAGCGACGACGACAGCGGGAGCAATAGGCGCCGCTCGGAGACGGAAAGTCTCAAGGTGCGGCTTCGTCAGACCAAGTGGGTGCTCGCCCATACCTCGTTCTCTTCGTCTGATGTTTCTTGAGATCTCGGTAAATCCAAGGTATGTATCTAACCGGCAAAGACCGACGCCCGAGTGTCTCTGGCCCTCGCTGATCTCAATCTCTCCAGGCGCGGGACTACGTACCCCTCCGCTCGCTCGACGTGAAGTGGCGCCCGATGGACACGCCTCCTACACGGCGCTTGACGCGCCGATACCCTCCGCTTCATCCATCTTCAGCTCCGCGTCCCGACCCCCCGTACGTCGATCCCCACCCAATTCTGCACGACCCGATGTACAAGACAAGGACGGCTACCAGGGCTCGCGCAAATATCGCCTTGTTCTTCCTTGCGAAGGCCCGGATCAATGCTGTCGGTACGGCCTCCATCGGTAATGCCGTCCGGCTTACCCTAGCCGCCTGGCTCCTCTTGTTCTTCAGCGGATGCTTCTACACGCTTGGCCGTTGCTGCATCTCACGTCCACAGCACGACGGGGACGCGGTATACATGGATAAACCCAACGCCCCTGGCGGTTACATGCAAGCGCCCCCAGGCTCGCGCGCTAGACCAATACTACGCAGCAAGACCGTCGGCAGGATATAATAATAACGCCACCTCGTATCCGCCTTCGCCTCACGGTCAGCGTCAGTACGCGCCGTCCACCCTCGACGTACAGCTATAATACGCCTCAACCCCCCCCCCTCAGCAATACCACTCCACTCCACCCCTCCAACACGCGTCTCCGCCCTTACACTCCAGTCTCCACCCCAATGGTTGCGAGGATATTCGTGGCCGCGTACGAGTCCACTCTTATGCTCAAAGAATGGCGCTGAACGGAACCTCCGAAGAGAACAGACCTGGTTGCGTGTTAATCAAGACCAGGCTCTCGGTCCTGGCCTCCGGCTCGGTGTCCCGCAATCGATGCTCACGACAAACTACGACGACTTCCTCATCTCGTGCAATTACCGTCTCAACCAGAGCGGCGGATCTGCGCCGCCCTTGAACTCGCTCCAGCCGTGTCCGTTCAGCTTCCTCCGTCAGCTCGATGAAGGGCATCGCCGCTGAGGATTCCAGTGGCTCTCCTGCAAAGAAGCCACGTTTTGAGATCAAAACAAAGTCAGTGCAGCCTCGCCTTGGTTTTGCGGGCACTCACGATATATTTTCAGATGGCTTGCGACACCGGACACCGTCGACGACCACGTGTCCATCGCCGCGCTCGCATCCGTCGACGCCCGCGAGCAGCTTCCGGGACCGCGAGGGCAAAGGACGCAAGGGGGTGCTCGGGCCGCGTGTGGTTAGCGTCTCTGTCCGTACGGTGCGTACTGTGGCCTTTTTCTCGCTACGTACATTGAGGGCGGCCCACCAGATTATCACGAATGTATTCGTGCAGCCGTTTGCACCGGTACTGCAAGCGGTTGTAGAGTTGATGCTGCCCAAGGCGACAACATCCACAGTCAAGGTGTCGTCGATTACCACCTGCCTCTCCATTCTGGATTCCCTTTACGACTCGCGCCTCCTCAGCGACGCCAGGTGTCTGATCTTCTCCCTCTCTGCGCATCCACGCCTGGCACGGATAGTTTTGAATTTCAAAATCAAGTCGCGCGAGAACCGACCCTGCCTACTGGAACAGTTACTCTGCGCTCGTGTCGGAGGTACCTTTTCACGGGAATCCTACTCATTCTTGAAGGCGGATCCAATCGATGTCTTAGCCCTGTACGTCAAGGGCCGGAAGAGCGGGAACGTAGTCCCTTTGGAGGCCATGCGCGTCCTGTGTGCGCTGTGCACATCATTTTCCATGGCGGTGCCGTCGCCACCCACTCTCATCACGCATCTCAGCAACCCTGAAGCGACGAGCGCGCGGCGCAAGCCATGAAGGATGAAGTTGGCGGCACGCGCGAACGAGCGGCCGAGGCCGGGACTCGGCCGTTCGTCTGCGGCGGGCAGAGGTACGCGCGCTGCGAGATGCGCGTTGGCGCAAGTTTGGACGGCAGCGGCTAGAGCAGTGCCGGACTCGACGGCTTGGGGGGGAGATGAGCGCGGCGGTAGTCGGGCGCGCGTTTTGAGGTCGTCAGGGCGGCGGGAGACGAGCGAGCTCTATCCGAAGGTGCGCCTCCCTCGCGGCTTCCTTCTCCCCAAATGACGACTGATGCTCCAAAGGATGTGTCTCCAGCGCCCTGGCTGCCCGCTCCCTGCTATAACCGCCTTCATCGAGGTGCCACCTCCGCCCGCCTGCAGTGTAGCCCCCCCGCCGCATGCAGGAGCACTTGCGAATCCGCGGGTTGTCGTGCGTGCACGGCTTGCATGTCGAGCCGTTCTACGATTCTACGAGGACACAGAACTCAGTGGACCTAGTTTAGCATGCTATCTGTATTCTGTCACTGTAGATATGTTTGTCCTCGTCCATAGTCACTCCAAAAGTTCTCGAATACGAATATGAATGTCAATGCCCGAAAAGGAAATGCGTCTTTCTCTTTGTTTCCACAATCCTCTATGCATCCCCAGCGTACGGCCTTTCAACACAGCTCTGACGCCAAGCTGATTTTGGGCCAACAGTGACCTTCGACATCTGGGACTACCTGTTCCGTGTTCATGTTCCCATTGCTGGCTTGGAGCAGGACAAAGTCCGGGATTTTCAATATCTATCTACTGACTTTTCCACTATCTTCCGGCCATTCATGTACCGCCATGTCAATCTCTTGTCGTGGCGCCGGGGGATTTCATTCCTCTCCACAGTGATAGAGGCCTGCAACCGCCCTCTTGCAGAATCCACACGAACTCTGCACATTTCTTTTGACCTCGGAACGGAGCCTACCGAGAACAAGGCTATCGATGTAGAAACCTTCTGGAACCTCTGGCAGCAAGCTCTGCCCAGGTTAACAAACCTTTCCTCCCTCTGCATCTGTTTCTCACCGACCGACACCCACTTTCTTCGGCGTGTTTACGACAAGGGCGACCTGAGGCATTCTTTGCCTCCCACTGTCCTGCGACTTCATCTCAAGCCTCTGCCCGACGAGTACTATGGTCTCGAGGTATGGCGCTTCATAACATTATTACAACCTTCACTGAACAATGTTATCGACAGGACTTCCTCATTGACGGTCCATGGGATTCGACGGAATGGGGGTTGACAATCAGCCTCATTCCTCATATCAAACAACTCATAGTAACAACCCCCACGTATATCATCTGGCCGCCTACAGAAAAAATGTGTCGCATAGCTCGTGACGCATGGACTGCTCAGCTCCGACGACGAAACCGTGGCTCGCAACTCAAAGAGATCGTCATAGAAAGCGCCTTTGGTGACGAGGCTGAACGACACCGAAACTGGGAGAAGAAGAACCAGCGAATAGGTTCAATCCTGACGGGGGGGCTCGACTATTCTGGCGCAGCGTGGGCATGGCACAAGACCTCCCATGGGACTTGGGTTGACACTTGCGGAACACAGTACGTGTCAAACAGAGAGGAGTATTTCTTTGGGCTGGAAGGTGCTGCGTACTACGAAACTTGGTACCATATAGACGCCGCTCTCTGGGCACAGCAATGGCTTGAGCATATGAGGAGGGATATCAGTCAGGGCGCATTTTTCCCTACGAAGTACCTTGAGTAGAGCAGGATATCTGAATGTGTAGAAACCGTGTCTCTAACCAGTTCTTGCTGCCATGATTTTTCCCTGTGACCAAAAAAGGAAAGTTACGACTCTGTTCCGACCTCTCCCAAGTCCTTCCACTTGAACGGCATCCGAGGACAACGTCTCCTGTTACGGATCTTGATACGCAAATCGTGGATGAACTTTGACCATACCCGCGATTCCGGCTGGGATTCACAGTTGTTGCTCAATACCTGGCCCACTTCTCTGTGCATCGTGCTGCGTCTGTTGCCCGTCTGCAGTGGATATTGGTAAAGTAAGACACCCTTCCGTCCCTTTTCCTTGGACCTTGACCTTCAAGACTGCATAGGCTTCCAGAGAGAACCAGATGGGCCTCGTTCCACAAAAACTGGCTGCACGAACATTATGTTAAACTGCGCTGCATGTTGTTTGAGGACCCCTCGTTCCTCAAGAGCTTCTGCCGCACCGTGGGATCTCGTTGAGGGAAAACGTATATAAGCAAGACTCGTCCATGATTCCCTGCAAGGCGTTCATAACCAGCTAACCACTCCTACTTTGTACGCACCGCTCGCAAGCTCATCATGCCTCCCACCTGCACCCCGCCTTTCTATCCCGACCCTGGTGTTACCATCGCCACCCACAGTGCCGGCTCAAAATGCCGCTTTTATGTTGTCAAAAAAGGGCGCACTATTGGGATTTTCACAAATCAGTGTGTCTCGTTCATTCAATCCGATATTCCTGACCACATTATCCTCTAGTCTGCGTACCAACGATCAAGTGTTGGGTCACCCCAATGCAGCTTCGGAGTCGGCCTTTACTTACGATGACGCTCTGGTCATCTGGCGTAAGCACTGCTGCAGCGCCCACCAAGAGGGTGGAGTTCCTTGCCCCTACGTTGTGTCGTCTCTGGGCGGCACTGTTCTCTGGGGTGTTCGGGGCTTCCACAGAACGTGCACAACCAGGCAAGTTTTTTTTCCAGTTCTGCTGTCGATCGTTGCGCTTGTGCTCATCATCTTGCTTTTTCAGGCAAGAGGCTGTAGATCTCGCTCTCGAGAAGTACGGGCAGGGAGCTCGCGGTGTCTTGATCTCGACGAAGGATAGCAAGGCGCTTTACGACTTTATTCACCAAGATGACATCAAGACTGAGCAGATGTAGTTGGCAGACGTAGATGAGAGACTACAATGTGGCTAGTCATCTAATGATACGATATTGACCTTGCCTGTGCCAGTGTTGAGCAAGTCTACACCCTCCATCTTGACCTTGTTGTACGCTTCCAAGGCCTTTTCTGCAGTTTGCACCAACTTCTGAACTTGGTCGCTGATATCGTAGTGTGCATAGTTTGTTTTGAGTTTATGAACAATTTTCTCGCGGGATCGTAGCAAGTGCTCGTAGCTAGATGTCAGCTTATGGTTATACTTCATAATTATTTGGTCTTGAGCGAGAAGAATCCGCCTTTGCGCATTGTCTGGCGCATATTCAGACATGAAAGGTGGATATTGCAAACTAGATCACCTCGACGCCGAAGGTTCGTAAATGCATTTTCAGATATGTGGCCAGAACGATATGTTGGCCGTACGCCGTAGGTTTCGAAAACCTGGATGGCACCATGAGCAATGGGGAGGATAATATGGTATAACAGACGAACCTCCAAAGTGCGCATCTTGAATGAATCAAAAGCCTGGCCCTTCTGGAGGGCGCTGTACAACGAGCAGTGAACTCCGTGATGATTGACATCTCTGTGAACAGACTCGACAAGATTCGTATGGGAGTCTCCTGCCTTCCAGATAGCCCAAGGGATGAAACTGCGCTCCCAGCAGATAGCCTGGAAGGCGAAATGGGTGCTTTGCTTGTCCTTGAGCCAATCTACAATCCTAGCTCACTCGAAGAATGCATAGAAGATAATTCAGAACATACCTCGGCCAGCTTTCCCACCCTTTTCCTCTATAGCGGCCACCGTACCATCCCAATTGACGTGCTCCATACAGAGAAGGCTTCGCATCAATCTTTTGACTTCACATGAGACGGGGCAGGTGTTTATATTCCTATAGTAGTGGTTTGAGCATAAGCGGAAGGTCCGGTGCAGATGCTCGTAGGGAGACAGGCTTTGTATTGTGCGCTCGGGTTGGTGGAGGTCCTGCTTGACAGGCATTTTTGCTGCGAGAGCCTGGAGATGAAGCCCGAGCCCTATTGTGACGTGGTCGGTGACGGTGCAAGCTTGGGAAGGAAACTATACGCACCTTTTGCCTGGCCTCTATGTTGGTCGGCGCCCCATTGTAAAATCATCCCTTCATGCTCATCAAGATCTTCGGCATGAAGATGCCTCCATTTGAGCCTGCGTCCAGTGTCCTGGAACACGATATCTTCGATAGCACTAAAGACTTCCAGGTGGGCTGCGGCGCTTTGGCGGTTGAGGAATACACGACAGAAGACAAGACCTAAGATGTGTTCAGAAGAATACCAAGTGAAAGGCTCAAGCACGCGTACTGGTATTAGCGTCCCTATCCATGCACGCCATCTCGAACTCAAGAAAGTCAATGATTCGCTTGAACGCAATGTCGCTCTGCAAGTAACTACCCCGCTCAAGCAGGCGTGCACTCGCTTTAGGAGACATACAGACAATGATCCTCAATTTGTCGTCCTTGAAGCTAGGATCGTCGTCATCTTCTTCGTGGTGATCTACTGCACCATTGTCTAGAACAATGATACGTCGGATATAATGCTCGGACGGGTGCAGCTTCTCGTCTTGAAGAGCCTTGAGACGTACGATAGCTAGCTTGGAGTTGAGTAAAGAAAAAAAGAACCTTGGATGTAAGAAAAATACCTTCCCACCCCGTGCCATAAGGACAGTGGACCTCCTTGGCTTGCTTGATATAAGCTTGGAGATGCGAGCGATTCGAAAGAGAAACATGGAGGTTGCTGAGAGTGGGATGCTTGATATGTGGAAATTTTGCGGCAAGGAAGGACTTGACCTGTGGATGGCGCAAAAACCGTCGTGGAGTGATCTCTGGCATGTCCTCTGCCAAATCGTCCAAAAGCTGGAAGATTTGGCTCCGTACACTAGGCGGTGTTTTTGTTGGGAGAGGGATCGGATGGGTGTGAGCGCCAGATGAAGTGATGAGAATATATGGACAACGAGATCTATATTCCTCTTCGGGCTCATAAACGCGAAACTTGACTTGGCATTCAAGCCGCTTCATCAAAGGCTGAACAAGCTCCCCATTCTCATTCCGATGGTCAAAGGCTACCGTGATATCAGAGACATGAGGTTCGGTTTGTAGAAACTTACGACAGATCGGTTTCTGCGAAGAAACATTTGTGACCGTGGTGCACTCCACAAGGGGACCGTATCCGAGAGCCATTGCTGCTTGCTCAATTTGTTGGATCTCTTCTTTGTCGTCTGAAAGGACAGCCTTTATATAGTTCAAGTCATAAGAGCCAGTAGAGGCTCCTACTCGGTCGTCGTGAAAATGGTCTCGATCAGATTGCATGCGGTAATATTCGCATCTACATGAGAAAGAAATCAGAATCGCTAGATCCACAGAAATGTGTTGCAGGAAACCTAATATGCACGCGCCCATGGGCATCAGTTTCGAAGATGAGGTTCCCTTTGCAACGTCCACTCTGTGGCCTATGACCCCGCTGTACCTCTTGTATGTATTGGGCTTTGGCCTCATCTACCTCGTCCACCTCAGTTGTTGTCTCTCCTTGGGTCACAGGCCTCGAGCATCCGTTTTTCCGCAATGCTGCAATGTAGGCTGCAGTACGACAGAAGATATCTTTACTGGGTGATGCGTATTGAAGGCGTTCATCGCGATCTTGCATGAGCCGCTTTTCGATGTCACTTCTCGTGGCGCTGGTATGTGGCTGCTCAAGGGTGTCCATATCTGCATGTGGGCAGACCTTTACGCCCTGGCCTACAGAGTACAATGAAGAACTGTGTCATTAATCCCTAAACTAAACGACGTACAAGTGCTATGACTTTCCGAGCAAGGAACAGCGAAGCCCTCCTCATCTACCATAACATCATTGAAGACCTCCTTTCCTGCTACGGTGCGTCCAGTCGGTTGGCCCCTCGAATAAGCGATGTTGAGGTCGGGAACTTGCCAATCGTTTGGGTCCATTCTGAACAGATGGCCGATTGTGCCGTTGGTGCTGGTTGTCGGGAATTCGATGACGGTGTTGGTGGGATAAGTGTAAAGGACCGAGAGTGTTGTTCTACTCGTAAGGCGTATGTTTGATTGCTCCGTAACACATCCAGGTAAAGGTGCAGGGGGAGGGGAGGGTGGTGGTGATGTCGGGCCGCCTTCCAAGTATTCTAGAGCTGCCAAAAGGTGCTGCTGGATGTCTGGCGAGGCGCGCGTAGCAGCAGCAGAAAGCCTGGAAAGCCTCTGGAGTTGGGGCTGGATGTCGACAAGGCCGGCCTGCATTTGAGCCTGTACTTGGCGGCCAGCAGCATCAGCAGGGTTGAGTAGATCAGCCAAAGTTCTCGACATTCCGGGGTAAAGGGACAGCGGCCAACGGTAAAAAACGACCAAGTATCCCAAAGGACTTGAAACCCAAGTTGAAGAAGCATCAGACAGCGCAGTCCAAAAAAAAAGCGGAAATGGAATTAATTGAGCGGCAAATAGTCAAGAGAACTAGAGCTGAAGGACAGCGGACGCCACAGGGATGGGCCGCGACGTTACCCAAATTCACCGCGGGTCACAAAGGCCTGGATGCTGGGCCTGGGATTTCGGGCTTGAGCCGATGATGGCAAGCAACGGAACAGTCGGGCCAGTAGGGCGAGAAGATTGCAAGCTGACAGAGACAGGTTACAGACAAGAACTGCCAGATTGGCCAGGTTCTCTTCTATTACGAGCCATCAACTCGAGACTAATCTACCCCTTCCTCGCGAGCCTAGGAGGGTCCCAGTACCCGGCACGCCGACGTAGTGCGAGTTTATGAAAGAGAAGAAAATCGGCCGCACGGTAGACGCCTCGAGCTCGATCGGGCAAGGGGGGGGGGGGGGGGGGGTCGATTTGCCTGATTTGCCGCCTAAGTTGGCTTAAGTTGGCCTAAGCTGCGCCTCGGCTGGCGGCGGAGCCGAAGGTCGAAGCCTCGGCTGAGCTGAGACAGGCTGAGACGAGTCTAAATTCCAACTTAGATGTCAAAGAACTTGGAAGGAGCCGACAAGCGACGAGCGCCATGACGCGCCGTCGCGTCGCGTCGCGTCGATGCTAATTAATTCCGGATTTGCTATTCTATATCCGACGACCCGAGGTCCCGACGACGACCCGATTCCGATTCCGAGTCGACGCGTTCTTGACCCGAGTTGCATAACTGTAACTGTGACTGTCAACCGAAACCGTGAAAGAGACCAAGATCGCGACGTCTAGACGAAGACGAAGACAAACTTAAAGACAAATGCGCGCCACGAAGACGAAGATGAAGACAGACGCGCGCCACGCCCACGCCACGCCTTTCGCTGACACCTGTGCCCCGCAACACAGGCTGGCGGGCTGGCGGGTGACGGGGAGCAAGCCTCAACCTGGTTCCACGCTGTCGCTGTCGCGGAGCATGCACATGGATCACCACGTTCACGTTCACGTTCATGCCCTGCTAGGCTGCGCTGCGCCTTTGGTTGAGCTTGTATATTGTATCAACCGCGCGCCGCCCCATCGGAGGAGAGCTGAAGCGCTGAAGCTTGAAGGTTTCTGAATCGAATGGTATCATCATACAGTTCACTTTCGGCCCTCCCTTCTTCTTCCAAATTCTTGCTTCATCAGGCTCAAAGTCCCACCCAAGTCCGAGTCGTCTCCAAAGCCCTATATACCCAAGTCGTCTCGCCTGGCAGCGGCAAGTGCGATAATGGGACAAGACGACGCGAGACGGGACGGGACGGGACAAAGGCTGACGATACAATTAAACGCGAAATTTGAACCGTAATTCGAACCGAGTTCGATTGGTTCACACGCTGATTAATGATTGCCTCTGGGCGCCATCGATTTCATTTCCTGCGGAGCTCTGGTAGGGGTGTGGGTGTGGGTAACGGTAACTTTAAGTGTCTTTCGGGGGGCTCTGAGGTCGTAGGAAGGGGGGGGGAGGGGAGGGAAGGGAGGGAGGAAGTTCAACTTCAAGTTGAATCTGGGAATTCAATTCCCAGACTCAGCATAATCGTGAACCGACTCGTCGGGTGCTCCTCGAGCGCTCCCTCACCCGTTCTCTCCGGATCCCGTCCGAAGAGCGTGAGAGAAAGAGAGAGACGAGACAAAGGCAGCGCAGCACATCTCGATCGGACAGACTTCGATATCCAGCGCTCAGCCTCGAATCTTTCACACACTGATTGCACTTGCCTTTCATCGATTTGGGTTATTGCACGCTCCCGGGGGCGCGGATCTCCAGTATGGGCATGGGTAGGTGTGTTTCTGCGGGGGGGGGAGAGATACGAAGGAGGGAAGGAGGGGAGGCTAGGGGGGAGCGGCCCGGCGAGGTTGAAGTTGAATATGGGTTTAATTGAGTTCGAATTGATTCTTTGAACGACTCGACGGATGTTCAACAGGATCTCCTCAGTTCCTTTCCCCTTTCGCTCTGCGATCTGAAGCTGAAGCTGAAGTCCCAGTCAGAGCGGTGGTGCGCGAGGCGGGCCTGGGAGAAAGCGCGAGACGAGACGGGACAAAGGCGCAGCGCATCCCATCGTCACCTTCCACGGCAGCCTCGATTCAGGATCTTCACACACTGATTGCCTTTCCGTCCATCGATTTAATCTCCTGCTCCATCTCCATCTCCAGGCCCAGGTCCAGGTCCAGGCTCACCCGCATACGCATACGCATCCTTTGGCTCGGGGCGTGTACACGTTCCCGTGCAGGGAAACGGCGCCGTGCGACTTTGGGGGCTGGGTCTCAGTCAGATGAGAGATGAGAGATGCCAGAGCTTGATCGTGCCGGTGAAAGGAAAAGGGAATGGGAAAGGGAGTCGGATGCCTGGGGAAGCTTGGCTTGGGAGCTTGGGAGATTGGAAGTTGGGAAGTCGGAGTGGTGACCGGGGCACCGAAGCGGCACGGCGGCGCTCTTTTATTCTTCAGGCCTCGGGGCGGATCTATGCAGTAATCTTAGGCCCGGGGCGCGTCCGAGGCAAGTCGTGTCCGAGCCGAACTTCTTACCGCTCGTGATCGGCGGGAGCGTGAAGATGCAGGTATTCGGAGAGAGCTCACTGCGAGCCAGGTATGTAGCCTTCCCGCCAGTGGTTTAACTTTCTAGGCTCGACCCGCCCCAAGATTTGGCCCGAGAACGCCGGAACAGATGATATCCCCCTCACCTGACCATGCCTTGTGTCGGAAAAATCAAAATAGCCTTATAGTCTGAGCCAATCTTATTGGTCCTTTTATGGACCTTATAAGGTGATTATAAGGCATTAAAAGATTGGTTCGCCTGAAAATTACCTTTTAAGGTCCTTATTAGTTATTATAATGGCTCGGTTTTTTCAGGTTTTTCCGACATGAACAATATGAACCGCACATACAAAAGGCCCGGACGCGCGGGGACCGTTGAGTTCGACCTCTGGCTCTCCCACGGTGATTGTCTTTGTGATTGATTGCCTGATTCTCGTTGAGGATCTTGCCAAGATTGAGTTGCGTTCACTGATTCCGGAGGGGATGACGACAGGGAAAGTAGATGATAGACTTCAATGGTCTCGCCAAATGAGAGTGAGCCCATAGCTGAAGGCTCTTCTAGACAGACGCTTCAACAAAAAAAAGCTCGTACCTTTGTTGAACCATAAGTACTAGCTGAACCTTTTGATTCCTTTTCCAAGTCAACCCACAGAAATCGCGGCTGCATCGTTTCTTTAGTGGGATGACGAGCGCGAGTGATTCGGCGTTGCTTTCCTTTTACACAGTCTATGCGCGCGCGATCCGGCGCTGCATAGACCGCGCTAAGTAATATAGGCCTTTGGATATGATAAGATAAGTTAGTTACGATAAGATAACAGATAACCCAAATCGGGTGTGGCGCACCCCTATAAAAGTTGAACGCCACAACCAAAGTCGCCCACAACACCCATCGTTCACTCCATCATGAGCCCCATTCTCTGCCTGCTACACACAGATCATGAGCTCAGAGACGTTATTATTGCGAGTGCTTCTCTGTGCCTAGAACCCATCGGCGAATGCTATTCCAAGGTCTCTGAATTTCGAGCGGTCTACGAAGAGCCTGACCCAGACGAAGAAGTGCGCTTTTCTTATATATACTAGCTCGTGCCTCTGAAATTGTGTCTAGGACACTTATATCAGGGCTATGGCCAAACTGTGCGACCTGCAGGCGAAGATACCAAATGTTGATTCTGGGGATATGGAGATAAAGGAGCGCCCATTCACGCTAAAGATCACGCGCAAGGGCTGCGAATACGACGGGAAGATAAACGCGCTCGAAAGCGACGTTGCCGCGCGGCTGGAGCGCTGGTACGCCGCTGGCGACGTCTCGGGATACGGCGATGTCAGGGCCCAGGAAACGAAGGTCGACCTCGCCGTGCGCAATGCGCGCGAGATCCCCGCAAGCGACTTCAGCGTCTCCGCCGACCTCATCGAAGAGGTGGAGAGGCTCTGGGGGGCGTCCTTCGTTCCGACGCATGTCCGCGCAGAGCCGTACAAGATACACATGTATGGGCCAGGCGGGAAGTTCAACGCGCACAGAGACACGCCCGAGATGAATTTAGTGGGCACGTTTCTGATCGGGCTTGGCGATACCTCCAGGACCAAGGATGATAAAGAAGACGACTCCAGCTTAAAGGGGGCTTTCAAGGTCGGAGCCCGCCACTACTTCGCGCATCTTGGATCGTGGGTAGCCTTTTATCCCGACATCGGCCATGCCGTGGAGGAGCTTGTCAGTGGATATCGGGCGGTTATTGCGTTCAATATCTTCCGTCAGGAACTGCCTGAAGCGCCGAAGATCGTCGACGACTCCATAATCGGAGATATCAAGGCCATTCTCGCGCCGCTCGAAAAACCATACGGAATCCTTCTCCACCACGAGTACTGTGCCGGAACCACAGAGTTGACCGGTGGTGACGCGGCACTCTATGCTGCAGTGTGCGGGCCTGGCGTGGACGTGAAACTCCTGCCGGTGTTGATCAATTGGAAAGCTCAATGGGATCCAGACTCGAAGGAGATTCAGAATGGCACATACTACGACCCCTGTGTGTTTCCGATGACCGCAATACACGCCGACACCGTCCTCGAGCGCATCAAGAACCACGGTTCTGACACAGAAGTACATCTAGAAGGAACCGACGCGGAGTGGATCAACGATTATCAAACTGAAGAAGCTGAACTCATTCCGTTTTACAGCCCCAGAGTCAAAGACACGGTTGTTCAAGTCTGGCCGGAAGAGGTCGAGGTCGAGTACACTGGAAGCGGGTCGAGGCCTCATGAAGAGGAAGGCATCTATCTGAGCTATGCAATCGTTGCGCTTCCCATATCGAAGGGTGTGAAGAGGGTGGCCAGCGAAGATCTATCAGAGGGAGATACAGTATCGCTGCCTGCCAAGGAACGAAAGGAAATGGTGTAAGTACTAGAGAACGCAACTGCCAATGTATGTAATGAACCAATCTAGCATAATATTCGAGAAATGAGATACAATTTTTCCTGGTTTTCCTGTGCGCCCGTTCTACATATATTACATAAGTTTCAACCACAACACAGCCACCTCCGGTTGAACTTGAATTCGGTATTCCATCCATTCCAGCGAGGTAACCACGCTCCGGCTTCCGTTCGAGTCTCCCACCCTGATTGCCTCTTCTATAGGCGCCGGCGGATCGGCATTCTTCCTTCGTTCCACCCATTGCGGGTCCATTATGCTGCACAGCCACCGCCGAGAAGTCCGAATTCAACTTGATCGTGTTCAACATTTGGTATTTAATTTCGCCGCGCCCCGGATGGTCTTTTCGGTCGCAGAGAAAGAGCGACACAGGTAATACAAGTCCTATCTATTTCCCAGGGTCGGTGTAATTTATTTATGTATTTATGCGCGATCCGGCATTGCGCCGCACTCCCAGGCTTAGGCATGATGGGAGTCGTGAGCTCGCACTCGGACACCGGTAAGTATGTTGCGCTACTCAAATTGGGAGGCAGTGATGTGAACGGACATCCACATGCACTCGCGTGTCAAACTTCTGAGTTTGGGTTCGCTGAGATCAAATATACCTTACACGCGCACGCTTTTCATGAAGGCAGTCAAACGTGGTCTGATCCAAGAGCCTCCGAGATGATAAGGGCTTCATTTAGGCCTCTTGCTTATCATTTCAATTTTGGTTCAACTTCACAACTCAGCTCAGCTCAGAGATACAATTCTAGCCGCCCGCCGACCCAGCGTCCGTAGTTTGTTTTTCTAAGACCCAGACATGCATACACATGCGCGCCATGCTCTCGTACATGTGCGGCGCCAACGGCGGCAATACCAGACAAAAAAACAAGCACGGTTGAGCCCCAACCCGCGTTCCGACGAAGCAAGTGCGCCCGCCAAGACCGATCCGCAAAAAAAAGGAAAAGCAGTCCAATCGCAGACGCATCGCCCTAGGAAGTCAAAGCGTCGGCTGGATTTGGGACTAGCGTGCGGGGATAGAGCGTGTGGCCATCCTAGAATGCGTGAGCCTGGGCTTTGTACTTGCCTAGTCTTCAACTTTATTTCCAACTATCTTGGATTTTCCCTTGTATCTTTTTCTACGCGCGACATTTCTCCGAGGCGAGGGAACAGAGGAATAGGAAGCTGGGAAGCGGATGCCGTACGCGGCTTTACTGTCGTATCTGCGGTGCAAATCTCGGACTAAGGTAAGTATTCGACTCGCAGTGTGCACGGATGCGCAGGTTCCTTTAATTGAATTGCAACCTGAGCAGATATTGATGATGGTGGCAGAGCAGAGGCAGCTTTTATGTTGCCTGTGCTGGATATCTGCTGTCGGGAAGAAACGGGTGCGCGACGATACACAATGGGACGCAGAGCCCGGCTACGTGCATTCCGGGACCTCTCGCTCCCAACACCCAGGGCGCAATTGGGCAGCGGCGAAACGTCTGCGCATGCGTCGGCGAAATCCCAAGATAAACGCGGGAGCGCCTGGGCGTCACGCGAGACACCCGAGAGGCCGGAGGACTGTGCCTCTGCACCCGGGAATCGAATCCAGTGCGCTGCGAATCGTGATGGCGGGAGCTCGGGGCGCCCAACTCGGAAGCTGCAGATCCATCACAGCGTGGATCGCGCGCGGGGAAAGCTTGGAGGAAATGTACGAGAGATGTGACGACGCACGGGCTTCTCGACGAGGTCAGGCGCACAGCGAAGTATACGTTCGGTTCCGATCGAAGTCTGTAGCGATTCGCTGCGATTTCGTCTTCGGTTTGGTTGAATTTTTTGAACATTGCTTGCCCTGGGATGAAACTGGCCCCAAAGAGAACGATTCTTATTGAGAGTAATTCTGCCAAGCGGAATAGATCAAACATAGAACGGATTCATCGTCCAGGGAAGAAACGAGGGTCCGTGGGCGACAGTCTGAGACCGTGAACGAAGGATGCTTGAAGGAGAGGCTCTAGGCCCGGTCACAGGTTGGGTACCGGAAGCCGTAAGACTCGGCGCGGAGATTTGACTAGAATAAGCGTTGGCCCCCAGACGAGCTCAGCTCACAGGTTGACATTCCCCCGACGTGGATACTTTCATTATCCCTCGCGTCCTTCTCTAGAAGGAGAACGCGGGACAGGAAACACGGTACCATCGTGGGATGCCAGCTCGGCGAAACAGCCTGGAAACGGCATGGTCCACCGTAACGCCACGACTGAGATGGGCTTTGAGACACCGGACATCTTGAATCTCTGCCCAGTGTCATGGAGGAAGGTGCGGGGGCTGACGGATCTGTCCATCCTTCGACGGTGCGCTGGAACTCGGAGCCTTGCAGCGTGGGACGCGGGCAAGGTGCTTCTTAGTCCTACATTCGCAGTTCGGATGTCGGCGCGAGAGCTCCCTGAAGACGCGGTGAGCTCGGGCGAAGACATTCCTCGCCAGACGGCGCGGAACGTTGAATCGCACCGCTCATTCGGCGCTATGAAAAGCATTCCGCCCGGCGCCGCTGGACCAGCATTGGATGCAGTGTAGTATTCCAGGCCATCGCCCGCTGGCTGCCAACGCGCCACCGCCTCCCACACCGAACAAGCGCACATGAAGCTGTAGCGCGCCAGGCCTGGGAGGGCATTGCCTGTGCTCTGTGACGGATGGAGTTTGCGCGCCACGCCCGATATAGGTGGGATGTGAATGTGATATTCGACGTCGAGGGCCTGTGAGCGCCGGGATGACGGTTCGCAGTCGTGCGCGCGAGGTAACAGCACTGAGGAAGGAGGCGCGCTCCGGCCCGCCGTGCCCTCGAAGTTGCACCGTGAATCCTCCGCCGCGCGGGAATCGCGCTAAGTTTAACGTTCAAGGACAAGGCGAGGCAAAGCTGTTGCGAGCCCGGGTTGTAAGGGGCCGCTTACTCATTTTGGCTTACTCTGTAGTTACAAGTCATGTGCTTTGGTATCATGTGACGATCTATCATCCTATCCATTAACCATCGCCATCGCGCCTCCAAATCTACTTGTCGAGTAACTCCAAGCAGTCCTCGTCGAGTAGCTCCGAGGGAGGCCTAGGCGACAGTCTGCTATATCACTTAACAATCACGACTTACGCTATCTTAACGACACCGCTCCCATTGGACTCGTCGCGTACACTCACCTCATCTGGGAATCCGGAGAGGTCGAGAACTAGATAGGGCACGGGAATCCGGCCTAGTTCTAGTTTCTCTTAGAGTCGACCATTGACAGGGTCCGCACCACATTATAAACCTTATCTCCCGCCAGGGCACGCGTACGACGAATTCCCTTGCGTAGGACTCCGATAAGTCTTACAAAGTGGACAAGCTCGGAAACGTCGTTACCTCCTGGCCGAACACCGCTCACTGGATTTCACAATGTCCCGCTCTCATCTCGATCAGTTATGGTCGCGATACACCACTTCACCCGATCCCTTATCGGGCATGGAATCACTCTACCAGGCCTGCTTGCGGCTCACCAGGCACGTCCTGAAACCTTCTGACCTCGTCCTGTCGTCTCTCGGCAGCTTTGCGCTTCACCCACAACTAGCTGAGCCGCTTTCGGATGTCATCCCCGCAATGGACAGCTTGCTACTACACGCCGCTCAACGCCACGGGTTTCGGAGCCCTCCATCCATCGGTCAATCGGAAGTACAAGTCTTGACTGCAACAACAGGGTACACTACACAGAAACAGATCGTGCTCACCTGGGACTTCCTCATTGCCCGCCTCGCTTCTGCAATGCGCGAGTTTAAGAGCCTCTGCATGGGGGATCTATCCAACATCTCGAACACCTTGCGCACCGCTCCCGCTTCCTCTCCGGTTGTGCCTGGTCAAGCGACACCCGTAACGGCACAGCCTAATGTAGCTGCATCGCACCCGCGTACACTGCCCGCAAAGCTCCGGGTCCCGCCGCCACCGCGGACGTTCCCCGCACGGGCACAGTTGCCGAGGCTCCCTACGACACGATCGGCGGCGATGCACGTCTCTCACGCGTGTCCGGACTCGTGCTCCCTGCGCTGCTGGTCGCAGTCACGGAGGATGAGCGCAAAGGAGCGTGAGGCGAGCCCGTTTGTCATTGATCGCTGCGCTACCAACGAGCCAAAACCCAGTGACGCACTTGAAAATGGTGTCGAAGCCCTCGATGTCGCGCGCGTTACGCCACCTCCGAAGTCCCCCGCTCCAGCGCCTGCTATTGCAGACGCCGTCGAGCTTGGGGGGCTACGCGACGAGGTGACGCTACCGCGAATGGCAGCGAGTGCACGCGTACCAAAGGAGGGAGCGGTCGCTGGGAGGGATGCGCGGCAGGGACTCGATCGTCTCGCGCGTTCTCGCCGCCTGGCGGCAGAAAGCAGCGCACAGCGGCTGTCGGAGACGGAAAGTAGCGCGTGGCCGCGGTCGGAGATTCCACAAGAGAGGATTCTCCACAATGTCGACACTGTTCCGAATCAGCAGGATGCAGCTTCGCGCGGAAAAGAACTACGCACTGTGGACCACCACTCCTCTGTCCTTGTCCGCGGCGTCGCAACGTCCTCAGCACCTCGCCCTCCGGCATCACCCCTACCTCGCTCCATCGACAAGGACTGCAAGGCTTTCGCGCTCGTCAACGCGATCGTACGGACAATCCCATCCTCGCACCTCGTGTTTAATGCGCACGGGGACCTCGTACCGGAGATTGCATGGGAACGGGAAGGGATTGGCACCCGCCCCTGGACTTGATGCAACAGGCGCGGGCGCGCGAGACACGCGTCTGGATCCTCTGGATCCAGAGTCAAGTCTATCTGCGAAGAATTTTAGGACTTACCTCCGGAACCTTCGCCCGGTCCCTTCGTCACGGCAACTCGACCTGCGAGATGTCTCGACTCGGAGCGTCTTGCAGGCATTTCCATCCTATGCTCTGGTCTATTTTTCGATTTTTTCTGCAATAATTTCAGCTTCGAAGCTTACTTGAAGCGTTCAACACGCACCCCTGGGACTTCCGGACCCTTAGCACACCCCCGCTGCATCCGACGCAGCTCGTTTTGGAGCCTCCGGAGATCCCATATACCAGGTTATGGTCTTTGATTGCCATTTTTCGCATTTTCTGCCTATTTCTTCAGTTTTCCCTTCAAGTCCTTGGATTTTCGCACTCAACTGGACACTCCGGGGCTCTCAACAATAGTGCGCGCAGGATGCGCAAGGCTACACCGTCGTATCCCTTCAAAAAACTCCGGATTTCATCTTAAGCAAGGCTGGCATAATTCAAGACTTACCAGTGGCCAGTCCCAGATTTGAGGCGGCCATGCACCTCAAATCGAAGCATAGAGTGTTTCGTTCGGTTCTCACGGAGTTTCGAAGCCCTGGATGCGAGATTGGAGTGGCAGAGGAGCGAGCAGGAGAGCCAAGTCGAGGTTGTTTGGCAGCGGCACGATCAAAGGCCAAACATGCCATTTTCGGCATGTTCTTTCTACTTGTTTTTCTACTCTGCCCCCTCAAATCTCCAGCATTCGGCGGCATCTCCGCTACGAGCCCACGCCAGGGCGAGCCCGCTCGTAGGCCCTGCACCGGGCGGCAACAACACATCGGACATGAGCAGCAGTTCAAGTGAGCAGCACGCATCCGCGCCGCAAGGCCCCAGCTCTCCGTGCTTTCGATGCACTTAGCCCCAGTGTGCGTCCAGAAGGGTGGCTCGATGGGCACTATCGCCTCGAGGCCCCGCTACATCCACCGCGCGTCGAGCAGCACCGCCGTGCACGTGTCGTACACTGCTTTTGTTACCGGCTTCGTCGCCCACGCCAGCGAGTGTGAATCGAGCGAGATCGATGTCGCATGCCCAGCCGAAACGGACACGTCGTGGTGCGCCTCGACCTCGTGCAGGCGATACGCGCTCTGCACGAGCTTTGAGCCGAGCGCGTATCTGCAGAGCGCGTATCCGCCGGCCTCGGCGTCGCGCAGTGCGGGCGCCGGAGCGTCGCGCAGTGCGGGCGCCGGAGGTACGTCTGGAATGTCGCGGCAACGAGCGGCTGCGTTTGGGCGCCGTGACTCCTGGGAAGCGCATTGAACTCTGGGAATGTCAGCGCACCCACCTGCTTCACGTACATTGCTTTCAAGTCAACGACCAACTTCCGCGCTCGCCTGCACTCCGTGCTGTCCAACACAGCAACGGAAAAGGCCGACTGCCATCGCGCGCCATCTGCTCGTGTTGTTCCCGCGCAACCGCTGACACCCATGACCTGCATGCTCCTTGCTGCTCCGCGCCCGTCCTCCGCCGTCCGCCGTCAAGCATAGTCTCATCCGAGTTGGGCATGCTCGCACAAAGCCTACAGTGCCACGCAACTCTCCCTGCACCCTCGACTCCACATACGACCCGCGCGACGCTCGTCGTACTCCAGCGCGCTGCAACTCTTGTGCCCGGCTGTGCCCAATTCGCCTCACCTGTCCCCTAATCTTTTCCCACCACATCCCGCCCCTTCTGCTCATCTGTGGCTCCCTAATCTGTATGGGGGGCTATGAAGTTTTGGGATGGGTTCCGAAAGCATCCGCTCTCGCTTGGTTGTTACGAGCGGCTTCTTTCGTGGGGGGCAGGTAGGGGTATGGTATGGCAGGGAGCGGAGCGACCACGCAGCGGAGTAGATTGGGTTATGGTCTGGTATGGGTTCGGGAGCAAAGCGACCTCGCGACGGAGTGGAGTCGGAGAGGTATCAGAGGTGGAGACGGAGTGGACTCGGAGAGGCCCATGGAGATGGAGACGAGATGACTCGAGGATGAAATGCAGTGCGAAAATTTTCCTTTCACTTCATGCTTGATGCTTGTCACTTTCTTTTTCCCGCCATTCCCTCCCTTCGCACATCTAGATTTCTTGCAACTGCAGAGTGGGGGGCTCTGTAAGGGGCCGCTTACTCATTTTGGCTTACTCTGTAGTTACAAGTCATGTGCTTTGGTATCATGTGACGATCTATCATCCTATCCATTAACCATCGCCATCGCGCCTCCAAATCTACTTGTCGAGTAACTCCAAGCAGTCCTCGTCGAGTAGCTCCGAGGGAGGCCTAGGCGACAGTCTGCTATATCACTTAACAATCACGACTTACGCTATCTTAACGACACCGCTCCCATTGGACTCGTCGCGTACACTCACCTCATCTGGGAATCCGGAGAGGTCGAGAACTAGATAGGGCACGGGAATCCGGCCTAGTTCTAGTTTCTCTTAGAGTCGACCATTGACAGGGTCCGCACCACATTATAAACCTTATCTCCCGCCAGGGCACGCGTACGACGAATTCCCTTGCGTAGGACTCCGATAAGTCTTACACGGGTGAGGAATGCTCCCACGACCAAGTACACCAGAGGCAGCCGGATCGAGGGAGAGAATCCCTGGGAACCTGTGTTGGTGGGAGATTATTCGTTGCTTCGTCCTCTTCCGCAGACGCGTTGAATGTAAACCATCAGCGGAGGCTGCACTCCGATTCGGCCGAAACCCAAGGAGATGCTGCAATGAGGATGAAATAAATAGAGTCCACCTTTGCTCAAGGTTTGAACGGGACGCACGTGAGAAAACATGCTCTGCGGTGGGAGGATGAGCCTTAACGAGCCAAAGATGGAGACGCGAGCTGATTCTGGGGCTCTGGGCGTCAACGCCACCGAAAAGGGGGCTGTGTATTGGTGGGATCCGTACCCAGTTTTGTCTAAGATAGCTGTCTTGAGACGAGCTGGAGAGTGCCAGGACAAGCGCCCTAGCGTAAGGTTACAGCAAAGGGAGCACAAGAAGCCTAAGTCGGGAGCGTAAGCTCAAAAAGGTGGTGAGAATCGGATGACCACAGTAGTGTGCTGAAGCTTCTGGATCGCGATGGTCTCTTCGCACTTGTTCCGAGCGATGGGCCAGCGCGAGTGGTGCAATTATTAATATAGCCTCCCCCAAAGCTTCTTGGTCGGGTTTCGGAGCATAACCATCGCTCGGTGAATGGACCAAGTGAGACAATCCGATTTGCCCTGGCCCATGGGATGGCAAGAGATGGTTCCAGATATATGCAGGACACAACCGTTGCTCGAAGCAGAACAATGCAAAAAGACGATATCCCGATTGTGTCGAAGGTAAGTGTCAGCTGGCAGAGAGACCCATCCTGTCGGTGCGGGTGTGGGGGTCTCGGATGAGTCTTGAGACGATGCGCCGGGCCGGCGGACGCGGCGGATCAGTGATTGATGACTGATGGCCGCTTACCTGGTTCAAATTGTGATGTTCAATTTGTGTTCAATCACTCTGCCTTTGGGCTGAGGCAGCTGAGACTGGGCATACATCCAGAGCCTTCACCTATAACCCTCGGCTTCCGCAGCCGGTGGCAATATATATATATTCAACCAAGTTCCAAATCAGGATGCGAGCATCACCGCCGCATTTCTCCAAGCGCTTTCACAAGAGCTGTCGTCCGTCGGTCGTCTGACGGTGATAATTGCGAAGACAGCCCATCCAAAATCAACTCCCGTTGCACACGGAAGTGCGACAGGCCTGGTAAGAGGCGCGGTCTAGATCAGTCACCGACGGTGCTGTGCCCAGAGCGCTAACATCGGAAATCCGCTCCGCGGACCCGGGCGGCAAGATAATCGCCGTACTTAAAGAAGCTTAAATCTGAATCTGAATCTGAGAGCTTCAACATGCTGTAAATGTGTAACGTTACTGTGCAGATTCCGATCGTGATGATGCGGATGAAGTGTATCAGGGTACCCATGTATTATTATCTATATCTATACCACCACAGATCACCTACAAATCAGCTACCCCACTGGCAGACCCGAGAAAATTGACAAGAACGGAGGAGCGAAGGTCGCGTGGATGTTAGCTGATGACGCGGTGATGGTTAGGAAAGTTCATCAGCGCAGAATTCAATACTGAGCGACGGGACCTTAGATCTATTAGTATAGATGAACGGATGGCTCGCCTGGACACATGGGCCTGAAACTAGATGTGTCGGGTGGCGGGCGTACATTCGCCACCACTCCCACCAATAGCGCTTGAATTGTACCAGGCATTCCACGCCCTCATCGGAGGTCTAGTACGCAGTAATGATTTAACGCGGACTATATGCGGAAAATCTCCACTTATGTACATATCGGTCCCGAGAGTCGAGATTGTCGTGATGGCCGATGGAACCTCGGCGCGGAATACGGACCCGGCAATCTATCGATATCGGCAAATACACAGCTTGTCTCGAGCCTCCATCTCATTTTCGTGGTCCAGTGGCATTGATATATTCCTATTACAGCTGGCTTCACACACAACGGACCTGCGGGAACCACTGCTATTCGCCAATTACAACACGCGCGGAGGATGTGCGGTCTGCGATCCGGAGGACGCCAAGTGCACGCACGGCCCTTGCCCACCGGGCTGCCCGCTAACCACGCCAACACACCCTGCGCCCAATGAAATATGCATATCAAAGTGCGATGGTACGGATTTAAAGGCCTCGTCTGGGTCTGGGCATGATGCGCACCCACGCCGCCTCAGCTGATTCCCTCGTTCAAACATGCATGGGAGTGCGCGCTGCAGGTTTCCCCGATGTCTCCGCACCGACTAAATCGACATCGGCCACCATCGATCTTCCCATTCCCACCCATCTCAATTTAACCTTCCTCGGACTGGGGCACCGAGAACATCTCGTTCGTCGCAATTCAACAAATTAAGCCTGACTTGGTGACCAATGTTGCGACTCGGAGCGACCCGCCCTTCGGGTTACTCAACACGCTGCAGGCTTCAGCTGCTCTGCACGCCCCCTGCGCAGTACCCACGCCCGTCCACACTGCCGCTTCTCGTGATACTAATAGGCCGTGACCCACCGGACTGTCCACGCACATCACATTACGCACCACCCGTCCTGTGGGAGATCTTTGGCCAAACTCCCTTCCCCCAAATTAAAACCTCGAACACCAACTGGCTGGGACGATTCAAACACTGGTTACCAACTAATCTGCTGTTGCCCTTGGATTTAAGAGCCCCTCGTGCAAAAATGTCATGCTCCGCCGCTCGGCCGTGGCGGCGGTGACTCGGACATGACGCCTCCCAAGCCAGCGTGCCGAGCAAGAATATAGGCCCATGTCCCATGTCTGGGGAGAGCCGGGGGGAATCAAGTTCAATCAAGTTGCAAAAGAGAGAAAAAAAAGAGAAAAGAGAGGAAGATTTGTATATATATAGCGAGTCCCCTGACAAAATTTCGGAGCATCCGGCTCACCATAGCAAGGCCCACAATTTTCGCAAGATTCGGAATCATCTTGATTCCCAAGTCCAAGCCGGCAGATTGCCGTATTCAAGTGTCGATCGTGTCCCATGTCTATCCGGAATAAGCGCCCCGGATAGACATCACCTCGCTTTAGCTAGGTCCCCCAACCTTGAAACTCTGCACCCGAAACCTGCCAGGGACAAATAGATGCAAAATGGGACCAAAGACGTGCAAACATTATACCGACGCAGTTTGAGGAAAGTCACCCGAAACCTGCCAGGAACAAATAGATACAATACGAGACCAAAGATGCGCAAACACTATACCGACCTAGTTTGAGGAAAGACTCCCGAAACCCACTCGTGAACTTCCGCTTCCACGTGGCATCCCGATCTGGGAGTTCCGATGGCGGCAAATTCGGCACATTCGAGTCCCTATCAAAGGCTGCCGAAATTGCCGGACAGGTGTGACGACCGTCAACGTTGGCGGCTGACCAACACACTCCTCTTCCCTCCCCCCACACCAGCCTCTCTCCCTTCGCTCTTCCGCGTCTCCCGCCAAAGCAGCGCGAGGGCTGTGGCATCATCGCGAGCACCACGAACATCAGCAGCACCGCCGCGTTCTTCCCACTGCAGCTCGCGCCAAACATCAAGCGCCCGGGGTATCACCTCTCGCGGCACGCCCGTCCTTCCCTCTGTACCCACCTGACTGACACAACACAGGTCCTTCGTCGACGAGGCCGTACCGGCTCTGGCGCGCAAGCGCCCGCAGAGTCTGCCGCGTGCCGGCGTGGATGCTCCCCGTGTCGAGCACCGCGTACATCCTCACGAGTAAGCGTGGGTGGACGGAGAAGCTGCGCGGGCTCGAGCAAGCGCAGCTCCCCGTGCGTAGCGGCCGCAGCATGCCCGTGCCGTCCGCGTCGACCGCGACGGACCGTGACGAGTGGATTGATGGCCGTCGCGTACGGTATACCCCCATGGTGATCCTCGCACCCGGGGTGTTCCTCCCTCGACGTACGCCGCATGGCGCCCGCGGCCGCCGCCCCTCGCACGTCCTCGCGAGTCACCACCGCACTCGTACACATGAGCGCAATGCACACCCGAGTCCCACCCACCGAGATCCTGCCTCGCACCCGTCCTCGCGCCGCCGCCGTCTGAGCCGCGCACGCAATGCCGCCTGCGAATCCGCGAGTAGGCCTGTGCACGCGGCTCCGAGGTGGCGGGCACTGTCGCGGTGCATCCCGCCCGAGACAGGCGGCAGAACCTCCAAATCCGCCAATCAGGACACCGCATCATGTACCCCATGCCTGGGGCCTGTTGTAGTACTTACCCACCTTATACCATTGGCCACCCCGCACTAAGTACATCCCAAAAACAAATCCATAATGTACAGAACATTGACACACTCGCATTTGCCTCTGTCGTATTCGCACCTACTGCCAGTGTGACACACGTCAACGCGTCGACTGCGGCAAGTCGGCGACCCCTCAGTTCAGTTTGATGCGGCCGGATTTGCCGCCATCAGAACACCCAGATCGGGATGCCACGTGGAAGCGGAAATTTAACAAGTCCCGAAACCTGCCAGGAACAAACCTGTACAAACATTGCCGCATATAGACGGATCTCAGGGGCGCTGCGAGTTTGCAAGAGCGTCTCCCAATGTCGACACCGTGGCCTCCTCTGATACTCAACTTTCGTCAACTCGAGGACTACGTCTGTTCACCGACAACCTCGGCTCTGTGCCGAGCGTTGTTCAACGTCGATTTTCACTCTCCTGACACCGTAGAACAAGTCCAAGATCTAGGGCTCCAACCATTTAGTTTCCGTTTGATGATCTGGCCAAATCAAACGGAAACGGTTATCAAACAGTTTGAAAACCGTTTAAAACTGTTTAAAATGGTTATTTTTTGGTTATCTTTGTTGGGCGGAAACTGAGATGTTTTGCACAGGGCTGGCATACTAAGCTAGTAAATAGCATAACTCTAGCTATCTCAGCTTATACCTCTTGAAAACGGGGACTTTCATGGTCACTAAAAGGTGGGCGCACTGCGGGAGTGGCGCATCAGTCACGTGAGTATATGCCTAATCGGAAAGAGTATTGCTCCGGCGCACTGGTTTAGGGCCCACAGAGCACAGTAAAATTGGTTTGTGGCTTGGGGATGTTTCTGCACCTGAGTTACTTGCTACTTTCTATTGGAGGAAGCAGTCAGCTTAAATGGATGCGCTTATCAGAATTTGATCATAATTATAACCGTTTAAACCGTTTGTTTACCGTTTGTTTACCGTTTGGACCCCCGGTCAAACAAAACGGAAACGGAAACGGTTATAACCGTTTTAAACTGTTTATAAACGGAAATGGTTGGAGCCCTACCAAGATCCCACTGTGTATACTAACGATGATCGCACCCCTTGGATAACTACATTTTTCGGTCAGGTCAAGCAAGCTGTGGTAAGTCTTCCCCCCCCCCTCGACTATTTAGGCTAAGCACACCGCAGCTCTTTCAGGGAAATCACGGCCACCGCTTCAGCCTCGCGCCCTGCGCGCACGGCGGGATTTGCACGGGTGAAGCACGTTCTCTACAAAGTGGGGGAGCGCCTGCGTCGCTTCTTCAAATAGGGATGAACCGCTGGCAATGGAAATCTCATTCATGAATCGAATTACTCTATTCCTTCCCTTTTTTTGTGTCGGGTCCTACAGTACTACATAGAAGACAAAACGAGACTGATTTCACTGTGACCGTAACACGAACGGGTGGGGCGAGGTTGTAGACGGCGAACGCCGACACCTAGTGGGACACAGCGAATCATAATCAAGATATTATTCACGTACCACGGCGGTCTTGCCCGATCAACTTTATAACATCAATATCACGCTGACTCGATTCGCGCACTGGCAGCTGCAGCCTGAGGCCTGCATCTTCGTCCTGCCCTCGCTCCCGTACTCGCCGCCCGAGCACATCGCGCTCACCGCGCCGCGCACGCAGGGTCGCCCGCGAATCCGCGGGTCGATGTGCGAGCGCGGCTCCGAGCAGCCCCCACCGCTGCAGCCACCCGCGAGCCCGACACCGCTCTGTATCATAGCAAGCTTTCGTCCCCCGCTGCGCAACTTCAGCCGCAGTCCGCTCGCTCGCCTAGGACACGGTGCACTGCCTACTTACATGCAGACTGACGATGTACTCACTAAACCCAGCGCAGCCTCTACCACGTTACATCCCTCGTCTCGCAACGCAGCTCCGATGCCGCCGTGGCCCTACCAAGCGCAGCCGTCGGTGTCGAGCCCACGTCGCCCACGTCGCCTGCAGGGCCAGCGTACCGGAACCATAACACCGCCCGTGCCCGCTTCGCGCCCCACTCGGGTCCGCTCCCGCCCAAACAACGAGCCCGCGCCCAGCCCTACGTCCCCGCCGCACAACAACCGCGCACGCGCATCCGCGCTCGTTGCGCGCAGCTCCTGGACGACGCCGTCAGCTGCCCCGAGCGCAGCCCTGCGCAAACGCAGCGCCGTATCGAGCGCACGTACCGTGACGCTCGCGCATGCCCCCATCCTCGCCGACGCCCGTCAGTCCGCCGCATCCCCTCAACGAGCCGCTACTCGCCAATGCACCCGGCGGTGCAGTCTTGCACCCCCGCCGAAGCTTCTGCGCCCCGTCTCGTCTCTCGCGCCCGCAATCGGTCCGTGTGCGCGGGGAATCGCTTCGCGCGTTCGGATACGCGGGCTCCTCGTCTTTTGGGGTAGCCCGACTGCCCAAATGCTTGCGGAAACGCGGCTCAAGGCCGACTCGTTCTGTGCCGACCTCCCGCAAAACCCCCGCGCAACGGCCCACATCCAAGCTAGGTGGGTTCTCCGGAGCCGCTCCGAGCGTTGAAGTCGCGCCCCGCTCGTCGATCGCAGCGGCCGCGCTGTAAATAGCGTCAGCGCAGCATACCACCCGGCCCGATGTCCCGCGCCCGCGCCCTCTCCCAACAGCGCGGCCGCAGTGCGCACCTGCCGCCCACCGCCCCCGCAAGCCCCTCCTGACGCGCCGCCGCGGCCGCCGCCGTTCGCAACGCCATCCCGCGCCCGCCTGCTCCCACCACGTCCGACCGCCGCGCCCTGCCCGTCTCAACGCTCCCTGCCCGCGCGCCCTGCGCGCCAAGTTCCAATCTGGCCCCCAGCGCGCACGTCCGAACAGCAGCGGCGCTCCCGCGGTTCGGACTTTCTTTGGCCGCGAGCGGGCGCGCGCAGTCCGACAGCGACGCAGAGCGGACCGCGAGCTCGAATTTGTGGAGCGCCGCCAACTGCAGCTTCGCGCGAAGAACTTGAAGCGGCCGAGTTCGGTTCGCGGTGCGCGAATGGCCATGGGCGCCGTCGACTCGGAGTCCGGCCCACGCGCGCATCGGACGCTGCAGACTCCGGTTTGCCGGGAGCGAGAGTGTTGCAAGCGCGAGGGCGGGCGGGGGGACGTCTTGCGGCGGCGATGGCGAGCCCGCACGCGCTCAGAGACGCTGTAAACAGAGTCGCGAGCCGCTCGGCGAGCAGTCTGTCGTCGGCGACGGTTCCGTCATCCCGCTGCTTCGCGAGTCCAAAGATCTTGCCGCGTGCCGCGTGCGCAGAAGCACCCGTATATACACGGGGCGCTGTGCTCGCGCGGCTTGCGGTACTGAGCTTCGCACAAGTTGTGTTCAACTTGCGCATCCAACGGCTCGTGGCCTGGGTCAGTCCCGCCGCTTGTGCATTGTACACTTCACAGCCGCTTGTGTGCATGCTCGAAGATACAATTCTACTACTCATAGTCTCATATCGCGCACCAAACTTTTACTTCAATTCTAAAAGAAATACGTGAAAATCTTGATGCGCGCAGCGCACTAGATAATATTCCCAAATCTGTGAATCGTACTGTCACGGCTACCCATGTGTTCAATCTTTCTTTTGACTCTTGAGAGGCTGACTCGTTGACATTTACAACAGTGCACTTACTGTCTACCTCTCCGAAATGTACTTAAATAATTACCAAAACAACTGATTATCATACACGTGTATTGATGGCCGATCATCTCGGCAGTCCCATGTCCTTATATGGACATGGGTCTCCCCAGACATGGGCCATGAGCCAGAATATATCCACCTACTCTCACTCCTAGGCGACTCAGGTTAATTTACCCTTCCGCTGGGCGCCCCGCCTCATACTTACCCCGCCTCGTGCGAAACCACACACAATTATCATCCACGTATCGATCCAGTGCGAACGAAGCACCTCAGGAGCTCCACAAAGGACACGGGGTCGGATCGCAGGCCCGGGAACGAGCAGAGAGAGCTGCGTACCCAGCCCAGAGTGGAAGTCGGAAGGTGGTTCGAAATTGGAACCATCGAGTCAAGGTTGAAGCTTGTGACTCTATATTCCGCGGCGGCATTGGCATTATGCTCCGAGCGTCGCTGACATCGCTCACGCAGGGCGTATCCATACTAGTCCTTGTGCCTTTGTTCGATTCCATCTCCGAGGCGGATGAAACTGGCCGTGGTTGCAAAATAAGGGCTCCTCGCCTCGATCTTTGTGCGCCACCACTGAGCTAGCACCGATTCCATCACATAATTGTAAGGTACAAAAAGCTCTCGGATTAAGACCTCGCTGCGAATGAAGAACACTGCGTCTTCTGGGTATATACTAATAGGTATCGAACAACCTCGCATGCAAAAATGAGTCTCGCAGTGACTTTTGCCTGAAACTGATATCCCATAGCCAAACATCGACATGCCAGCCAGGCATAAACGATAGAGGAGGTACGGACAGAGGGTGACTTAGCGCAGGACGAAGCCAAAACTATAGAGCAGATCAACAATGGATATCTACATCTGTTCTATGTAATATTTACTAATCTACTAATAACAAATAACTGATAAGGATGGTCTGGTGGCACGAATGATATATAGCTGAGAGGAAAGAAACAACAGGCTACTTATGTCTAGCTAGGTTCGGCCAAAGGGATATCTAACAAAATGACCACCGCAGGGGTCGAACCTGCAATCTCCTGATTACGCAGAGTGGGCCTGGGATTATCGTAGTCAGACGCGATGCCATTTCGCCAGGCGGCCATTGTGTAACGTGGCAGTCTTGGAGCTATATACCGAGATGGTAAGCAGCGAACCTTGTTCTTATTGTGGTGATTCGCGGGGACAGTCAGGGTGCTTTCCTACGCTCACGTGTCACGTAACCGCGCGAACAGTCCCTGGTTGGGTCCCACAACCAATGTATGCACTCAGATGGACATTGTAGGTCCAAATCGGAAATCCTCGGTCGGCACTTCAATACCCCCGTCTGTACGGTGTTTTCCAGCTGGCCGGTCCACGGTAAGTCCCGCTCTCGGAAAATTCCGATTCAACTGGGATAAGAATCATAAGATACCGACAAGATATAACGATAACTCAACTTGAACTGTTCCGAGACAAAACGGAAGCAAAATAATTACACACGCTGTTCCTGAGTTTGGCACATTGACTGCCCGACGGTGACGAGGTACTGTGGGTCCATCGCGGGTCAAAAGGCGAGGGGGGGCCGGACGCAAGCCTGAACTTTACCGTTGAGTTCAACACAGGTTCAGCACCATGTTTAAGTTCCTGATTGCCGTTTGAACTTCGTTGAGCCCGAGAAGGGCGAGGAAGCCCGCAGGACGGAGCTTGACACCAAGAATCAGCGCGGCCTGAGTTCAGCGCTGTTGCACCGGCGATCTTGCAAAAGCCCAAGGCGACCAGCGGCAAGCTTCGTAAAGACCGAAGACAAGGCATTTCCTCAACCGGGTCAAACCCCCCACGTCGGAGGCCACGGCGGGAAGCCACAGTTGAACCGTGTCTTCCAGCACCTGAAGGGAGCTGAATTATGATGTGGCCATCGTGATATTTTCACATGGCTGCGTCCATGGCGTCCATGCCGAGTGCTTCACGCGTTGGGATCGCTGGGTGCACCAGGCTCAGAGAACGCCAATAATAGAGTGTTTCATCCAGCCGGTGCTACATGATAGAACTGTGATAGAAATAAAAGCGGGTCGAACTAGGTTGAATTTGACGTGGGTGCCGCACGAGTCCTGAGGCAAGAGCGCATGAGTGCACAGCAGACGGGCATGTGAAGCAGCCTTTTCGCCTAGAAGCGGTGTATACAGATTGAGGCGCCTGCTCCGAATGAGCCCTCGGCATGTCCTGCTACGCGGCGGCAAGAGCCGCGCTGAGAAAGTTCCCAGCTAACCATTACTACGCACATGCAGCGCGGTTTACGAACCGCATCCCGCACATCTCGTCGCGAATAGTTCTCCGCCAAAAGTCCGCCGGACGCCGCCCGGCGCCGGCCAAGAGGCGACAACGTTCCCAGCCGCGTAGACGACGTCGTGTGGAAAGTCATCCGCATAGAGAGCGCGTGCGGTGCGCTGGCCATCTCCGCGCATGCGTGCGCTGCACGGTGCCCTGACCCTTGATGACTGCCTTGTCCGCCAACAACGGTATTGCCAGGATGGTTTTACCAGTCGCGTCGTGTCCGATCCTAATTCCGACACAGATTTTCACACCACAACACAGTGGTTGTCTCTCCGCACCTCGCGGGTCAGAGGACCCTGAAGCGGCAGCCGCTGCGGCCCTACAGTACCGTGGTCGCAAACTGCACGTCTAGCCAAATGGGCGCCGTGCGTTACTGTTTATCGCCTTATCTTCGTATTTGGGCTTTGGTGTCTCCTTGTTCAGCTGACAATGTTCTGTAGGTCCAAGGCTAAGCGATTCTCAGGAATGGAAGGACCGGCTTCAAGTTCCGCGTGGAGGTAAATCGGGAATATGCAAGACAAGGCGCAGACACGTAGGCGAGTGCCGGCGCAGGGCCTTCTGGATGTTATTGAAGCTTGATGCAAATCCGCGTCCTAGTAGTGGATAGGATATCGATCATTAATGACTGAGACTCGTAAGATTTGTGGGTGTACAAATTAGATCCCAACAGTCGTGGGACGCTTCGCGCAACGAGCACAGACTTTTCCTCAGCCGTAGACCAGGAAGAGGCACAAAGAAGGGAGATAGGCGAAACAGGCGAACAATTTGGCGACGACAGCAGGCCGTAACCATTCTGGTCACCCTTACGGGATTGGGAAGAGCTGCGCCGCCGCTATCGGATTCGACACGACGCGTTGGTGCTAGTGCGGCCACGGGGGAGATGGTTTCATGGTGCAAGCCCGGCGTGGGGTACGACGACGCCCAGATGGTCGCTCGCTCTTGCGACGTGAAGTACTGGTGGTGCCACTACCGCCCGCGTACTGGAGATGCAGCAGCTGCATGTGGTATCGCTGATGCGGTTTCAGCTGCACATACGAATGCGCGTGCTGCACCCGACCCTCATGTCGCCCTTGCTCAGCGCGCGTCACCGATCATATCGACTGCGTCTGAGCCAGGCGCAACTGAGAAAGGAGCGACTCCCGCCCGCCGTCAGCGTCCGGGAGAGTAGCGAACTGCATCGGCTTCGCCAGCTGCGCCTTCCCGAAGCTTCTGAGGAGATTATGCGCCAATGTCGGGGACCTGGCTGCCCAGCGTGATCGGTCAGGGAGGCTGCAGCTGCGCTGGCGCGCGCGGAACGGCGAGAGCGGGATGAGTGCGAGCGCAAGCGGGAGGCGCGATAGAGGGCCCATAAACGTCTTCAGCCTCGTACGCATTGCGGCGGTAATATGGGTTCTCCCTGTCAGCGTCCGGGTCAGCATCCGCGAGGTATGAAAGAGGGCGCCTGAACCTACCTCAAGTCCCGCACGATTTCATCATCATCGCAGTCCTCCTAATCCCCGCCTCGATGCCCTCCTACACTTGATTCAGGAATGCTAACGCGTCGTGGAAGTTCCGTCATCCGTATGCGACGTCTTTTCGTCGTCGCGTCGTTCTCGACGTCCGGCGAGCTGCAGATAGACGCAAGCATGTCGGCGCCAGCGAGGGGAGGGAGGTAGCGGGACGGAGGGGGGCGTTCGAGCAATGATTGAGGTCCATATTTGCAAAGATGTCGCGGACGCGAAACGACAAGGTCCCGAATCCATTCAAAGCAGCATTCAACAAGAATGAGGCAGTGGATGTGTAAAAGGGCGGGGCTGGAGCGGACGAAGAGAAGGGCCGTAGAGAGGAGCATGGCCCGTTTCGAAAGACAAGATGTGAAGCGCGTCCTCGTATCGGAGCATAACTTGCGGGGACAGAAACAAACGCGTCGATCCACACCCTGTGAGGTCAAGGCATAGTACTTAGGTCAGTCCAGGTTTGTACGCGAAATACGAAGTTTTTGAACCTCCCGCAAAATGCATCCCTATTCTTTCGAAACACGATATCGAAATGGAACTATCGACCCCGACGGTACCGCTGCTGCGGAACGTGAAACTTTTGAAGCCTGTGGCATACATCAATGACAATCGTGATGCTTGCGCTCACTTGCGTTCTCACCCTACTTAAACCAGATCTAGCCACGGAATGTCCGTCTATCCCAAGAGGCTTCGTCGCCATTGACGGACCCGGAAATTTGGTATTCCAACTGCTACACCACGTCATGGTCCTTTTGGTACACGATTCGTGGAACACGCGTCGAGTCCGCATGCCCAAGATCAAGGACGCGCTGTCACGGTGACAACCAAGTCATGAGGAGATGGGCATTGATTTGTGGCGCGAGCCCGTACCAGGTCCCGCAAAATCTGGCACCGCGGTATCCTAGTGGTGTTGACTGATTTGCTGCGTAAGCACCTGACACCAACCATCGTCTTCCTTTCTTCTTCTGGTTTTGAGCTTCTGTCTCTGACGGTTTTTCAACATGACCACCATCTATCCCGAATTAGCCCTCCAAGCTCGAAATAACTTAATTTAGCATTGGCTGGTACATCCGGCGTGGCTGGTATCAAGCGCACCTGAGTGCACGCCATTGCGCATAGTGTTTAGTGCTTCGTGCTTCATTTCACTCGTGGCCGCGAGAATGATATACTTCATCGTTCACTGACTAGCAGGTCAATCAATCAACACAGTGCTCGCCGTTAAACGGAATCTATCGAACATCGACCTCCCACACCCAATTTTAGCCAGGCTCGGACCCGAACCGTCCACTCTCACTGCCCACCAGGACAGTAACTCGTGCTCTCTCCTGACTGGCCATCTTGCTCGATTGGAGTCTGTGAAAAACATACTGTCCAGAACCCTGGTCCCCGTCGGAGCTCATGAGCGTAAACATTTGTCCGAGACTCAAGTTTAGTACCCTGGAAACTGACCTCTTCCGGCGTCCCGCAAAACTTAAAGCCGCACAACGGAGGGACATTGTTCCGAATCTACTCAAGGGCCCAAGATCGTAGTAGCACTCACGGGGTGTTACGGCCATACATTCCACCATCCCGTCTCGTATTAATTGGACATGGTTGAACCACAGCACTTATGAATATCTCGCGTGCACGTCACCGTCGCTCTTTGCAGGCTGGCCGACACACCGTGTGAGAACTCTGTTGAACCAGCTCTCGTGGCAAAACTTTGGGATGGAAATACTGCACATTCGAGCCCACGCGTGCCTGTCGACTCGCAGTTGCAGCAACCATGCAAATACGCAGCCATAGGTTATCGGCGCGCTTCCCATCTGCTTGATTTAGGTATCTTCGTTTGACCTCGAACTCGCACCCAACCGCAATCGGGTCTCGTTTAGAGCACACCTTTCTATCAGTGCCTATCCTGAGCGAAGCCTTAGCCATTGGGGATTGCTGAGTACAGAATTGTATGGAAATTGGGATTGGCTTCCTTCTAGCGAGGCGCAAGGCACAGGAACCATTATCAATTCCGCAGCGGGATCGGCTGTCAATGCCTACAACCCCGCAACACGTCAAGGAACGTGCTTAGTATATTTCTTCACCGGGATCTACGGACCCGCTACCCCGTCGCGTGTCGCGTCAACCGTGTTTCAGTGCCACAAGTTCCGACTTGTCAATGGTATAATGCAGTCCAATGCACTTTGCAGTCTGGACCAGGTTAGTCAATTCCTTTTCACTACTCGTGATAAATCGATAGGGAGGAAAGTACCTTCAACCTTCATGCCTTGCCGCAGCCTAAGGACTTGAACAGGGCCACGCGGCAGTTCCCCTCCGCTTGGCCGGCCGGTATTCAACTAGGTGTAACCTCCATCCAGCCCAGCCCTGGCCCCTTGTTCCGTTCAGCTGGCACAATCCCGATACTGCGCGATGGACCTACATGTTCCAGGGAACGGAGATGGCCGGCGTGTCTAGACACGCTCTCGATTAATGAAATGGATAGGCTGGCCGCTGTCTTGGCAGAGTCCGGAGTCCGTGATGGGGAGGCCTACCCTCAACGAGATCCGAAATGTTCAGGATTTCCAAATTTCCATCATTAGACCCTGATAACTGTATTCACACGGCAAAATGTGGGCTTTTGTGCCGCCCAAAAACATATCGAAAAGTAGTAATATTGATAACAGAATAAGGGTAGCGAAAATAGAAACTTAAAGTAATTGTTTAGGGATTTCTGAATATGAAAACAAAAGTAATAGAATTTCTGATCATTTCAGGCAGCCCTAAACTACTTGTTTTAAATTCGCTTTTGGCCGCCCCAATACTGCACCGAAAACTATAGCTTTTCGGTGCCATTTTGGGCTGCAGCAAACTTATTGTTTACGGTTGCCCAAAATGGTTCCCGAGAACAATAGTTTCAGGAACCATTTTGGGCAACCGCAAACAATAAGTTTCGGCTACAGTTTCGGCGACTCCAAAACGGAGTCCAAAACTTATTGTTTCGGGTCGCCCGGAACTCATCGGCAGCGCAGCAGCCGCTCGTCGGCCGCTCAGCGGCAGCTGGGGTTATTTGATCGGCCGCTGAGCAGCCGTATACGTCACGCGTCACAGTCCATCACTCGCTTCATCTCTTTCAGGTTCTCGCTCCGACGTGTCCTCGCGGCGTTTGCGTATGCCCTAAGCGTCCCGCGCACCTGCTGCTCTGCGCCCCCACCGCACATGCTCCTGCTGTCGTCCTCGTCCCCTAGCACCCGCTTTCCCCGCGCCACCGCGGCCGCATTCCCGCCTTTGACCCGCCATAGCGCATGCACGCGGCGCTTCGAATCGATTTGCCTGCCGTCTCCGAGGCTCAAGTGCAGCCTGGCCCTCCTGTGCGCACGACGCCACCCCCAACTCCCGCCGCCCTGCCGTACGTACGCTAGGTCATGTACGTACTACTGTCTACTTACTTGTTCAAGTAACTACTCTGCTGCGCAAGCCGCACGCGCGCATCGAGAAGCCTGTTGGCGCCGTCGCAAGCTCACAGATGCGTCGAGTGCCCAAGTCGCATACGAGCATCGTCGGGCAGAGTCCGAATCAACTCCGCGGCGCCGCTCTCAAACACGCGCCGCCGCCGCACTGCACATCGAGCGTGCCCGCATCGCACCTGCCGCCACTCACAGCTCCGCTCTGTGCCGCGCGCCCAATGCCGCCCGCGAATCCGCCGGTCGGTGTGCACGCGCGGCTTAGGTTAGCAACGTGGCGCTGTCAGCGCCGAGCCTTAAGTGCAGCCAGCGCCGCTCGTATCCTGTCCCACCGACCACAACGCCGGAGCGCCGTGTCCGTCTACGCTGTGCGGCGGCGTCAGCGTCCTCTGCGTCCTCATCGCTCGGCGCAAGCCCACCAAGGCACCTAAGCGCCACCCCGATGTCCGCGCTCCCCGCGCACTCAAGTCTCCCGGCATCGCAGCAAGCTTCGCGCGAACGCTGTGCCGCTTGGCGCGCGCCGTGTCGCTTACCCTCGCAAACAAGCTAGCGAAAAGACAATAACTAAGGCAGTGGCTGTGTCCTCTTTTGTTTCTTTTGTTGAAGCCATTACAGCCGTCCGCCGAGCTCCACTACATACTCGACCCCGCCTTCGGCATCAGTCCCAACATCTTCAACTACATCTAAGCAGCGCCCTTCCCGTTCCAGTTCCAGTCACCTTCGAGTCGCTCCACACGAGCTCTCGCCGGTCCAGCAAGGGCGGCTCAACCAGCAGCTCCTTCTCCCAGCTCTTCGCCTACTCGCCCCCGCCCCTCGTCGCGTGCTCGTCGCCCGCGTCCGAAGCCGCCGACGATCCTGTAACTGAGAGCCGCATTCGCAAGTCGGCAGGTTTGGGGCTTGCTGTACCGAATCACCCGGATTCCCCCAGGCCCTTCCTTCCCCGACTGGATTCTCCTGCATTTGCCACTATCTCTGTTCCGCCTCCCGCGCCGACAGCAGCCGCATTCTCGGCCTCTGCAGGGCCCAATACGAGCCACACCACCACCGAGCGCCGCTACTGCACTAACCTCAACGCATGCATCCAGTCTCTCTTTGCTGCTGTCCCTGTTCTCAGCATCGTCGACCATCGCGCCGCGCTCAAGGCCGGCCTTCCCGCCACTAATGAGCCTGACATAATGGAAGCCCGTGGCTTCGTTAACGGTGACGCGCGCGGACACGTATCAGCCGCCCACGTCGTCCAGGCCAGCCACGCAGCGCAGTGCCAGCGCGATGGTGGTCTACTCTCACGCCGAGCCGCAGCACGAATTCAAGCGCAGCGCGAGCGCGCTTGCGGGCGCGGGGATCCTCCTTGGCGTGCCGGCGTCGACTTTGGGGAGGGCGCCAACGCCGACACCGTTGTCGCGCGCACCTACGCCCGTCCCGGGCCCGCGCTCGGGGACGCCAACGGCGGGCGGGCTGCTTGCACCGCCTGTAGCTGTACCAGCGAAAGACAAGGATCACCAAGGCTCCATCGCTCTGCGCGCCATGCGGAGAGTCTGTAGCATGGCACGGCTCGGCACGTGGGATCGCGACGAAAAGGAGAAGGAGCGTGATGGGGAGGGAGAGGGGACGGTCCGAGCGAAAAAGAAAGTGAAGGTGAAGGTGAAGGAGGGGGGGAAGGAGAAGGAGAAGGAGGAGAAGAGGGGGAAAGAGAAGAAAAAGAAGAAGGACGGGAAGCGCGCGCCCAAAAGCTCCGGCAGTACCTTCGAGGTGGGCATGCTGGGGACGTCACCCGTGCAGCGCAAGCGCAGCATCCTCGAGCTTGGGATCGGCAAGGACAGCACGGTGGGGAAGGCGAGCCGCGAGCAGGTTAGCATCGGTATCGGCCTGGGCCTCCCCAGCGCTCTGAGCCTCGAACGCGCGACTGCGGTGGGCGGGAAGACGAGCATGGCGAGCAGCGTGGGCGGGCCCGCGTTCGCGTATGTGCCGCCCGCGAGCACCAACCCCAATCGCCTCGGTGCTGTCGTGACGGAGAGTCCAGCGACAGCACCAACTCCAGCCTATGCCCGCAGTGTCCGTCCTTTCCAGCGGCAGCTCCGCGGGTTCGTGCGTCAGCAGCGGGAGCACTGCCTTAGCACAAGCACCCAGACGTCCTCCTCCCTGCGCTGCAGACGCTGCACCAGACACAGAACACGCTCAACCTCGCGCACGATACCATGGAGCTGCGCGGGCTTATGCGGGAGGCTCTCGCGCAGAGCAGCGACGTCGGGATGCTGCGTGTGTGTGTTGCTCAATTCCGTTGATGTGGCCGCGCTGCTGATGATGCGCTGTAGGTCGGCTGCGCGGAGATGCCCCAGGGGCTCAAGACGCTGTAGCGCGCGCTCAAGCGTGTGGGCTTCGTCCCGCCGTCCCACCCTCTGAGCCGCAACCGTACACCTTGCGCTCTGCGACGCTGTCGAGCTATGGTGCGCGACACGCTCGACCGCGAGTACTTCGAGGGCGGGATCGACGCGTTGCACCACATGAGCAAGGGTGGTGCCGCCCTGGTGCGGTCCTCCCGAGCTCGACCATCACACGGTACCTCTACGCCTCCCTCCCCTCCTGCCGTTCGTTCTTGTTCTTGTTCACGTGCTGACTCTGCCCGCAGGTACGAGGGGTTGACCGCGACGTCAAGATCGGGATCGATTCCTTCAGCAACGCGTACAAGGGGTCCGGGGACGTGGCGCGGGCGGACCTTCGCAATCAAGTGCCTCGCGGAGACGACGCTGCGCAACCTCTCCGACGCGAGGTCCTGATATGGCGGAAGTTGAAGCACCCGAACATGCTGGAGCTGTACAGCGCGAGCGGGGCCGCGGGGGACGGGCCGTGGTTCTTTGTATGCCCGTACGAGCGCTTCAGGAGCCTCAGCGGATTCCTGCGGCGCGTCGTGCAGGAGGGTGACGCGGCGCAGAGTGGGAGGGAAGGCGAGCTGCTGCGCTTCATGAATGAGATCGCAAAGGGGATGGACTCGGAGTACCTGCATGGGGACTTGAAGGTGTGCATCGTCCTCTTGTTCCTTCAGGCGGTGCGCCAGGGTGGGCCGCCCGCTGCGCCAGCGCAGATGCAGCGCAACCCCAGTGGTGGGGGGCGGTGGCAGGGTGCCGCACCACTCAGCCCGCTCAGCCGCCCTGTGGTCACGGGCGCCGACGACGACCTCTTCCCGCTCGACGAGTAATCGTGCAGGCGCGACCAGCGCTCGCCCCCGTTCGCTGCTCGTGATTGCGTCCCGCTCCATGCCCCACATTGGCGCGGCGCCACCGCCCGGGCGGGCGGACGCTTTCCTCATCTATCTAATTAATCTCCCATACTTGCTCTTGATTCCTCTCTCTTTTTGTTTTCTGTGACGACAGCACTCACGACGCCTGCCTCTCCTCTACCATACCTGTTGTGCGTTTACTGTTATTCCTCCCACACTTTTCTCTCACCGCTGTTCGCGCATGGCTGCAAAAAGCAGGTCGTCGTCGTAGTATCATATAACACCAATTGAATCCAAAACTATCTATTCTCCATTCCTTCCACTCCACTCCGTTTGTTTTTCATCTGGCTCGTTCGGGGTAGCACGTACAACATACTACCTATGTATCAATAATGTAATCTAGGCTACGAGCAAGCTCTTAGAACAGACCAAGCGAGCGATTCCAGGGCTAGGACCTCCGCTGACCTCCGCCTTTGTCGGTACCGAAGTGTCCCTCGCTCCATTGCGCCTGTCAAAAAACAGCGGTTGCAAAACGTGATCCTGGCTTGACAGCTTTAGATTCAGGGTCGGGGCGATTGCAGGCGGGCGTTACTACGTACCATGTAATATTTCCTGTAGACGTCGATACTCAAAATTCAGCCTCCGGGATGTATCTTCCGCAGGCACCACAAAACATCCGTAGCAGAGGCTCTGGCATCTACGGCTGCACGTTCCGCTTTAAATCGAGTATACCTCCGCTGGCTTCCGCCAAATGAACGAGTTCATAGGCCTGGAATTAGCGAAACTCTCAATCTGGATACTAGGGAAAAAGGAGGAACGCCGCAGATTGGATACATGAATGGTGGTAAGTACAACACACAATGTCTTCTTCTGATCCTAAGCGCATAGATTAATGTTCTTTGAGCCTTCAGCGACTATCACCTATCGCCCAGCTCCGCCGGCATCTCCGTTCCAAACACCCCACCGAGCAGATTCTCGATCGCGCGGGTGGCCATGGCCATGCGCGTTTCGAATGTCGCGCTCGCAATGTGCGGCACCATGACGCATCTGCAAGAGATGGTACATATAAGCCGGAGATTAAACTGTGAAGAAGACACACTTTGGCTCCCGCACCAGCGGGTGATCGCCATTGATCTTCGGTTCGCCCTCGACAACGTCGAGCCCTGCACCCCAGATCCATTTCTCGCGCAGCGCCGTGGCCAGCGCGTCTGAGTCAACCACGGTCCCTCGGCTACGGAGCGTCCATCAGTTCAGCTCCGCACATATATGCATAGGGAGCGTTGCGCACCTCGCATTTACAAGCACACTCATGGGCTTCATCTTCTGCAGGAACGCCGCATCGACGAGATGGTACGTGTCCTTCCCCCCGGGCGTGAGCACAAACAGCACATCGCTCTCGCTCGCAAGACGATTAAGGTCCACACGTTCGAGCGCGGCGAGCTTGTGCTTTGCCTGCAGCGCCGCGTCGCGTGCCGGATTGGGTGCAGAGGTCGCGCTCCCCGAGTAGATACAGTGTGTGACGCCAAAAGCGACGAGGCGTGTCAGAGTCGATTGTGCGATGCGCCCGAAGCCGAGGAATCCAACGGTGCGAGTAGGCGACGAAGCCATTGTGCTGATTTGCGGCCCGCAGAACGTGAAGGGAGACCAGGCATATTTTGGCCACTATGAGAAAGTCAGTATTGTGCGGAAGGGGCATCATGAAGCTACTTGCATTGCCTTCTTTCACGAGGGTGTACGCTACACCGTCATTACGGCCATAAGGGCAAGCATGACACAGAGATCCGCAACTGGAATTATGGGATTGAGTATCAACTCGAATATGGTAGTCGTAAGCACAATCTCTACCTGCTTCGGTGAGGACATCCGGTGTGTAGCCGACTCGAATGTTCCGCTGAGCCATGAGTGGCAAATCGATGTGCTCTGAATGAGCTTAGAAAGATGTTTCCTTGAGCGCTATCGACACACACCGTATCCCACAGACATTGTAGAGATTACACGCAGATCCGGACCGGCTGGATGCAGAAATCAATACAGCAGAAGCTATAAAGCTACAGCAAGGCAGCACACCTGCTTGCAATACCTCCTCGTTTATCTGGTCAAGCCAGTCACAACACACAGATGAAGCGGATTACGCGTCGCGTACTGGGTCTGGAAGGAGTACCAGCGCGCCCGCCGCGCCTTTGATGTTCTTCAGCAGCCATGCGCGATCGCACCCGCGGTCTTCAGGCCAGAGAACAACCTGCTACTTCTCAATGACTCGAGACGCCTCCGACAAGATTCCTCACCTCAATATCTGTCCTCTCCATGAGCAAGGGCATCGCGGGGCCAAGGTCCCTGCATATAACGACTTTGGGCCGCGCATTGCTGAGGTGGGAAACAAGGGAAGTCAGGCGAGAGTTTGGTGAGGAAAGGGAAGGGATTGACCCAGCAGACATCCTAGGCAATTTACAGGAATGTCGTGGTCGTGTAACACTATCGCGACTCCGGACCGCCGCCGGCATACTTGCGGCCGTGTGGCTGTGTCCAAATAATAAATTACTCTTTCTGGACTGAGATGGAGCACTCTCGTTTCCGAGGAGTCTCGAATGGCCTGTATCAAGAGGTGGGTTAGATTTCAGAAGTTAAACGCACATCCGCCATAGTTCTCCTGATCTTGCTTCGTATAAGACTAAGACGTGCTTGTTCAGTCCGCAGTACCGCGGCGTAGTGTACACAAAGTGTACAGTGTATCTAGTGCGCATTCACACAAGTCGCTCATGAAACCCGCACCTGATGCCTATGCACTGTCTGTTCGTATCGAAACACAGATGAATAATAAAGAGACGTCGAGAACGAGAGGAGGGATATGTAGTTAGGCAGAGAGGAGACGGCGGCACGACGCGTAGAGTAGGTAAGGGCCGGGACGAATCACGTACGTAGAGTAGGATTCCAATTCCGCGACAAGAAGAATTCCGTATGCAGCAGAGCCGCGGCGAGTTTTGCGGCGGGAGTTTTATGCTCTGCCGTATTATATATGTGTGTGGATGGGGTCAGAGCAGCGAGTCGAGTTTGCTGAGCACCTCGAGCACGGCGGCGACGAGCTCGAAGCCCGCGTCCTCGTCCCCGCCGACCGTCTCTCCGCGCGCGGCGCTGATCAGCCCGCGCACACTCTCGCGCCCCATGTCCACGCCCGCCGAGCCTGCTGCGATTCGTGACTTGCGTTTTGGATCTGGACCTAAGAGAGAGGAGGGAAGTGCAAGAGCGACCATGAGCGACGAGTGACAGTAGATGGGAGCGTAGATATATGTAGGAAGTATTTCGAAGGATATCGCCAGCCAGATGGAGGGATCGACAATAGAGAGATGGGGTAGCGAGGGCTGCGGGGGAAGAGGAGGGAGATAGGTGAAGTGCATCCACATCGTAGACATGCAGGAGAAGCAGGGACGCCGAAGACGTGAAGCAGGGCACATGAGGCGAGGGAAGAGTGGAAGAGGAAAGCAGGGACACGAAGCAAACAGTAACGATGAAGGCAAAGTGCACTCACCCGCTCCCGCACCGCCCCCAAATGGCCAGACACCGAACTCGCCCAGAATCTCGTCGCACCTGTAGAAGCGCGTCAGCTCAAAGCCCTCGTGCAATCGCTGCCTGTGCGTAATCGGTCCGATAGGATTGTCCCTCTGGAGGCAGCCTCATGCGCACCAGCACGACTCCTCAGGCTGCGCCATGTACGTCCCGAAGTGGCGCCATGCCAAGACGTACACCCCCCACCGGGGGCAAAGGGGCGGGCGTACAATCCCTTCATTGGAGCACGCACCCCCCAACCCGACGGTCTCGCGAGGACGTTCTTACTCTTCGCCTGCCGCTACGCAACCCATGCCACAAAGCACACAAAGCGAAAGTAACTCACCGCCCAAACGCCGCCTCCCGCTCCTCGTACCCCAGCCGCCCAAACGCGTTGTCGAGCACGGACGCCGTGTACGCGGCGCACACCAGACACACCGCGCGCAGCACGCGGCACTGCGTGCCGTCGACGTCGAGCGCCGCGGGGGGGACCTGCGCGGACCTGTAAGTATGATACGAAAGAAGGCAAGGATGCTCTAGGTGAAGAGTGGGGAAGATGATGGCAACAAAAAAGCTGGAGGACGAGGAAGGGAGGAGAATAAAGAGGGGCCGCCGACGAGAATACAAGTCTCCTCAGCAGTAACGCGCCGGGGCACGGGCTCGTCGTCGTCACATCCCATTGGCAGAGTGTATGCCCTCAATAGCGCGTCGAGATAGCAAGGTTCCCTGCGACTCGGTATCTGCTCGATGACGTAGGCGATGCAGAGGCACGCTCCTTCTTCACTGCCACCGATACCCTCTCGACGAAAAGCGAAAGTAGCGACAGCAGACAGGAGGAGAGGACGTCGCGAGAACGGCGTGGCCCACACAAGAACAGTGCCGAAGGAAGAGACGTCCGCGCCACGGGCGCCAGCACGAAGACGCGGACGAAAGACGCTCAGGCCATGGCCATAGCAACAAAACCCCGAAAAGAAAAGAAGGACAGAGGGAGAGAGCAGACTCACCGCGCTCGTCCCGCTCGTGAGCAGCGCCACGACACGGTTCACCACGCCCGCCTTGACGTGCGCGTCGGCCCAGGAAAATTTGTCAGCACGCGTGCACAACCGGATGATGCGATCGAAGGACGAAGAGAGGAAGGAGAAAACGAGGGAGCAAGCATGGCCCTCGTGAAGAGCAGCCCGAGCAGTGGCATCCCACCACCGCGGCCGCTCCACGACCCGCCGCGCGACACACTGAACTTCGTGATTGGCCGCTCAGCATGAGACGCGGAGGAATGAGCCCAGCAAGGGCTCCATACCCTGTCACTGAGCCGCCGTCGCGTTCGCCGCATCCTCCCCCGAGAACGCGGCGCGGCCCTAACGCCCACTTCAGCCGCTGCCCCTCAGCAAGACGTGCAGTCCAACCGAAGCAAAGCAGGAAGCAGCGGCCGCCCGGAGGCTGCATCCGGTCGCATGGACCGCAGGACTCCCAAAAGCCCCTCAGATAGAAATGAACATTAAAATAGAAGGGGAAAAGACGCACCACCGGGTGCGTCGCCATGTCGAACAGCAGGAAATTGCGCTTCTCCGTGCGCAGGACGCCCTTGTCGACGAGGCCCTTGGCGAGGCGTTCTCGGACCTGCGTGGGGGTCAGTGAATGGATAGAGGGCGGAATGGCGTGGGAGAAGTCAGGGGAGGGAAAGGTCACAAAAAGAGAAAGGAACAGAGGGAAGAAGGGCTGGGAAGCAGCGCGGAGGACCGGAGATGAGAGAGGGAGAACGGTAGATGCAGGGAGGAAGGCGAATCGAGGACGGGCGGATGTACCTGCTTCAGCTGAAAGCCGATCTTGAGGACGTTCCATGTCTCGCCTGGGGTTCACGGTCAGCGTCGTACTGAAAGGTGGCCCAGTCGTGCGGGACGAGCGGCAGATGCGAATCATCAGGGAGTACGCGCTTCTTTAAGCGCGCAAGTGCTGCGCACACGAGGGCGAGGAGTTAGGGCAAGCGCAGCGCGCCCTAACTCCGGCATTGCCACGGCGGACGCTGGGGTCGCGAAAACATGGAAATTGGGCGGGCTGCAGGGTCGCGGAGACAAAAGGGAATCCCCGCAGATAGTGCCCATGGAACAGCGAGGAGAGAAGACTTAAATCGACCCAAGTGCCGACACCCATACGTTCGCCCGCGTCCTCGGTCTGCTTCATCATGCGCAGCGTCTCGTCGAGCAGCGTCTCGCCGTCTGCTTCGTCGACAGCACCGTGATCGCGCGCTCGGGCAGCGGCAGGCGTTTCTACACCCAATCAGCCTCCTCTCATTACGCCGCCAGCGACACTCACGCGATTCGGATCCCGCACAATTCCAATGCGCCGCCGCAGCGCGAGCTCCATGAGGATGCACCCCCGCAGCGCATACGAGATATTGTCGTTCCAGAAACTGAGGTACCCCTGCTTGTCCTTGATGCCGAGGAGCAGGACCTCCTCCATGAGCGTGAGGCGCGGAAGCTTGCCGCCCACGCGCGCATCCTCGCCGGCCGCGAGCGCGAGGTCGCGCGGGTCGTACGCGACGCGCGCGCCGCCGGCGAAAGCGGAGCCGGCGTGTGCGGATCTAAGGGCGTCCTCGTCTGGGTCGGCTTGGGAGGAGGCGGAGGGGTTCGAGGAGATGGGGGGACGGTCGTCGTCGTCGTCCGGGGTTGGGGAGGTGGCGGCAGGGGCGCGGCGGCGGGACAGGCCTGCAGATGCCATGAGCGACGAGGACAGCAACAATGTGGCGGTGCAGAGGCAGTGATTCTTTCCCAGTGAGACTGCACTATCAGCTTACCGAAACTGAGGCACCTCTGCTGCCCGCGGCGGAGCTAGTGACAGTGTTGCAGAGCTACTGGATGTTGTCACTGGTACCACAATAGAAGAGAACCCTGCATTACCTTCCGCGGCCGGACTTGGGATCTGGCTGGTGTGCCGCTCCCACAGCCGATCTGTGGCGGTGCACATGCGCGGCCAAGACTCCCAACAACGTTATCGACGCCGATCACACGCTCGTCTCTGCCCTCCTTCCACCACTCAGTACTCAGTACTCAGTACTCAGTACTCAGTTATCAGTACTCAGTAATCATTAATGGATTATCATTCATCATTCCTTCCTCGTTGTGATGGATGGTGCCCGGGACCGACTCTGACCGACTCGCCACACAACTCCCTCATCGACCTCGCTGCGGCCGCCCGCAAGATATCGCCCTCCCCGCCCGCAGGCTTCCACGCTGTCAGCTCAGACATTGTGGGACCACCCTCGCCGGGCCCTGTGGGCTCGAGCCACCGCCGGCTCCTCGCGACACAAAACTGCTCATGCTGTCGACCAGCGCAGTGGACGACGGCAGCGCGGGGCTGACGCTCTCGCACATGCTGCGCCGCCGGCAGTCCCCGGGGAAACGCTCTGTGTCTGCTGTTGTGCTCACGGCGACGACGGCTGATCAGTACTCAGTGTCTATTGTCGTGCGCGCAGCGGTGACGGCACATCGGACTCACGCGTGTCTCGCTGCCTCGCCCATGTATGCCGTCGGAGTCGCACGCAGCGTTGTCAGTGTCAGCACCACTGCCCGTATTGCCTACCATTGCCCCGCCAACGCTCGCAACTCCACCGGTACCGATCCCCGCCGCCACGTCCACCGGCCCACTTGAACCTACACGATATGCGGCGGACACCCAACGACTCGCGCGTGTTTCGCCGCTGTGGCGCTCTGCCTCCCACCCTTCGTACACCCGCCCGTGCGACGCTCATCTGCGACCGGCACACAGCGTGTACGCCGTGTTTCTGCCGTCGGAATGGCGGCAGCGGCGGCGCAGCACCCAGATGCGCGTGATTGGCCCCAAGTACATGTGTCGCATCGGAGTACGCAAGCATCGCGCGTGCTTATCGTCGGCATGCAGAGCCAGCGCATCGCGTCGCCGTAGCTCTCAGCGCAGCGTCGGCATCGCACAACCGATCTCCCGCGCTGCCTCGATCTATGTGACCACTGCGACTTGCGCCCCTTCAAGTTGCAGGGTTGTGCAGACTCGCGGCGTCCCCGGATGCCCGGGCGAGCCGCGTGGACGACCGTCAGCGAATATGCACATGCACCGTGTAATACTAATATGCGTGAGGACTCAGAGGAGCTTGGTGAGCGGCTTCATTAGGCTTCAACGAAAGAATACTACCCAGCCACAGCTTACATAGCCACTTATTGTCTTTTCGTTGACTTTTGAGTACGTATCAATATGCAAATTTTGCAATTGTGACTGGAATGGCCATGCGGAAGCCAATTCCACTGCTTGACCACCGCGGAATAAGATCCTCCTCCTCCTCCTCCTCCTCGGGGGCTCTTTTGAAATCTATACAATATCCTGGCTGCAGCTGGCCGGCTGCTCGGCTGGAACGGTTGGATCCACAAATATTCAGTCAATTGTAATTGCGCTTGTCATTATAATGCAGGTCCCTGCATTAGTGAGCTAAGCGGCGCCAGGAAGATCAATATGGGTAGTCACACCGCAGGATCCCAATTAAAAGGCCGCCTGAAGTTTGATTTTTATGTGACAAAACCCAGGCTCAATCGGGTCACTTTTTATGAAGGCAAAAAAGGTCGTCCAAAAGCAGACTAGTTCATGCAGTAAAGTAGAAAGCCTGTTTTGTACCAGAATATCTTGAATAAAAATGAAACTTCAAGGGGCCTTTTAATTGTGGTCCAGCGCCAAAGAGTACCAGGTGCCTGCATATTAAGTAGCAGAAATGACATCACCGCGGGGAACCCCAGTTAAAAAGCCCCCTGAAGTTTCATTTTTATTCAAGATATTCTGGTACAAAACAGGCTTTCTACTTTACTGCATGAACTAGTCTGCTTTTGGACGACCTTTTTTGCCTTCATAAAAAGTGACCCGATTGAGCCTGGGTTTTGTCACATAAAAATCAAACTTCAGGCGGCCTTTTAATTGGGATCCTGCGGTGTGAGTTGATGTCCAGTGCTTGTTTGGTTCTTGCAGCAGCTAAAATTCTTGCTGCTGCCCAGCGGCAGCCCAATTGTTTCCGGCTGCCGCTGAGCGGCAGCCGAGCGGCCGCTCATCTGCCGATGAGTTCCGGGCGACCCGAAACAATAAGTTTTGGACTCCGTTTTGGAGTTGCCGAAACTGTAGCCGAAACTTATTGTTTACGGTCGCCCGAAACGGTTCCCGAAACTATTGTTCTCGTGAACCATTTTGGGCGGCCGTAAACAATAAGTTTGCTGCAGCCCAAAACGGCACCGAAAAGCTATAGTTTTCGGTACAGTATTGGGGCGGCCAAAAGCGAATCCAAAACAAGTAGTTTAGGGTTGCCCAAAATGATTAGAAATTCTATTACTTTTGTATTCACATTCAGGAATCCCTAAACAATTACTCTAAGTTTCAATTTCCGCTACCCTTATTCTGTTATCAATATTACTACTTTTTGATATGTTTTTGGGCGGCCCAAAAGCCCACATTTTGCCGTGTGATTGCCAGCCGATCCACTAGCTTGATTGAGTTATTCTCTATCAGCCACCAAGCGTTGCATCCATTGTGGGGCCGCAAAAGTTCCACGGGATCTTCTGTCAAGTTCGACAGATACATCTGCGCCACACATCTTATATGTTGAAGCAATAATCAGTGAGTGTTTTTCATCAAGGGCAAATGAAACCAGATTCACAACCTTAAATCTAAAGAGCCAGGGGTCCATCGACGCAGCTTACTTTTCTGACTTCGCGGTCAATGGTGTCGTCTCTCCAGTTACCCATCTCCCTGCAAGCCTCCACCAATCTTGACTCGGAAGTGGGCTGGCTCTCTTATTAGTCCGTGAGCACTAGGTATACAGCACCAGAAACATGTTGCGAGCGCGGTGATGATGTGCCCCCGATGAACACCTGCGTAAAGTGCGGATAAGATCTGGTCAGTTACCGTCATTAATTGAGTGAAATTGTTTCCTATTTTCTGTCATATGTGCAGGACAACTGTACGCACGGTTTTACTGTCTACGACTCTGCGGTGATCTCAGTTACCCCAGAATCAAAGCGAAAAGAGAGTTCATGCTTAAAGACCTTCAACTGCTCTATGGAATACTCAAAAATCGAGTGTCTTGTCGAATTTTGAGAATACGCGTTCAGTTTATTTGGACGCGTCGCGCGAGCACGTGATCGCACTTCGGCCCGAATGTTTCTTTTTTTGATATGAAATTGTTGGCGATTTCTCCTCTTGCTTCCGTCATCCATCGACACCTCAAGTAGCCAGAACACGCCGATTTCCTGTTCCTTCTCATGCAGGGAGGGTGACCATTCGAAGGTAAGTGGCATGTAGTTGAACCCGCTATTTCCAAATCTTGCCGTCGTAGCAATCTGCGCAAGGTAACAAGTCAACAATGACTCGCGGCGCAGTCCGTAACGATCCCGGAATTTGTTCGCAACCGCCGCTGACCACGGCAACCGCTACATACGAGCGAGGGGATTCTTGAAGAGAGACTAGTAGGCATCTGCACCATGGGCTTCTGTCGGTCTTCATCGTTCGTGTGCAGCACGGGACGAACGAGTATGGACAATGCACAGAGTCACGATGCTGAATGTGCCTCTTGTCAAGCTTGATCACGAGGGCTGAAACCGCAAGGCTAACATCCGCAACATCCGGGGACCAGCGGGGACTTGATCGTTGTGCTTGATTGATGCCGTGTGGTCGTCATATGCCCAGACCACACAGCCTGTTCTTCAAAAGCGCGAATCCAAACGATTCGCCCTCCTTCGCTTCCCCACAATGCTCTTTCGAGTCGCCCTACTTGCTCTCGTCTCTTCCTCGGCTGCTCAGGATCTCGGAGTTCCTCTGTCATGGCGGGTGCGTCTCATCTGCCTCAAGTTCCCGAAGAGGGTCGTAATCATCCTTTGGGTTTAGAAATTCAGCAATTCGCGTCCGAAGTCTGAGCGCATCACGATCGCACAGAATGCCATAAACCAGATAACCCCCCAATTGGACTCTGGCACCGGAGAATTCAACGGTACGCGTCGGCCGTTACATAGATCATGAAGCCTCTTAAGTATGGTAGGTATCGGATTCTGGCAGTCGGGCAACGTTTGGTCGGTTCTTGCCAACCAAGACCGCCTAGCGGGGACAACTACCAATAAGGCATTGGTGCTGAAAAACTTGAATCTCGTCTTCAGCCGTACGACGCACTATGATAAATTCCAGTACGCTTTAATTGAAGCATCCCCGTCAGCTTACTGACGCTCACTTGCAGGGTAAGCCTCTTGGCATATCGCTCAACCTTCATCACCATCTGATATTGATCAAGTTCAACGACGATGCCATGTACGTTCGCGTCAACGTTTCTGCGCAATGTACTTATATGCGCCTAGGTGGTGGGCCCAAGCCGCGTTGTATGCGCATCGCGCTTATAACGTAGGTCTCACTCGCCTTTTCGCTTCATTCCTCAACTCGTTCCTCAGGATAACACAATGCTGGCTCACGCCGTCGACGTTTGGACTCATGTAACTGACTAGTGAGCGCGCATAGCTGTTCGCATCGATTTTAGGTTGACCCCGTAAGCGTTATAACCCCGGCACAGGCCAGCGCTGGACGGAACCCAAAGAAATCGTTTAACATCAAATCTACCTGCGGCGGAGGTAATTTATTTCATCATCATTTTCATGGCTGTCTACTTATAGTTGAGCAGCGACTATGGCCGGAGGGGTGTTCTGGGTGTGTTCGGCTTTCATTTCCAAGCCATCGCTCACGCATGCGTCAGCGTCCCATCCCAGATGACCAGGCTATCAACTCGATTACGACCGGGTATGTTTCTTTTTCTTTTGAGCGTGCAACCTAATCTGACTCCGTTTCAGCCTATATATCACGTACGTCTACACCAGGGGTGTCTACTTGAATACTTATCAAACGGACTACAGGCTCTCTGCTTTCCTGGCCGAATTTACCAAGAACGGCACTTACACCGCCGCCGCTATCGCGAGCGCTAAGTGGTCGGTCGAACTTGCGTTGCAGTATAGTCGGGGACTAACGGCTACCAACCCAGGATCAAAGCGCACAACATCAACTCGAACAACCTTGTTCTCGACACCGTGAACGCGGACTGCTCTACATCGCCTGCGGGGTGGTTGTTCACATACAATTCTGGCAAGTCCCCGTATCTGTCCGCCGTGTCGGATAACACTGACGTCCACTAAGGAAAATACATCGAGGGTCTCAGCGTGTTGGGCGCCGTCACCGGAGACTCGCAGTGGACCAATCTGTAAGAAATCTTGCCGTGTACTGCCAGTGTTCATCAATATGGCTAGGGCGATCAACATCTTGAATGCTGCGGTCAAGACGAGGCAGTGGCAGGGCGCAGACGGTATCATCACCGAAGGCGCCAGCCCCGACAAGAACGGCGACGGTGTCGGCTTCAAAGGTGGGTCATCCGCCCACGCAGAGTATCTTCTCAAATTTACGTCCGTTTCGCAGCCGTCTTCATCCGTGGAATCCACGAAGCGTGGACGAGAAACCCCAACAACACGCCCCTCCGGACGCTCATCCACAGCTACGGCGATGTCCAGGTACGCCGCTTCCTCCCTTGTGTCGTCGACTCTTTCGGCTGAGCATATCCGCAGTACAATGCCCTGCTCGACCTCGCCGCAACTGGAAACACATACTCCTCCGCTTGGCATGGCCCCCCTCAGGGATTCACGACGTGGGGCCAGCTCGCTGCGCTGGATGTCATGACCTGCAATATCGACACGAACTAGCTGTAAACTCTTGGCCTCGTAGGCTGGAAAAACAAATCTTGTGGAAGTAATTATGCCACGTAATTTATATGTTCCGTTTGAAGTCCTCAATTGCAAAGCCGACTGATGCTTAACTGCCTCTGAAGTATGCCTGGCACGATGTTCTGCAGATATTCGTTCAGAATCGCGTATACTGAGGCGAGATTGTTTAATCATCGTCTCAGTATTATGTCCAGCCTTGATGCGCTTGATGAGGGTGACGTAAGACCCGGGAGTGTTGCTCCTTCCGACACCCATCTTGTTCCATCCTTTCCTCAAACTCTGTAGGTAAACTGCTCATAATGAGCTCAAGGGACCGTGCTTCGTATGTTTCTCTGACCTGTGATGCTCTGAGCGCGTGACGAGCTCGTGCAGTGCCTCAAAAGCCAATCCTATCGTTGTCGATGATTCTGAGACGGAGGACGATTCTGGCGATGAGATCTTACCTTCCACGCGGACTGGACCGGGAGCTGCAACATCCCAGAGCCCCGCTCCCAATTTGGACTCTGCCACGGCTCAAACGGGTGGCACTGTGATTGTAGTTGACGATCTCGAAACTGAGGACGACTCGAACGCGGGAATGCCAAAATTGACGAAGAGTGTGATAACAGCTAAAACTTCAGGCGGCGATGAATCCCGCATTCCTCTGGCTACCAGCGCAGGCCGCCTCCAGGACAAAGACCAAAGGATCACCCACAACTTCGGTCCGCTCGCCTCCCTTCCCGATCGCGCCCAGATGGAAACAGAACGTCTTGCCCGTCGTAAGCGGGCCCTGGACACCGAAGATCCGGGTGGAGCCTCTAAACGCCCCCGAAAATCTAATAACATGGCATCCAGCACCCCGCTCGCGTCCAGAATGTTCTACGATGGTGCCTTTTTCCCTACCCCGACTGAACACGCGACACCCCGCGCCGATGGTCGCGAGGCTATGAGTCTCCAAGACATCCTCGGACCCGTCTCAAACTCAGACCTCAAGTTCGCTATCATGTCTTCGTATGGCTGCTCTCCCGAGTGGCTGCAGCAGCACTTTCATTCAGCGGTACCGGTGATTCTGGTGTCGGGGACCGGGACCGAAGATAAGGCACCCAGCATGCGGAAGTTAACAGAGAACTGGATTCAGACGTGCCCCACGCTCAGTACAGGCGGTGTTATGCACATGAAGGTCCGTTTTTTTTGGTTTCTTGGTTTGATTGTGGTCGTTTGATGTCGCTTCGAGTACATGGTGCTCTTTTATAGATCTGGGCGGCTTCGGGTTGTGATAAGCACCGCAAACCTGATCCCCCTTGACTGGACAAAGTTAGAGAATGTAAGTTTCTAGTGCTGTGTTGGATTCCTTATTCAATTTTGCAGGCTGTATTCATCCAAGATTTGTATCCCAAGTCAGCAAATGTAATCGGTACGAGGCTCGCCGCAGGGAAATCGACGCCAGGAGTCAGTGGATCCAAAACAGAAGACAGTTTTGCGACAATTCTGGAAAATGTGCTGAAGAAGACGAACGTCGGTCCGGCGCTGCAGCATCTTAAACAGACGGTGAGAATATCTCCGCCCGTCGCCATTTTCTTTCATTTTTCCCTCATCGTTACTTACCCAGCTATTCTCATTCGCACTCACAGAGACCTGATATTCCCCTCAATTCGATCGAAGATCTTTCCAAGTTTTGGGACTGGACCAGTGTAACGGCGGAACTAGTGCCCAGCATTTCCGGGAGATGGGAGGGGTGGGAGCGCATCGTGAAGTACGCTATGCTCTTTTTGTATCTTCATCTAACGGTCAGCCCAGGAACGGACATCCACGCCTCCTCCGCGCCATAAAGACGCTGGGAGTCGCCACAAGCGGAAACCAAAAGCTGATCGTGGAATGCCAGGTAGGCGTCCTTTCTCATTTTGCGCACGTACACCTGAATCGCTCCATGCAGGGCTCGAGCATCGGGATGTACTCGACGCAGTGGTTCAACCAGTTCTACCTCTCCGCCTCCGGACATCTGTCTGCGCTCAAAGACCACATGGACCTATCCGAAGGTAGGCGCAAGAAGCTCGAGTATCCGCGTGGCGTGAAGGTGGTGTTCCCATCGCTGGCGACGGTGAAGAGCACTTCAAAATCTGTCCGTCCGCCAGCTGTTTCCCGCTCTCCATAACCGTTTATTCAGTCAACGGCAGGGCACGAGCTCTCTGTTCTGCACGCGGAAGAAGTGGGACGGGAAGAACTTCCCGCGTGCAGCCTTCCATGACTCGAACAGCCGGGCTGGGCGGGTGCTTATGCATACGAAGGTGGATATTTCGCTTCCCGTTTTTTGCTTGCGTCGAATTGATGACACGGAAAGATGATCATCGGGTCCTTTTCGCAACTCGGGGACGCGAAAAAGGCGCCCGGAGCCGCTGGTTGGATGTACCTCGGCTCGCACAACTTCACGTCCCCGGCATGGGGAAATCTCTCTGGTTCCGAGTACGCGCCCGTTCTAAATGTGCGTCCCCTGCAGTGCGTTGGTCGTCTGCGGAATAGCGAACATCGTGGACACAGGTGAACAACTTTGAACTGGGCGTTGTCGTTCCGCTTGCGACGATAGAAGATGTGGACACAGCATCCGCATGGGAGCGCCCGCCGAGGAAATATACTACGACAGACCTTCCTTGGGTATTCCGGTTGCTCAGGCTTTGCATGAATGATACTGAGCTCTTTTTCAGATCATGGAAGAGAACTTGGCTTTAATGGACCTCTCTTGAGCTTTTTCTCTAGGATCCAGCACTGCACAAGCGTCGAGAACTATAAACCCTTGACTCCAGATGAGACCCTTTTGTAGTCCTGAATGCGACTTTTGGTGGGTAAAATGTCTGTAAGACGACTCTTACTGTATTTTGGACGTCTTTGTGACATGATTATACGAGAAATATCTTGGTGAGTTGTACCTCGACAAAGGTTGATAAAGTATGATTGCAGGGCGCATCCTTACAGAAGCGGAGCTATCTATGCTTACTCAAAAGATTCTACAGCCATTGTCGCATTTTCGGATCTTCGATTACGCCCGTGAGCTGTATCAACAACTTTCCAACGAGGATAAAACTCCACTAAAGCAGCAGTGCAGCACATACTCGATTAGGGCACCGAGCGGAGTCACACATACGCCGATGAATACAACCTTTCATGATTGACACCATGTTTCAAACTGGATATACATCAAGGAATTCTAGTACTTTCTCACCTCCGTAGCCCACGTAGGTCCTCCAGTTGGAAGGGTGATGTGGGGTAGTTGGCGCCTCCAAGGGGAGGGGTTTGGAGGTAGCCGAGTGGTTTCATCAAACATTGAATAAAGCGTTAAATCATTGCCTTATTTGGCCTGAAAACAACAGAACGGTACGGTGACCGTTACCGTCTCCGTCACTGGGCCGGCCATCGAGGCCATCACGTCCGGACGTTTCCGGTCATGATCGGCGCGCCATCGGCGCGCCATCAAGCGTCGCCGCCGCCTGTCGCAGACCACTTGTACCAAGGCCAATAATGGTCGTAAAATCAGGAAAAAAAAACTCCACCCACCTGAAGTCTTCAGGACTCTATTTGCAGACTTTTTTCAGTTCCCACATCCTCATTGGACCATAAGTAGTTATTTTATCTATATAAGACATAAGTAATTGAAGGGGGCATGAGCAGAGTATGTGTCTATATAGAAAAGAAGCCGGTGCTGAAGAGTGTTCCATTGGCAGTACCGGCGGCGCCTCAGTTTGCATAGGGAGGCATCTGGGCGGCAAGCGTGGAGGAGGTGCGGGCTGCCGCTGTGCAGGCGGCCACACTTCATTGCACCGTCCTCACACGTTCCTGTACAATGGGCTTGGCTGGGCTCCGGGAACAGTGTACAAGCTGCGGCTTTTGCCTTGGGCCTTGGCATAGGACGTGGCAGGCGTGCAGCGACAGCGCCGGTGCGAGGGGGGCACACAGTTCCTCGGTCCCTACACATCACACGAGCCGGTGCCGCGCCCGCTCCGGTCCCGAGCAGCAGCGAAACATCCATGAGCAGTGTGCTACCCCCAAGACCTGCATGGGCGGGTGCAGCATCCGGCGTCTGTGGTAGAGGGGGTCGAGGGGACGGCAGCAGCAGCGCTCCCAGCTGCCGTCGGGATGCAGGAAGAGGGAGCGGAGGCGCGAGTGAAGATGGGTGATCTGTTGGGTGCAGCGGGCCCTAGCGAGCTCTTCGATCTCATCCTCGGTAAGCGTCATCCATTGTATCTCTTTGTTGTGCCATCCATCGTGAAGGCACCAGACAAGCTTGAGCAGGGCAGACAAAGGTGATGTTGGCCGGGTACCCGTCGATCTGATAGGGCAGTACCTCTTGATGAACAGACCTGGCACGCCGAAGGGAGTCTGTTGCATGGATAGACTCCTTGGTTCTGTTGACAGAGGGTCTTGAGAAGGCCAAAAAAATGCACAAATACTTCAACCACCGCACTTTTCACGGTATTTTTTTTACAGAAGTGTGTTTGCTTGCTTTCTAGATCTCTGTAGGGTGCAATGTACGGAGCCTGTGGTGAGGCTTGCATGAGTTGCAAGTGTGTGTTGCCAGAAGGCTTACCGCTGCATATGTTCTTGAGCAGAATTGTGCAAGTCCACACTGTGTCTGCAAGATGTCAATATAGAATCTTGGTGCACATTTGGGGCTTACTTGTCCCAGAATATCTGTAGAGCAAGGCAGTGATGGGCTACCTTGGCTTCGGAGTCCAACGGTGGTTTTTGGGGAGACATGTACCAAGTAAGTCAAGTCGGAGTGGACAAGGGTCTGTTGTGATATCAAAGCTTATGAATTTAGCAATCCTGCTCTTAGCCGGGAGTTTGCGATAATCTTACCTTCTGACCATTTACTACTCCACACCTTCCTCAAAAGATACCACATCCCTAATCCCCACCCTTGTATATGGTGGGACACCTCCAGGATATCCTAGAGAATTAAGAAGCAAAGGTGCATTTACTGAACTCAAAATAATAATTCGGACATCAACATTTCCCCAGCCTGCTCACGCTCGGAGTCTGGGGCAGAAGAGTCCTTATGGATTGAATGAATACTGGGGGGTCTACAGTGATTCCAGAAGGTTGTCTACTGAGCTAAACATTGCGACACCGGCCGCGCATCACGATTCCTTCAACTTGCACATCCTCTCGTATCCCACAGGCTCCTTTCTTGCAAATTGTCCCTCCGTGTGATTGGTGTATGACGCAAGGCGATTGAAGTGAGGGCTTGCAAGTAGGTGCGCAACAATGGCGGTCTGAGCCTTGCTGTTGAGAACATACGGACGGTCTGTGCCCTGACCGTAGAAGATGCCGGCGTTCACAAGGGCGTGAGTTACAAAAATATGAAGTGCACTGGCCATTCTAATGCACAAATGTGAAGCCCGGCGCAAGGAAACCTGCCAATGTCCGGCCCTGCTGGCGCCCAAGCTCCTTCTCCGCTGCCGTCTCGACCTTGGCAGAGTAGGCATTGTGCACGGCAGGGAGCGCCACCGCGCCGAGGCCTGTGGGGATGTGGGCGGTGGCATGTACACGCACCTGAACTGCAGCAAAGTTTAAGAGGTGCCCCACTCTTGCATAGACATGCACCACTTATTGTGGACTGGGGTGGGTCGCGTAAACGGCGAGAAAGTTGCGCCGCTGCGTGTTTGGGGCACTTCAGTAAACAGGGTTGGATGTGGGGGAGTGTTGTTGCGCTCCTGTGGGACCCAGATCATAGCTAAGACGGGGACATGTTAGTGCTGTCTAGCGAGTCGGGTCGTATGTGAGTACCACATTGACTGAGGGGTCGTTGAGTTGGCTCCAGGGGTGATGCCGTGCACAACAACCCCTCAGGAAATGCGGCGCTCACACACGATGTGCAGAGAGAGCGAGGGGCTTACCTTGAAGGCGAAGTGGCGCACGCGAGATGACGGCTCGGATAGAGAGTCTGTTGATGTCACAGCATGTGATGTGACCATCAACGTGTCTCAAAGCCCTGTGTCCGTGTGCTACGGAATATGAAGAAGGGCCACAGCCTGCACAAGTCCAACTGTCTATCTAAAATACATGATAATTCTTTCCTGATTTTACGACCATTATTGGCCTTGATACAAGCTTGGTCTGCGACAGGCGGCGGCGACACTTGATGGCGCGCCGATCATGACCGGAAACTTCCGGACATGATGCCGGCCCAGTGACGGAGACGGTAACGGTCACCGTACCGTTCTGTTGTTTTCAGGCCAGATAAGGCAATGATTTAACACTTTATTCAATGTTTGATGAAACCACTCGGCTACCTCCAAACCCCTCCCCTTGGAGGCGCCAACTACCCCACATCACCCCTCCAACTGGAGGACCTACGTGGGCTACGGAGGTGTACTTTCTGGGCGGCCTATGACGCACTTTCCCGAACGGGGCGTGGAGGAGTTGTTGCTGGAAAAGGAAGTCCACGTGACTGCTGACCACGTTCTTAATAACTCGCCCAGACGATGGATTTCTCATGCTGCCTCGATCCAGCCTCTATCTTCTCATCTCCCTGCTCCCCGTATATATAAGCCTCGCCGTCTACTTCAATCTCATCGCACTTCCCCCATCCGCAGAAGCCACCCTGTCATCTCTTCTCAAGCTTGCGAACGCCAATCTTCGTAGAGCTCAGCATCTTTCCAAACCAGCCTCGACTTCAGCCGTTCACAGCTCGATGGGCGTTAAGATTGTACCCCGTCCCAGCCAGGAGCGCGGCCATGCAGACCACGACTGGCTCAAGACTTTCCACACTTTTTCCTTTGCATCGTGCGTGATTCTATCCGCGAAACAACCTGTTCTAACTATGTTTTCTGCAGGTATCAAAGCCGCGAACACTCGCAATTTGGTGCTCTGCGGGTGATAAACGAGGACCGCGTCGCACCCAGCAATGGCTTTGGCACCCACTCGCACCGTGAATTCGAGATCTTCTCATATGTTGTTGCCGGGCAGCTCGAGCAGTGCGTCTTATACTTATACTACTTCGCATTTCTCTTTCCTAACCTTTCTGCAGCAAAGACTCGATGGGAAACGTCGAGATTCTCAAGCGCGGCGACCTGCAGCTCACCTCTGCGGGCACCGGTATCTCCCATTCCGAGGGCGCGTACGGCCTCAAGCAAGTGCACTTCCTGCAGATCTGGTCCCTCCCCTCCGTCCCCCGCCTCCAGCCAAAATACTTCACACGCCATTTCACCGACGCTGAGAAGCGCGACGTGTGGGCTCGCATCGTCGCGCCGGTCGACGCTGAGGGCGTGCTGAGGGACAGCAGAGAAGGGGACGGCCCTGCCCCGGTGCAGAGTCCGCTCACGCTCTACGCGACGCTGCTGTCCGACGGGAAGCGCCTCACGCAGACAATCACGGGCTCGAAGGGGTACATTCACGTCGTGCAGACCAGCGGCTATAACACCAAGGCGGCAACTGGTGCGACTATCAGAGTCATCGGTGCACCCGGCGTGGAGGTTGAGCTCAAGGAGGGCGATGGGGCATACCTGCATTTCGACAAGGGCGGCGATTTGACAGTAGAAAATATCGGGGACAAGACAGCGGAGGTTTTGTTGTTTGATTTAGAGTAATTATGTGAACTAAATAGCTGTACTTCACGTTAGCTGTACTACTAGTAGTATTCTGTAATAATCGACGTCGAACTTCCTCTGCGTTTTTTCTCGGAGCTCGGGCCGATTTCCTCGGTTTCTTCTTGCTATCATCATTGCCAGCGACGGCGTGTCCATGGAGCAATGTCCTTGGAACGAGACCCTGCAAATTGACGACTCACAACGACATCCCTGGATCTGTACTCGGCCGCTGTGAGGACACCCATCCCGAAAACTTATGCACTTGATTTTTTTGAGGCGCCATTTTCTTTCCGCTCACGAGGGGATGTATGCTCATGGCCTTTCCGTCAGTCGCCAATGGGGGACTGGAACGGCCCATTTTCGACATATGAAGCAACCCATGGCTGCTGGGGCAAACCGCTATCTGTTGGATGGCGATCGCGCTTTCGGTCCTTGTGGTCAAAATCGCACCATTGATCTTGATGGCAGAAAGCAAAAGGTTCGACACTGTCCGAGCACATTTCTCAGTCGTGTGGAATCCAACGAACGTCGGCTGAAAAAGAAAAATCGAGCACGGAAGGCAAATGGAATATTCATTGAACCTCCAATTACGAATTTGCTACTTGCGCGTTGGGGCACGCGCGCGTCAAATTCTTCACCGTTTTCTCCCCCGCCCCGATGACCGATACCTTGGTGACGGTTGTTAATCGCCATTTGATGCTCTGTTTTGCCTCCTTCAACTCCTGCAGCGATCGAAGCGGCCAAGCAAGCATCCCGGGGCTGAATGAATAGAGCAGCTCGAGATGCGTCACTTGCGCAGGCAAGGAGGCGAGGCTGATGCGCCGGAACACATCGTCAAACCCCACGTCACGATACTCGACGGTGAGGCGACGAAGGTTCGGAGTGAGGGACCACGCGTCCAGACCTTCTAGAAGGTCGTCGAGGACGGATCCCATCGGGATATGTGCGTGCTTATCAGCCCCGGTGACGTTCGCGAGTTGGATGTGGAGGTTTTGACACGCTACGTTCGCTGACCGCAACGTCTGTTTAGGGCCCTTCGTCGTCGGCTTCTTGAACCCGCAGAGGATGCGAGAAAGAAGCGACGATGGAGGGACGCTCGTGACCGCGGGTGGTTGTGCTCGCAGCCGTTGAAGGAAGTAGTCCGCAAACGCGGAGGAAGGTATATACACGTCGCGAGATGACAGCAGGTCGTATATGTCCGCCCACGTTGAGTTGACGAGAGCGGAGGATCGCATTAGCATGATGCGGTCCGAGGAAGAAAGAGGCATGTTCCATGCAGAGGAGATGATCTCCTCCAGAAGTTCGACGGGGAGTCGAGGAATCGTGCTGTTAAAGGGCATCGTGGAAGTTTTGGTGTGAGTATTGCGAGAAGACTGAAATTCAGTGCTGTTACTCACATTGGGTGGTTCATTTTATACGGCGCCAGGCCCCCTCGATCAGGAGTTTTGTCAGCATCCGCAGGTTCATATTGTTCACCCTAGACCTGGTGAGACAGCGGGAGGAGGAGCACAATCGGGAATTACGGGCCATTCGGTCATAAGAGGGGCCAAGATGCAGTGCGATTCATTCCAGGCGAGCCTTTGAGCCAAACAGCGGACGGTTCGTGGAGCAGACCAGAAAGCCAGGCGGCGGCGGCCCGGGGGACAATCGACAGATTTCAGTCCGCCCCTTTTCTGCTGTGTGCGATATCTTGTCAGGTTCCTCGCGCTTCCCTAGATCTGACTAGCGGCATCGTCCAACAGACGTCTTCCTGGTCCAACTATATACATTATCTATTAGTACTCTACATAAGCAAGGCCAATCCGAGATACGAGTACAGCATACATATCATAGATCGAATTTGACTGTCTGTCGGGCTCAAGATCAGAACCGGCCGTCCGCGTACTTCACGGCCTCGTATACGTAGAACGTGCGGACGTGCGTCAGCTCGATGCGGGAATACGGTGGCGCGACGCTAGACGTCGTGGACGAGGCGCGATCACGTCCGCGGCTGCCCCGGCTGCGAGACTTGCGCGGCCGTGGTGGAGCAGATGTCGAGACGGAGGTTGCGTCCGTCCCTGCATCAGGGGCGACGGCGGGAGCGGGAGAGAGCGTGGGCGTGGGTGAGCGCACGGCGTCGGAAGTCCACTCGAAGCGCGTCTGCAATTCGCTGGCAAAGGAAACGGCATGTTAGCAGGGAGCAGCGAATAAAGATGGATAGGCACATACTTCTGGTACTCTCGCATGGCGTCGCGTGCTTCCGACCCGACAGAGTTCACGGAGAAGGTCGAGCCATTGAAGCTGTTCCCTTCGTTTGCAGACGAGGTGTCAGACGTGGCACGGGAAGGGTCGTCGGGCGGGGGATTGAAGCGCTCGCGTAAGAAGCTGCACGTCGTTAGTCTCCTCGAACGACACTAGGCAGATGTACGCGTGACGTACTTCTGATACTCCCAGAGCGCCTCCATCGCCGACTCGCCCTGTACCTCGCTGTCGCTCGGGTTGGCAAGCTCCGCAGCATAGTCTACAAGCGCCCCCTTGCACGACAGGAGCATGCGCGGGTGTTTCGACGCGTGCGCTTCAAGTTCCGCAGACGGTAGCGGGAGGAATGTCGACGGCCAGAGGATCAGCCCTGGACAAGCGTCAAGTGTGTCGGCCTGAATGACATGCTTGCCCCGCCCGTTTCGCGACGCCGGGCGCTGCGGCCCTTGGGCGTGTTCCGGCGGCGCAAGCGTGAGATGCAGCGCCGCGACCTCCCGCGAGCTCCCCGGCCCAAACACGCGCGCCAGCATCTCGCCCACGAAGTCCGCGGGACGGAGGTGAATGCCGTACTTGCCGTTGACCAGGTGCTCGAAGAGCGCCTCGACTTCCTGTGCTGACATCGCGTCTGCGTGCCAAGCCTTAGGGTTGGGAGCGGGTGGGGCACTAGAGACGGAGAGTAGAGACGAGCGCGAAGAGGAGGAAGAGTGTGTGTATGGGTCAGAAGGCGACGACGCCCCGTGCGGCCACGGCCGCCCTGAACCAATGGTGTCCACATCTGAGGGTGCCCCATCTTCCTCATCCTCCTCCTCCAAGCCGTAGAGGTTGTATATCACGCTGTCCGCATCATCCCTTACGCCAGGATCGATGTCGTCCGCGAGGCTCATGCGTGAGAAGCTCGCCGAGGAGATCGACATGTCGAGATGGGGCGACATGGGGCGGGACAGAGACTGAGCAGGCGCGGGCGTCAGCACCGGCGGCTTCCCGTAGGGAAAGAACACTGCGTCATCGATGAGCTCAAGTCGCCCGCCGACGGCCAGCACGCGCCACGCCTCCCGCAGGACGTCCTCCCACCTCTCATGGGGGATACACAGCGCAAGGTTCGCCATCCGTACAAGCTGGAACGCGTCATCGGGGAAGGGAAGCGCCGCCTTCACACTGGGTGGTACGTCAACGGTCGGACATACACTAGGAGACTGGATGAAGACGCACAAATTTCCGCGCACGAATTTGAGGTTGTCCGCGACGCCCTTGCGCTGAGCGGCGGGCCAGAGCCCCTTCGTCGTGTCCACCATATCAAATCCAACGATTTGCACTCCGCTGTTCTGCCATGCCGTTGCAGCATCCAGCATCCAATGCCCCGCCCCGCACCCCAGGTCCAGCACATTCCGCGGCGGGCGCCCCCCGTAGTGATGGAAGGTCGGCGTGCCCGTCGTATTTAGTTTGCGCAAGAGTTCCCAGGTCTGTCGGTCGCTGTGTCCCACGTCAGCCACCAGGGAAAGTTCATACGTGGGACAGCGAAGAAACCCACCTCTCTATGAGGGCAGCGTCGTACGCGTCGAGCGGGTACGCGCCGACCTTGGTCACAATCTGTGGGGGCACATGGACTGGCGCATCCAAGTCAACGGACTCAGATGACAGGCGGGTTTCATGCGTTGGAGTCGGCGTCTCGCCCCTGTCCTCCTGCGGCGGTACAGCAAGCGTGTGCGCCAGCGGCGACGCCTCACGCGCCACAGGGACCGTCCTTCTGAAGCCCATCCGCAGGAAGCCCGGCGGCTTCGCAGCTGGACCCAGCCCGTCCTTCTTCTTCTCCCTGTGGAACGTAAACTGCGTCGGCGACTTGGGGTGCGCCCGCGTGCGCGAGGAGGGGAAGTAGAACGGCGGAGGGCCGCCCGTGGAGACGATGGGCGGCGGCCGGCTGCGCGCGCGGCGGGGGAGCTCGGTCTGCGGCGGCGCCTCCGCGGTGAATACGCCTTCCGCGGGGATCGGCGTGCCCGCTGGCAGGACCTGCACCGCCGGCTTGAGCTTCCTGCGCCCGCGGAACTTGAAGCCGGGGCCTGCGCCGGGACGCGCGCACGAGCGCGAAGACGGGAAGACGAAAGGCGCGTTGGAGTCCAAGGGGACAGTGCTAGCGCCCGGCGGTGAATGTGGATCGGAGGACCGCGTTGAGATCGACGCGGAGCCGGACCCGCCGGAGCCTGAGATGGAGTCCGATGAGCCCGAGAGGCTTGTCTCGGGACGCGCCACAAGGTGCACAGGGGACGTCGAGGGCGAGTAGGCAGAGACGGAGTCGGCGCTGGACTGCGGGGTGGGGTACGGCGCAGGCGAGTAAGTCGGAACGAGCGGAGGTGAGCTAAGCGCGGGAGGGTAAGACAATCTCGAACGCGATGTGGCCTGGCGCGGGGAGGACGGAGGAGAGTAGTAGGGTGGTTGGGTAGGCGTCGGGGACAGACGCGAGGTTGACGCTACGGATCCGGAACGCGCGACGCCACCAGGCGTGGGATCGAAGGACGATTTCAGCGGGGGCGAAGGCTGGAGCTCCGAAAGATACGAAGGGGGCCTTGCGGTCGCAGAAGCGACTTTGGTATCCGATAGCGCCGCCCAGCCCGTACTGCCGGGGGGCGAGCTCGGATACGGGGGCAAAGCCCGCGAGGTCGACGAGCGCCGTGACTCGCCCCGTTCGGAGTCGGAAAAATGCACGGAGAGGGCGGTGTACGACGGCGCGGGGTGCGGAGTCTCCCTGTCGGGTGTTGCGTTTATAGACTTTTCGCGCCTTACTGGCGGTTGTGTCTGAGGCGGCAGCGGGTAAGGCGTCAGTCCCCCCAGAACGTCGGCCGATCGCTGAGATCGTGGAATGAGGTCCCGTGATGGTACGGGCGGGTAGAGACCAGCATAGGAGGAGGACGGTGAGAAAGAGGCTGCGCGTAGGTGCATGGGGGATACGGGAGTCGGGAATGTCGTGGCCTGCACGTTGGGGTCAATTCCGGGGCGGCTGGATTTATTGCTTGTCGTCGTCTGAGGCGCTGGGGCTGCAGCCCCCGTTGGCATAGGCCATACGCGTTTGCGACCCGACGCTGCCCTGGACGACATGGTCGGAAATGAACGTCGAACGCGCCTCCCTCTGACAAGGATTACGATCTTGACGCGCAGCCGACACCGCCTCAGATAAGCACACCAGAAACGCTGCGGACGGCGTTCGACGCGACGACAATGGTGGGGGAAAGGAAGGCTTGAAGGTTGGAATGTTGAGTAGTTATATCGGCAGGCACCCCCGACGTACCATTCACACAAGGGTATTCGGAGGTGTGTCGGCTGCCTACGAATCCGAGCTGATAAGCACGCTTCGCACCACCCGGGGACAGATTACCCACGGAGCCAAGACGTGAGGCCTAGGTGAGGGCCGGACACAAGCAGACACCGTGCAAAATCCGCAATCAGATCAGGGCACGAAAGCTGTCTGCCATGCTTGTCTTCGTGTCACCTATAATGCCCGGTTATGACCTATAGTTAGAGGGGGAGGTGTATACTGTCTCCCCCTCTAATTAGAGGGCGCTAGCGCTAATTAATAAGAACGCGTTAAATCGCGCTAATTTACCGGTTTGCCTCTAAGAAATAACGCGGAATTAACGATAATTCTGCGCTATCAATGGACAGCGCTTCCATCGGAGAAGGCCGGGCCATCAGTCCTCAATCAGAGGATCAAACGCCGGCACCAGCGGCTGGATCAAACGCCGGCACCAGCGGCTGGGCTCGTCCGCCATCAAAGCCGCCGCCATCCCCGCCAAGTCGACGCGCGCGGGCCCAATAAGGCCCGTAAAATCGGGAAAAAAATATATTACAGAGCTGCCCCCATCTTATGTCCATAGTAGTAGATATAATACAATACGGAGGGATATACACAACACAACAGTCCTTTCCTCTGCATGCCCGCCGCTATGTCTCCCTCCCGTCGTCGCCAGACACACGCATGATGACGAAGAACGCCTCAGCGAGGTCCTCCGGGTCCTCCTCGTCCTCCTCGTCGCTACCGTCCGCGTCCTCGGCCCCGGCGGCTTCGGACCGCTGTGGGGGTGGTGATGGGGCGCGCATCTCAAAGTCTCCCTCGGTCGGTTGCGCCGGCAGCCGCACGTGGCGCTCCCTGCAGACGCTGACACCGGCTGAGATGCAGCCTGTGAACCCGCGCTCCTTGGAGAGCTTCCCGAGGCGGTCAACGTGGAGCGCATTGAAGCGCCCCCGCTCCATTCGGTATATGCCGACCTGATGCGCCAGACCCAAGTCGCCCTCCGCGCGCAGGTGCTGCTCGTGATGCACGAGAAACGCCTCTTCGTCTGCGATGTGGGTCACGAAGCGGCGGATCTCGATGTTGAGCCGTGCAATCTCCTCGTCTGCACGCAGGAGCTTGTAGTGTTGGTCCATGGCAGCGCGCCCTGCAGGAAGCGCCCAAGGCTCGGTGCGGATGTCTTCCCGGCCCTCGCGTAGCAAGTCAAAGTCCGCGAGGAACGCGTACTCGACCACTTGCTCCCACGTCAGGGTGACCTTCGGTGGCAACATTGCCTCGGCCGCTGCATTGTACCGGTCGATTGCTGCCTTGACGGCCTTCGAGCGGACTTGTAGAGCCTTGGCGATGTGTTTCCGGAGTTTGTAGCCTGTACGCCAGAAACATGAGATGCAAGCTCACACCTGAATAATAATAATACTCACCGGTTCCTGCCATATTTACCTTGTACAGCTCAAACATGCGCGCGACAATGAGGCCTTCGAGGTTATCGATGGCGCGCTGATAGCGCCGCCTCCCCACCATTTCCGCCGCCGCCTTCCACTTCTCGCCGTCTCGTTCCCATCGCTCGGTCTCGAGACGCCGCTCCAGCTCGTGCACGGACTCGAGGGCTTTGGCCACGAGCTCCATTGCATGACGTCGCTGCGTCTCGATAGCGCGTGTTTCGCGCACCGCCCGCTCGTACGCCGCCGAATCGGTCAGCGGTGGCTCCTGGCGAATGTTGAGCTTCAGGATATCTGCGAGCCGCTCCCTGTTCAAGCATCAGCACCGGATTAATCCAAATAGAGACACAGACTCACTCGTGGTGGGAAAGGTTTACAAGCTTCTGGTAATACTCCATCTCCATCGTCTCCTGCGGCGGCTCCGCGGACAGCGTCTGCAGAAAAGCTTTTTCCTTCTCAAGCCACGTCTCGAATACATCGCGCGACGCGACGCCAAGCCCGACCATCGTCTCTTTGAGTGCCGGCAGCGTCGCCTTTGTTCTGAGGGCACGCCGATACTTGCTGCACAGGAGTCCCGCTGGAAACAGTGCGTTGTTAGCAATAGGACCAACAAAGTGGAGGAGGAACTCACATAAGCCGCCGTACGCGTCGGCGTTATCGGCATGCTTCAGGTAGGTGGTAATTGCCTGCTTGCGGTGAAAGGCGGTCGCGTAGCGCGTTGTTGGTGCGAGGGCGTTAGATTTTGAAAAGAACGACTCGCAGCCTTCAAGATCTTCTTGTCCGACGCCTCTAACATAGGTTGTGAGATTCTTGAGTTGGCAGCGGCGCTTGTGAACGGATCCGTGGAACGCGCCGACCAAGGCTTTGAAATTTGTGTCCGCCGCCAACTTTGCGAGGCCGGGATGCGCGCGGACCATCTTGTCGTACTTGCAGCCAATGTCGTAGCCGAGGCCAAACTCGCCCAGAACGCGCATCAGGTGGTGGGTGATAGCAAACCCGTACTTGGCTCTGGGACAACAGATGAGAAAAGGAAACAAAGCAAGATGAAAAGGCCTCACAGCTCCCCGCTCTTCACCATATCCACCACGATCAGAACGAAGCTGTGGCGGCAAAGGGCAGGGAAGAAGCCCGTCTCGTCGTACATCCCGTACGCGCGAGAGGTCACGTCCTCGCGCATATTTTGCCACCTCTCTGTGCACCCGTCTTCCTCCTCCACCCATTCCTCGTCAGCAACGAACCCTTTCATCATGTCCTCGAGCCCCTCCCTAGCCCATCGGTCCACCTCCTCCCGTGGCAGGTAGTAGTCGCCAGAAGGGATACGGCTGTCCAGCCGCTCCTTTGATGCCCCCGGAACTCCCGCTCCATCATCCCGTAGCTCTTCGCGCTCGCGCCTCCAGAACCGCTTCAGGGAATTGTTCCCATCCACAGTCGCGAGCAGCGGGATCTCTAGCTTGTCCTCGCCCTCAACCCTGTACAAACAAGCTGGGCACGCATTCTTCAGGCGCCAATCCGGCGTGTCACGACCGAGAGCTGCAAGCACACGCTTGTCGACGATGCCGCGGATCGCAAGGTACACGTCGAAAGCGACGGTAAATTGGGTTGCGAGGTAGGGGCGCGGAGGGACGCTGTGCAAATCGCAGAGGGAGCGCACGTAGGCCTGGATCCCGAGGCGCGGGCAGCGTAGACGAGTAATGCGAAAGACTTCTAAAGCGCGAATGGTGATGACGACGGAAGGCAGGTAGGGAGCGACGGGCATAAGCCCTTGCCGCACGAGGGCTGATGCAATGAATGCGTCCCCTTGAATAATCGGTAGCTCGCTATAATATGCCGCTGAAGGAGTCAGCTGCGGTCGGGGGGGGGGCATAAGCGAAGCACGACTCACTGAAGACGTCCACCACAAGTATGCGGTGCGTGTGCTCAACACAAGCATCCTCTGAATTGGAGTAGAATTCCCCCAGGCCTTTCTCAGCGGTTGCGAGACTCCAAGCAAGGTAGGCGTCAGCCATTGCTGTGAGCTGGGCAGCAAACGCGTCGACGAGGAGCTGAGTGCGGTCCCTGCGCGTGCGGCGATCGTGCGAGTTTCCAAAGAGTCGACTGTTTCAAAGAAACATATCAGAGAAAGTTAGTGCAATAAGAGGAATTGACGCACTTGTGATGAGCGCGCAGTTGCTCGAGGAGGCTGAGGCCCGACTCCTGGGCCTCTTCCTCTGTCAGCGCCTCGCCCGCGTGGCTGATATCTGCGGTCGCATTGCCCCGCAGGATGTCTTCCTCGTATTGGTCACCGCCGTCCGCGAATTCTTCGGGTACGTCGCGCATCCAGTTGTGCTCGCGAAGCTCCGCCTCCGACATTTCTTATCATCGGTGGTTGGTGAGCTTCTGTAGAGGATAACACGATCACACACAAAACACACCTGCTCGCCGCTGCGCCTCTTGGCGCTCCGCCTCCTCCTTCAGAGCTAGAATCTCGACGTTGCTGTAAGTGGCCCTCTTCTTGACCAGGCGTCCCGAGCGGTTGCGCTCCGAGCTTCGGACTTGTAAGTGGGTGGAGGCTGATGTAGCACTCTTGACATTGTCAGCCCGCCGCTTGGCGGACAAGACAGGAGGCATCGTCGCGTTGGCTGGGAGGACTTGAGACGCGACAACGCGCAGATCACGTGGGAGGCAGTGCTCTGATGTGTGGCAAAGCACACCAAGCAGCGCCACACCGACGCGCTTCCTTCCTCTTCCTCGGTCATCCGCGTCTCTAGGTCCCGTACAGGTAAGCCGTCTTTCAGTTGGTTTGTCGCTATCCAGCTACCTTGCTGCCCTTGAACTCAAACCTGGGATCTCTGCGGCAAGGTAGCTGAAAAGCGGCAAACATATACGGAGCCTCAGCCACTTACTGACGCGTTTTCCGACAGCCTTCGCAATGCTATGGGTGGCACAGGCAAGACAGGTGCGTGACATGTTCTTATTCTCGTTACTGAGCCTTACGAATCCCCAGACGCGTGCGGGGACCGTGTTTTCCCCCTACACGCCCCACATCTTCCCCGTCGCGTGCCAAGACCTCGACTTCGCGTCGCTGCTAGCCGACTCGGTGGCACGTGAGTTCGCAGAGGGCCAAGACCTCCCTCCATCGGACCCTCTCGAGGACGCGGACGACGGCCGACCGTCTTCGCAGCTGATTGACCCCATGAACGAGGTGGACGACGACCACCCCACGCCGCCTGCGCCGGAGCCGTGGAACGACATCGACGACGAGAGCGCGCCACCAACTCCTGCGCCTCCGAAACCCTGCCGCACCGCGTTCGACGACATGCAGGCAGGCAAGATGCCCCGTACTGGAGCCCAACGCAACGCCCCGAGTCGGAGCCACCGAAACCGCGCGGAGCGGCGCGCAAAGCAGAAGTGCGAGGAGGGCCACCTTCCTCGCCCCTCTGTTCTGCGCAAGCATGTCCACCCCGGCCTCATCGAGCCGCTGCAGCGCGCCGTCGACGCCGCCACCTTGCCCGCTGCACACGGCGGCTATACTGCCAAGGCCCCCGACGCCGCGGAGCTCTGGGGCAGCAAGAAACGACGGACACTAGACGAGGTGAAGGGTATGGGCTTCACGGTGCTCCCGTGGAATGGGTTGTACGCGGCCTTTTTAAACCTCTCTGTGCTCTCACTGATGAGTGCACAGCGACTCCCGCCCCCTTGTTGATGCGCAGGGCCGCGTCTTTGCTGTTCTGGTTGGCCAGCCGCGGGATACAGAATGGGCCGCCGCCGTCAACGACGCCTACTCCGCTATCGACGAAGAAGGAACCGCCGCCGACTTCCCCAGCCACATGCGAAAACATCGACGCGGCCTCTTTGCCGCGCTCAACGTCGGGATCTCCTACGGCAAAGGCCAGAGGGTGCCCTCACGCTTCCTCCACAGCAGCGCGCACACCTCGCTGCTCAACCGCCTTCTCGGGAACCCCGCAATCATCCGCATGGCAAACTTTGCGAGCGGTGAGTTGCCCGGCGTAGTCTATGTATACCTTTCTCACGGCAGAGCACGGCGCAGCTGCCTTCCAACTCTGGGCGCCGCGCCTGTACAACTACTATAAGGAACACGACGATGCGCTTCGCAAGCACCTCCCTCACCTCCGGCGCAACTTCCCTCGATCAGTTTTCTCTGGCGCGGCGTTCAATTTTGGCAACGTCTGGACGTTCCGACACCGCGACGTCCATAACATCCCTTTTGGGTGGTGCGGCATTCAAGCCGCAGGGCCCTTCGACGCCAGCAAAGGCGGGCACCTCATATTCTGGGACCTGCGCCTCGCAGTGGAGTTTCCACACGGCGCGCTCATCCTGATGCCGTCTGCGACCATCGCCCATTCAAATATCCCTGTCCAGGCCGGCGACAGGCGTATATCCTTCACGCAGTTCACAGCCGGCGGCCTCATGCGCTACGTCGACAACGGCTTTCGCACAGACGGTGATTTAGAGGGCAGCGATCCAGTGGAGTTTGAGCGCCTGGCGCGGCTCAAGAGTTCGCGATGGGTCCTGGGTCTCGGACTCTTCAGTACCTTAGACGAACTGTTGGGGAATGCGCCAACTGATGTACCTACGGCATCTACTTCATGAATAGACGTATATTGTGTTGCCTTCAGGTTGAAGCTTGAAGTCGTGTATGAAGCCCCAGGGTTCCTAGCGCCAGTGTGATCGCGAACTCATTGCGATCACGAACTCGCTGTTATGCGCCCATTCACCACATTCCACTCGTTTGCCTGACAACTTAGTTTGCCAACCTACTTCTTTACCATATTGAAGGCGTTTGAGTCTTTTTTTTTTTTGGGGGGTCACAGAAACCTTGCTATGGTCTCCCCTCCATGTCCGGACTCGTCGGTTTTTTTTGAGTAGACTCAATCCATCTCTCTGGATCCTCTCAAATTTCCTCGCTGTTTTATCGTGAGCAAGAAAGAGGGTATCCTTTTTTTTTGATTTGATTTGCAGTCGCGAACTGATTGTGCGTGCAGATTTATTTGGCGTTGAGTTACTACTTTACACAGCTTGTGTGTCTATTGACTTGCCTCCCTCCACCATCTGCCTACCTTCCCTCTTCTCAACCCATGGCTGCCGGCCGCAAACCGCTCGACCCTCAAGATAAAGCCAAGCGCCGTAAGGCGTCCCTGGCCCGGTATGCCGAGAAGTGCGTACATCACGCCGAACACTTCTCCCGCGCATTTCTCATGTCTTGTCAGGAATGCGGACCGATTGCGAGACGCGGCGCGCCTGAGAGCTCAGCGGTGCGTCTGCCCAGCAATGTGACTACACGCCGCCTCACTCACCCTCTCATGTTTTACAGGAGTCGCTCTTCACTTGCAGATGCAGACAGCACCACGCTCCGCAAGCATAAAGAGAGAGCCCACAAGGCAGCCGCTGGCTATAGGGAAAGGTGCGACACAACACCTCTTCTTTCGAGCCCCTATCTGACTGCTGAGTTCTCATATTCTCAGAAATCGGGATAAGATTCGCGCAGCAGACTCTATGCGGAGAGCCCAGTGCGTGCCTGGTTATATCTAACCGCCTTTCTTCACTCAGCCTGATCTCTTTCTAGGCAACGAAAGCAGACTACGCAGACTGAAGGAGGCTTGGATGCCTCTGGCTCCTTGCCGCTGGGATCGTCGACAAGCTATGCTGCGAAGCAGCGCCGTCCGAAGCAGCGCCGTCCTTGGCCCCGCAACAATCTCGACACAGGGGAGGAGGAGGAAGAGGACGCCTCTCCTGCACTCAGCGCCGCGTCGGACTTTGGATTCCGCGTCCGCGCTGAGCCTCGCTATAGATGTCCCGAAGGGTGCGACGAGGAGGCGTGCGAGGGATGTGCCTGTATATGTGGGGCATCAACTCGCTGGCTGCCGCATGAGCATTACCGGACGGATGCGTGGAAGGCCGCCGGCTGCCCCTAATCTTTCTTACCACCCATCCATGTCACCCATAAATCTTTCAAAATTTCTTGTAATTTCTGCTGTGTGACACCTGTGTGACATCGACTCGACTCTCCTTCGACCTCGACCTCCTCGATGCAGCGCGCAACATCTGGGTCGGATGCCCCGCCCCACTACGGGGCATTACTCTGCGCCCCTGTCTACTACCCGGATCTGGGCCATGAAGACAGAACCGCCCACGACAACGACCCCGACGGCTGGTACTACGCTTTTGCACACGGCACTTTTACAGGTGTGGTTACCTCTCAGTGCGTCGCAGTTTCGCCATCGATACTTGATTTCTCACATTTCTGCACAGTGCGAGTGTTAATGCGGTGCTTGGCTGCAACCCAGCGGCTCAGCCCATTGCAGCCCCAACATGGCTGCGTCTCATTGAGCTCTGGAACCTCGAATGTCGCGAATATCACTACCATGGCCCCGACTCCCTCGCCTTTGCCCCCCTCTGGTCGCCTCCTCCACCAGCCTCTCGCCCGCTGTCGCCTCAATCGCCCCCATCGTCGCCCTCACCTCCGCCACCGTTTTCGCCGTCGAGATCACCTCCTCCGCCTTTTTCGCCCTCGCAGACGCCTCCACCGTCGCCTCCTCCCCCGTTTTCGCCCCCGCGGTCGCCTCCGCCATCGCCCCCTCCGCCGTTGTCTCCTTCCCCAGCTCCCTCGAGGCGGCGCATCAGGAGACGTATTGTCTCCCCTGAGCGCCACGCCGCCATCGTGCGCGCTCATCGCGCGGCGCGCGAGCAGCAGCTAGTAGGGGTGCAGTCTGCCGCGGCGCGCGCAGAGGGGATGCCGCGTGCTGCACCCCTGCCCGTTGTCGACATTTCAGACGAGGAGGACGACATCGTGGCGCGGTCTGCTGCGGAGCGCGCTGCACCCCTGCCCGTGGTCATCATTTCAGATGAAGAGGACAGCATCGGGAGCCGCTCGCTCATGTACGCAATCAGTGGGCGCAGCCGTGTCTTTCGTGACCAGTATGTCTTTTTTTTTCTTGCCGGATTATTGACCCAGGGCGACTTTTCAGTGCCCGCGCCGTCGATGCTCTCACCCAGAGCCCCACCGATGCCAGGCTGTTTGCCTGCGAGGAGGCGGACGTTGCGGCGTTCATCAGAAGCCAAAGCAATGCTTGAGGGGCGTGAAGGCTGGGCAATGTATTCTTGCGAGCGCAAGTCTTCCATGGGCGTCGTTTTTGTTTATATCTAGCTGTCGGTGTTCTGTATTGTATACATAGCTGTTCTGTATCGTGTACATAGCTGTCTGAATCTTGAAAGAAAAAAAAACAAACGAGAAGACAATGGAATGGATTGAGTGCACATTAGATCTGAAGAAAAGAGACGTTGCTGTGACTGTGAGCACGAGGTAAAAATAAAAAATCTACCTGCCCGTGTCGAACCCAAAACCTAATGGTTGAGGGATTAGCAAAGCAGGCGGCATGTATGGTGTGAATATATACAGCGTAGCGTCCCTAACCCCTCAGCCATTAGGCTTGAGGGGTTAGGTGTATATATAGTCATAAGCAGTGTCGCGGCCTTTCCAATTTTGAAAGAATCTGTTGATATGAATCGTGGGAGATGCGTGATCACGGCACCTCAAGCTTCTTCCTCCCACAATGCCACCTCGCATTGTGCCTTCAGCCCATGCCCGCCGTAATCCGGGTAAGCAGACCCAGCCGTCTCGGCGTCGCGCCACGGTGTCCGCTGCTGCCAAGAGCACCAACGCACTCAATAGTGCTGAACGCAAGCGCCGCCGCATCGCTCTGGAAGACGACATCGACGGCTTCTATGAGTTCCGCGGCGAGGAGATCATACGCCTCGCTGACCTCCACTCCGTCAAGGAATCCGTTGTCCGCAAGATGATCTGCAATGTCAACAATATCAAGCAGACGCGTCGCCCCAGCTTGCGAAGCGCGTACCTTCACGACATGGGACTCAAGGCCAAAGCTGGTGCGCCAGCCCCTTCATTTCCCTTATGTGCCGCATCAACTCATCCGATCATTTGCAGACGGCAGCAGCAAGAAGCTCCACGAGCTTCAGGGAGAACTGGCGGCCGCCATTGAGGCGGGTGAGGTCGACCTGTGGAGTTTGGGTGAGGAGGAGGAGAAGCGCCTCCTCGACCAACTCATCGAGCATCGCGGCACCCAAAAGCGCGGGATGCGCGCGACCAACAGAGCTGCCGCTATGGACGGCACTCAGACGGCGCAACACATTGGGGACTCGGTAAGTCGCGTGTATCTCGTTCCTTTCCCTGACCTAATTGCTACCTAGATCCTCGATCTTTTCGAGCGCACGGGCATCCGTGGCTTTGCCATGTTTTCTCGTGGCAACCCCGACGACGCCGCGCTGCCCCACGTCGTGGACTCCGATGACGCGCTCGAGTTCTTCCAGCAAGTGTACGACATCCCTTGGGTCGACGCGCTCCGCGCATTTGAGCGCTATTCCTGCTCGCTGGATAACAGTACGCGCGCCTTTTGCTCAATGACGTCCTCTAGCTGACAATGATACAGAGCCCAAAGATAATAACAATCTGAGCTTCGTTCGCAAGCAGATCATCTCGCTCGTCCTCGGCGGGCTTCGTAAGTATCATCTTAAGACCTACTGATGACCTTGATGCTAACGTTCTATGCAGGGAAAGTCGCGAAGGATAGATCGGCAAACATGAGCTACGAACACTACGACTACGACATCCGCGAACTCAAGGCCTGCGAGCTCTTGGGCTGGCCGAGCGACATCACCCTGGAGCGCCCGTCCAAGATGACCGCAGAGCACGCCCGCAAGATACGTGACATGCTCGTCAGTGGAACCATCCAATGGCACCGGATGTCCAAAGAGGACCACACCGAGCTCGTGCAGACGCAGGAGGCGAAGCGTCGGGAGACAGGAGCGCCGGCCAAGAAGCGCGCTGGGCGCTCTGATCTCGGCACGAAACGTGGGCCGCAGAAGAACAAGAAGACGTCGCGCAAAAAGGGGAAAGCAAAGGCGACGACCGACGACGAGAGCGATGATGAGAGCGACGACGACAGCGGCGAGGATACCGGCGACGAGAACGGCGAGGACACTGGGGACGATGAAGACGAAGAGGACGCCGCCATGCCCACGGCCGCCGCCAAGAGCGCCCCCCCCGCCGCATCGACTGCCGTCCCCACCACGACCACCACCTCCCCAGGCGCTGCCGGTGCCTCCTACGCGCCGGCTGTGGGAGTGTCGCCCGTGCATCCCACCAACACGACCACCGCACCCCCTGCTTTCGACGAGCGGAGGCTCGTGGCCTTCGACCCCCCAACCTTTGATCCCACTATGTATGACCCCGCGCAGGCAACGTTCAACGGCTTCCCATCCGACTGGCTGCCGAGGCTCGACGACTACGGCCCAGCGGACTGCGCGGCGGATGCGGCGGCCATAGCTAGCCTCGCGCATTACAGCAACGGGCCGCTCAATGACCCACTCAGCACGCCCCTCGACATCGCGAGCACCGACAGAGACGGCCCCCTCTTCTACGGGGGCTGGCCTGTCGAAGATGCGCTCGGCACCTCCCCGATGCCCGCAGGCGCCTCATTTGCGCCGACGCCCACTTTGCTCGCCCCGTCGCCCACCTCGTTTGCGCCCACCTTGTACGCGCCCACCGCCACTTCGCTCGCGCCCACCACCACCGCCTACAGTGCGCCTGCCCTCGGGACCTCGCCCGAGGACCTCGCATCGCATGGCGTCAACGAGACGCCGCCTTCGCTTGACATCCCAGGCGTGGCTCTCACCACACAGCCAAACGGTGCCGGGCCAACGGCAAGCAAGAAACGAAGCCGCACCAGCGAAGAGAACGCGCGTGCTGCAAAGAAGGCGCGGAATTCGACTCATGGCGCGGACGCCCCGGCACCTGCGCCGCGTAAGCAGCGCAGCGACAAGGGCTCGACACGGAAGCCGCGCGGAGAGGTCGAAAACGACCCCTCGGAACGCACACGCAAGAAGCGGAGCGACGCGGGAAAGCCCCGCAAGAAGGTCGCCACGTAGGTGTTGCAGTGCGCGTGATGCCGCGGTGGGGTCGCTGCTTAAAGGGCGGCTCCTGGGACGTCCCCTGCTTTTTTTTTGGTACGGTACTGCGTCCCTCGTACTTTAGGTACATTTTGTAACGACTTACGGTACAAATTTTGAGGTTTTTGGCTTACAATAGGCTGATGAGTCCGCAAGAAAGAATAACGTGATCGGTACTGCTGTACGACGGACTTAGGAGATGTTCAGGGGGGTGCTGTTTTTTTTTTCCCGATTTTACGGGCCTTATTGGGCCCGCGCGCGTCGACTTGGCGGGGATGGCGGCGGCTTTGATGGCGGACGAGCCCAGCCGCTGGTGCCGGCGTTTGATCCAGCCGCTGGTGCCGGCGTTTGATCCTCTGATTGAGGACTGATGGCCCGGCCTTCTCCGATGGAAGCGCTGTCCATTGATAGCGCAGAATTATCGTTAATTCCGCGTTATTTCTTAGAGGCAAACCGGTAAATTAGCGCGATTTAACGCGTTCTTATTAATTAGCGCTAGCGCCCTCTAATTAGAGGGGGAGACAGTATACACCTCCCCCTCTAACTATAGGTCATAACCGGGCATTATAGGTGCTTCGTGTCGGCCTGACGTGACCGCCGCCCCGAGCGGGTCGCAGTGTACCGCGACATCCGTGTTCTGCAGATACTGGCGTGTGACGCATGAAACCGAGAAGATAGGCAACCCGGGAACTTGGTCCTCCCGCGCCGTCTCCCATCGCAAGTATTATGTAGTGATTTTTCCGCGCATACTAGCTGTTTCACCGCGTCTTCTGGGCGTAGATTGAAGAAGAAAGTGGGCGCCGACCAGATCCTTTGGAAGGCATACCACGACCGGAGGTTTGGGTCGCGGATGGCGTCCGACAAGAAGCAAGATAGTGGCTGTGCATCTGACATGTCTGCAACAACTTGAACAAGCTGCATATACCAAGTCTCTCTTCGCCTAACAACGAGCTACTAGTCTGCTATACCGTCCCGTCCCCGCGTTCCCTCGCTCCCAACTCGCGCATATCGTCGCCCGCGCCTGTTCGCTACTATACCCAATTACACGCCCGTCCCGCCCATGCCTCCCTTGCGCAACCGACCCCCGCCGTCCCCGCCCCGCTCAACGCCGCCGTCCGCCGCGCACTCTGCTTCGCCATCGCAAGCCATCCCGCCGGTCCGCGCTCCCGAGCAGCGCAGTCAGCGGGAATCCTCGACCATCAGAGGTTCCGGTCAGCTACGTACCTCCCGCTCGCAAGTCCCACTCGCCTCCGTACCCGCGTACCTCGCACCCGCGCCCCTCATCTTCATCTCCGTACCCACGCACCCCGCCCCGCGCACCTCGCCCGCCGCCCCGCCGTCAGCCCGATAGCGCAAGGCAGCGCGCATGCGCAACTCGGTCCGCGCTCCCCGAGAGCAGAGGCGCTGCGGCTGCGAGCGAGTCACTGGAGCACCCTCCAACGCGGAGCATTCAGACGTACCGACGGCTCTCGAATCCCACGTCCCGCGCGATGCGCCCCTCGCCTTCGTACCCGCGCACCTCCCACCTCGCACCCCGCACCCCGCCCACCGGCGTCCGCTGCATCCGCATCGCAAGTCCTTCGTCCGCGCCCCCCGAGAGCAGAGGCGCTGCGACCGAGTCAGCGCGGAACTCGACCGGATGGAGCGACACACGTACTGATGGCGGGACACGTCCCACGTCCCGCGCAACGCGCCCCTCGCAAGTTAGCGCGTGCGCCGCTCGGTCCGCGCTCCCCGCTCGCGTGTCGCAGCTCGTCGCGGCCCTTGTCCCGATCCCCGGGAGCGCAGAAGCGCTGCGACGCACTCAGCACGGTACTCGCGAATGAGAGGCGGCGCGACGCACGTACGTCCCGCAAGTCCCTAGCCCCGCGCAAGCCGCCCCTCGGTCTGGGCTCCCCGCTCGCAGTTCCCCGCGGCCCTCGTCCCGATTCCCGAAACCGGAAACGCTGAGGCAGAGTCAGCGCGGTCCTCGATGAGGTGAAGCCACTTACCCCGCGCCCCAAGTCCTGCGCAATGCGCTCCCCGCGCCCCTCGTTCCGCACCCACCTCGCAAATCGCAAACCAGCCCGCGCTCCCCGTTCCCCGCCCGCTGCGGCCCGCTTCCCGCAACCGGAAGCGCTGCGATTCAGTCAGCGGGGCCTTCGACGAGGCGGGGCCCTCGACGAGGCGGGGACGTACCGACGTACCGACGGCGGCACACGTCCCGAGTCCCGAGACTGCGCGCGCGCCACTCGGCCGATCCCGATTCCTGGAAAAGCTGGGACAGAGTCAGCGCGGTAGTTGACCAGGCGGCGCGGCGCACCGACGCACTGAGGCTCTCGAGTGCCCACTCGATCCTACTCGCCTGACGCCGGCCCGATTCCCGAGACCACGAGCAGAGGCGCTGCGAGAGAGTCGGCGTGGTATTCGACGAGACGGAGCCACGTACGTACCGGCTGCGGACGCACGTCCCAAGTCCCGCCCGATGCGCTCCTTGCTCCGCGCTCCCTTCGCATGTCAGCGCGCGCGCCACTCGCAACTCGCAACTCGCAACCCGCCGCGGTCCTCGTCCAGACCCCGATTTCCGAAACCAGAAGCGCTGCGACCGAGTCAGCGCGGGTTTCGACGAGGCGGAGACGCAGCGACGTACTGGGGCGCTCGAGTGCCGTACACTGCGCCACTCGTCTGCTACTCGCCGCCGCCCTCCATGGCCCTCGTCCGAAGCGCTGGAGCGCCGTCAGCGGGGCAGCGCGGTGTTCAACGAGGTGGCGACGTACCGAGCCGCTCGAGTCCCGCGCAATGCGCCTGGACCTCGTTCGCAACTCCCCCGCTACCTCCTGCTCGGGCCCTCGTCCCGATCCCCGAGCCGAGAGCAGAGGCGCTTCTGCAGCGAAGTCAGCGGGGCACTCGGCCATTCAGAGGCAGAGCGACGTACCGACGTAGGCGCTCGAGGGCCGCGCAAGCGCCCGGACCCCTCGTTCGCTCCCCGCTCGCAGCTCGCAACACGTACGCACCTCGGCCTGTTCCGATTCCCGGGAGCAGAAGCGCTGGGACGCAATCAGCGCGGTCCCTCCGAGGCGGAACGACGCACCACATTCAAGTCAGAGGCAGACGAACACGCACCGATGGCCGTTCGAAGCCAAAGCCGCAGTTCGGATTCAAGTCAGATTCGTACTTACACTTGGACTTGATTTGTTTGTAGAGGCAAGTCAGAATAATGGCAATTGATCGAAGAGAGCGAGGACATACCGAGAGCTCGTGTAGCCTGAAAGACTCGAAAGCAGCAGATGTCAATGAAGCGGCAGCATGCATGCTTGTACTTGGGAGAGTAGGCTTGGATCAAGTAGCTCGTTCACAGTCAAACTAGGAGCGGCGGCATGGGAGTATAAACTAAGCTTCAAGTCAGATCGAACGGTGCGATGTGATTGCTAGACAGCGACTCACATACCAGGGACGCGCGAGCTTGAAGTCGAGTCAAGCGGGCTTGAGGCTCGACTTGAAGTGGGGTTATAAAGGAGACTTGTTTCGAAAATTCGAAGTCAGGATAAAGCTGCGATCGTTAGAGGTGAATGCGTACCTGGAATCCGTTTGAAGTCTTGGCTCAAGTTCGAGTTGAATCTAATGCCAGTTTAAGTGGAAATGGAGGGCGCGGTGGAGCAGGATACATACCGACAACTAGTTTAGAGTCCAACCAGGGAACAACGGGCTTCAAAGTTGTATGTGATTAGACTTGAATCTGATGGTTGAGGTCAGAATGGATGTCAATGCGAAGTCAGTCCCGCGCGAAACGTACCAGAACCTCGCAGCAATAAAGGCATTCACAGATTAGAGTTGGATCTAATGCTTCGAGTCAGAACTGAAAGCTATGATCGATAGACGGCACTAAGAACATACCTTGAACTCGGAGTCTGCAAAGGTCAGGTCGAAGCTCGATTGGAGTCAAATTGAAGTACGATAAGTGAAATTAACTTACCTGGCACATGCTTTGAGTATCAGGACATCGAGCCCACTTCGTAGAGATTCAACTAAGCCACTGGCAGTCAGTTGAAGGTAAGTCAAACTGGTTGGAACGAACTTACCCCCCGTAATCTTCGAGCGTAAGGGCTTCGTGTCCAGTTAATAGAGATCTAAGTACACAAGTCGGTTGAGAAATGGTTGAACTAGGTCAGGACAAACTTACCTCAGACAATTTCCGAGTCTAAGGTACCGCTCGGCGAACACTTAGTACGCAAGTCAGTTCAAAGAAAGGTGAATTGGGTCAAACCGAACTTACCTCGCGCAATCTATAAGGTCCCACTCAACTATGCAGGTGAGTTGAAAAGAAGTCGAATCGGCTAAGAACGAGCTTACCTAGCGCAATCTACGAGTATCAGGTACTGATCTACATCTAACTAAGCAGCGCTCCGTTCATACACAAACAACTACGAGTCAGCCAATTAGCGTAGTTGAACGATGCATTACAAAGACCGACTTAAGTTGAGTTGTGTCAGGTCAAGGCTTTCAAACAATAGCGAAGTTTCTGTGTACGAAGTTCAAACGAAGTTAGTAACAATAGATAGACTTTAAAGAACAGCTCACTTAGACATTTGAACGCTCGAGATTTGAGCTGTATGAAGCAAGTCAATCCAGGCGGCGCAAACGAGCATCGCCGGACTCGCGGTTTGAAGGCCGTTTGGGCTGAGATCTGATGGTCGGAGTTCCGAGTCATAGAGCAATGTGAATAGATAGCTGTAGTACATACCACTTGAAGTCAAACTGGCGGCGGCGCCTCGATGTCAGAGTAGAGATCTATTGGTCAAGTCAGAGATTTGAAGGCGGGGCTGAGAACGAGGGATATGCCATGCCTCGTTTGAAGTCAGTCCGAGTGGCGGACTGAAGATTTGAAGGCGATTAAAGCTGGAGTCTATAGGTCACGATTACTGAAGGATGTGAAGGCTTGAGAACAACGCACTTGGAGTCAATCCAGCGGCTCAAGGCGTGCGGCGGGCTTGATTTTTAAGGACACTACAATTGAAGTCAAGTCAGAATAAAGGATGCGATAGATAAAAAGCTCTTACTGTAGCTCGTTCGAAGTTACAGTCAATCCGAGTGGATCTATCAGTCAAGATTAATCAACACCGGTGCGAAGGCTTATAGATAACACACCGGAACTCAATCCAAAGGCTCGAATCGAGCGGCGGGCTTGATTTTGAAGGCAACTACGATTGAAGTCAAGTCAGAACAGAAGAATCGAACGGATAATGAGCACTTACTGTAGCTCGATTGCAGTCAATCCGAGCGGCACCTTGAGATTTGAAGGCCGTTACTCGGTTGAAGTCTCAGAGTCAAAGTCAGAACAAAAGATGCGATGGATAATAGAGCACATACCTCACTCGTTCGAAGTCAAACCAGCCACGGGCCTCAAGTAACAGAGTTTGAAATATCACTGCCAAGTCAGATTGAAGCATGCGACACATAGTCAGGCACTTACTATAGCTCGTTTCAAGTCAGACTACAATCTTGAGTCAGTATATTTGAAGGCTCAGATCGAAGCCGTAGTCCAGCGGGCTCGAGCCAGTTTGAGGTCCGAATGTAGGTTCAAAATGCGAAGGCCATTTGAAAGAAATCTAAGAGGTCAAGTTAGTTTGAAGGACCCGATAGACAGATAGTGAGCGCACCAATAAACCACAGACTGAGGGCGTCAATGACCCCCGCCGCGGCCGCCAAATACTGGCCAGGTTCGAGGTAAAACCGAGATCTGATAGCTGGTAGTCAGAATAGGGTGATAATGGTCATATAATATAGCGGGCGTACCATGTAGTGATAATTTGGATACAAGGCCCGCGGATCGAGGCACAACGACGAGTCAGCAAAGCATCGGGGCGCTTCGGGAGGATTCGAAGGGCTCCGAGGGGCTCCCTCGACTAGTTTGAAGCCGCATCAAGGAACTCGATGAGTTGAAATCTGATAGTAGATGTAAGAATGAAGGACTCAGTAGAAAATAATTGACGCACCAATAACAAGTACACCAATAATCTCAACAAATGACTAGCAATGGGATCGGAGTCTAAGGGCTTGTGATCAATATAAGATAAGGGATACAGTGGATAGATAGTAGCGGACGTACCAGATCGATAATCTTAGACGGATCGAGGGTGCGGAAGTGGGCCGGCAGCACTTCGGAGCGATGCGGGAGACGTGGGCGCGCTGGGAATCACGGTGAGATGAGCCAAGCATGGGGGATAAGGCATACCGGTGGGTCCGAGAGACTCCGGCGGATGCGGCGTGTGCCGGGTACGAAAAGAGCGGCGGTGGTCGGATGCAGATGGTAGCCATTGGGCGCGAGCTCGGTGAGTCGAGTTTGAGGGCCGTAGGCGCCGGGGCAGCCGGAGATCGGCGAGTGCTGGAGGAGGCGGCAGCAAACGAGTTGCAGCTCCGAGAGAGTGCTCGGCGGTGGCGGCGCGAAGAGGGCGGCTCTGAATGGAATGACACCGCGAGCTGCGCGGGGCGGAGCGTATCCGACGTGTGCCGATGATCCAGATGTCGAATCCCGCGCCCCGAGCGCGGGCAGCGCCGCCGAGTTGCGCTGACACCGAGTGGGTCAGATCCGAGGGGCTAAACACTGGTCAATGAAAGAGATGCAGGAGGTCTGGGACACACCAAAAGCCATCGCCGTGAATGGCCGTCCGATCCAGAGCCCGTTCCCGCCATAATCCCGAATCAAGTGCGCCGCCAGTGGCGAGTGGCTCAGACACGTCACCGCCAACCCCGATGCCCTCGACGGCGGTGAGAGCGCCGAGGGCATGCGAGACAGCGACGCCGACGAGCGCGAGTCGCTGAGGAGCGCCTCGAAGCCAGTGGTTGAGAGGGAGAGTGGGAGGTGGGCAGTTGAGTGAGGGTAACGGGGAGGTGCGCCAGTACTTATAGACTGGCGGCGACCTGGAAATTCGGGCGGGGATATGTTTCTTAAGATAGACGGAAGCTAGGAATAGAACAGCGGCGCACCTTTAGCCCAGACTAAGCTCTGGAAGCGAAGTCGCCGCGAACCCCCTGGATCTACCCTGTTTGCCCAGTGCTTCCCCGAGCATTAAATCGAAGCGGCGACCTTGTTAATATCCAGTAATAGATTGTGGGTCCAAGGTCTCGGCGCCGTCCGCGCCCAGACGCCCCCGCACCGAATATTTTTGGGGGTGCCCAAAACGAACCATAGCCTGAATCGCACGCCGTGCGTCGACGAGAGCCCTAAATTTGAGCGGCGGCGGAGGGCGGAGGTTATTCATAGCGGCCGCGGCATGTAAGGGCACAGCAGGCAGGCCATACCGACCCCAGTACCGGAGATACTGCTGAACATGCTAACATTAGTTTCGAGTCAACGGCGAGGTGGAGCGACGCAACAGCGCAAATCCGCCGTAGCCCCACATCAGCCGCTCGCATAGAAGCTGTGCATCAAAGGCTGTTGAGCCCTGTCTCGGTAGAATCTCGAAGATGCGTATTTTGGTATTATCGAGTTCGCCGTCTCCGTTCTTGACTCTGATAGGCTGAGAACGGTGGAGAAGCTGCGGCAAAGTCAGCCTGAGGGATTTACGCCATAAAAATAGCTTTACGGCGCACCTAGGGTGAGCGGTAAGCTCGGATACCGTTTTTCATGCAGATCGTATTTGCTTCGATTGGGGCCGTCGGAGATGGGGAACGAGGGCTCGGATGCGCTCCTTGAATGCACACGCTGGTATGGTTCGAGTTTTGAGGGCTTGCGGGCCGAGGGCCGCCGGCGTCGAAAATCGACATGGCGGTTTGAGAGCAAGAGACGGCCTTACCCAATTAGGCCGATATGCGCTCACGGCGCTCGGTCCGGCCGTTGACATTGACAGGTGGCGATGACGCTTGGCACGGAACGGGCCCATTTTTGGCCGAAAAAAAATTGGCGCGCCCTCCCGCCCCTCGGCACCGCCGGGGTGCACCGGCCCGGCTTGTGCGCCGCATACTGCGAGGCTCTGGAGGCCGTCTCTGGCCTCAAAAGCCCCCACTTCATCCCGGGCTTGAACCAGATGTATTTTGGTCTTGCCCGGGAGTTTCCGGTCTGCCGATCGCCGATCGCATAGTCCGCCGCTCTATTTGTGGGTCCATTAATCTCGATTGTCTGTTCAATTCATTGCTATCTAGTGCCTCTCACACTCAAACTTGGCCCTGCAGAAGCTGAAGTGCACCCGAGTTTGAGCTAATCGGTGGTGGTGAAGCTTGGTATGGCACTGGGCAATTTTGTTCAAAAAGAATTGGTGCGCCTCCCGCCGCTCGGCACCACCGGGGCGCACCGGCCCGCCCTGTGCACCACATATTCCGAGGCCCCTGGGCTCCTCTCTGGCATCAAAATCGCCCTGTTCATCCCGGGCTTGAACCCAACCTATTTTGGTCTTGCCCGGGAATTTCCGGTCTGCCGATTGCCACGCACACCTCCGCCGCTCTATTTGTGGTGCTATTAATCTTGCCTCGATTCGATGCTATCTAGCGATCCTCAAGATAGAACACCTGAACCTGGCCCTGCAGAAGCTGGGGTGCACCCCAGCTAATTATACAACCCATCAGTGTTCGCCCGAAGGGATAAGGCCTTAAGAACCGAAGGCCTTCGGGAGGCCTTCGATAAGGCCTTCGGATTTTTCGGCCAACTTATTGACCCCTTCGGAAGGCCTTAAAGAATCACGTGCGCTCATGTTGTAATCCACTTTCTTTGGCCCAGGAGTTGTCCCTGGGGTTGGTTGGCTCGAGCTCATGCCACACAGTACAGGGGATAAATTTAACTGTGCTGGGACTGAATTTCCTTGATTTTTGGTCAGGGGACGCGGAAACCAGTTGGTCTTCTTCAGCTCAGCACTGATGCATGATGGCCCAGTGATGATGGAAAGGTAGGTAGTCATAGAAGATGAGCTCATGATAGAGCCGAGGTGGTAGAATATGTTCAGGAGAAAGAAAATAGAGAGTATTTACTTGTAACGCCGCAGCCAGTGGCAGCTACCGATGGCGTGAGAAAAAAATATCAAGGCCTTCGGAAATGCCCTTCGGATAAGGCCTTTGACCTTCGGAAGGCCTTCGGCTGGCACAGACCCGATTTTTAAGGCCTTCGGGCGAACACTGCAACCCATACCATAAATTATATTGATTATTTGGAAACCACTGGGTATCTACAGTAAATCTGCCCGCGCACACGGAATATTGATAAGTAGTTGAACCAGATAGGATGCTAATCTTTATTTTGGTTCACATAATAGTGGCTGCTGAGTCAATTAGAAATAGAGTTCGGTAGGGGCGGCGGGGCAACACAATTGGCCTATGTAACCATCGGCGGAGGGACTTGGTGCGGAGAGACAAAAATAGGCTTGTTGAATGTTTCAACAGTGTGGGAAGTGTTTGCCGACAGCCAAACACCACACATCTCTGTTCTTGCCTTATACCACCACCATGCCCGCTTCGTCCTCCCATTTCCCTCCCTCGTTTTGCTGCATCAGCACAAATACGGCTCCCTCAAACATCTCAACACCCTTAACACTATCCTGGGACATTCCTGGCCCCGATTTCGAGCTCGCGCTCTTGGCATCCAACAGGCTTGCATGGTATGTTCTTTAATATTTTGGCTGTTTCCCTATCTTCATCCCATTTCAATGGGAATGGCTACCTCGGCCATCGTGCCCACCCACGCCTCGAGAACCTCCTACTCTCTTTGATCGACCTTATTGTTGGATTTTGTCTGACTCCCCTTTCAGGCAGCTGAGCCAGCTCGTGCTCCCCTTGCTCACCGTCAATTCACCGGCTCGTGCGACAATCTCGGGATTCCATCCCAGCATCACACCTCATCAATGCGACATTTCAGCAGATCCAGCCGGCCGGCCACGGTTTTGGGTGTCGTCACACGGCGCGTCGGTCCCGGACTCCGGATTTTGGCTGCATGCGTGTCGGCGGTGTCCTGCGGTGTCGCCTCGAGAATGCAGCCGCAATTGGTAAGCCGCTTTCACACCCTTATATTCCATCCTCACCCATATGCAGGCCGGGGGCTTTTGAACTCTCCGGACCCGTTGCAAGTCTTCATAGGCAGTGTCGGCGGGCGCTTGCGCGCGTTGCTGTTTCCCGGCGCTGCTCCAAAAGCATTGTTCCGTTTTTTTAGGTCCCCGCGAGTGGGTCAACATGTATGCTGGTTCGCTCTTTATTTTTTCCTTGTCCTCATACATGCTCCGCAGATTCGGAATGCATCGGAGCCTGTACCCCGTGTACACTGTGCTCCGACGCTTCCATGTAGCGTGACATCTCGCGCTCATCGTCACGCGCCCTTGCCCCATGGTACGTGTTATATTTCCCTGTTTGTTCAATGCTGACTCAACGTTGCAGATCTTCTATTGACCCTGCGCAACTTCTCAAAACTTGATTCGATACTCTGGCTTCCTGCGAGCGGCGTGTTCGGGTCGTGCGCCTCTCGTGACTGGCCTGATGCGCTATTAGTATCAAGCCTGCAGCGGTGTTGGAGCACAGTAAGTCCCGTGATATCTTTGCAGCTCGAACTTATCATTCGCGGCAGATCTTGCACCATTTTTGACACGTCTGACGCATTTGCCGACGTGTCCACGCTGCCCTGACAGCCCGATTCGGGTTCATCCGATTGAAGGACGCGCCAGCGGCCCCCCGACGCGTCGCTGCTGCTGCCGCCACCGCCGCCATCATCTCGATGTGCCAAACACATTCACCGTTCCAATGCGATTTATCGTGGTCCCACCACCGACGTGTCTCATTACGCGTCATGCGCCTCGATGGCTCAATCTCGTGAGAAGTCTGATGCGCTGTCAATCCCGCTGCAGCGGTGACGCGCCTCGGTGAGTTCCATTTTTTTTCTTTTCAGCTTGAACTCATTATTTATGCCACATGTACACGGCTTTTGACGCGCTTGACGCGTTCTCCGACGTGCCGGTGCTGACCCAACTCAACCTCGCCCCGGATTTGATGCGCCTGACGCGTCCGGGACGCCGTTTGATCGATTGACGCGTCGGCGGCGCCCCGACGCGTCACTGCCTCTGCTGTTATCCTGATTTGATATCTGGGGCTCTCGTCACTGCCGCTATTCCCTCGACGCGCCTGCAGGGTTCCGAATCAAGATTCCACGATCCCCGACGCACCCTCGCTGCGGCTCCGATCTCAACTCAAGATTTCGCGGTCCGGCCGCCGCCGTGATGCGCCCGACGCGTCGTGCCGGCATCAAGATTCGGGCGCAATCGCTCGCGTTCCCGCCATTGTTTCCGCGCCGCCCCAACAGGACTTTGGTGTTCCTGCCACCAGTCTGACGTGTCGGTGCTGCCGGCAACTTCCGAGTCGATTTTTCGAGGTCCCGCTACCGCTGCAATGTCCCCCATGTAAGTTCATGACATTCTATTGTCTTTCAAGTATTGATCTTGTGTGTTAGTGCCCCACACCGCGCCGTTGCCGCCGACTCTCTTTCCATTTTTGGTGCTCCCCCGAGCGCGCTATCAGTGATGCGTCGGGGCTTTTGGTATGTTCACATAGATTTTGTTTGTGAGCTGTGTTCTGACATATCTATATCAGCATGCTAGGTCTTTACGCGCAGCTTTCCCGACGCGTCGGCATTCACCGGCAACAATCATCCTGACTCGCATCCCGCATGCGTGCCCTTTTCCAATTCGACTTTTGGGCATCCCGCAATCCGGTCACCGACCCGCGCTTGAACGCGTCGGGGCTGCCGGCAACTTCCGAGTCAATATCTCGCGGTCCCGCCACCGCTGCGATGTCCTCCGTGTAAGTTTGATTATTTACATTTCATTTTCTTTCAAGCATTGATCTTGTGCATTAGCGCCCCGCCCCATACCACCACCACCGATTTTTTGTTTCCATTTTCGGCCTTCCCCCGAGCACACCATCAGTGAAGCGCCACACGCGTCAGACGCGCGTTCGGTATGTTCAAATGTTCGGTATATTAGTTGGGTTCTAAAACTTTCATATTAGCATGTTAAGTTTCTACGCGCGGTTGCGTCGGCATTCACCGGGCCTTTGCGCGTCGTCCGCACCCTATCTCGAGTGCGCGCGCCAATGTTTATTCAAGTTCTGGTGGTCCCGCGACCGGGTACACACTGTTCAAGTCCGACATGCCCGTGCGCCCCACCACGCTGGCTCGGGAAGGACGCGCCCCTGTTCTGACGCGCTTTCGGATGTCCTGCCACCTTCATCATGTGACTACCGCGTCGGCGCCGTCCCGAATGTCCGTGCGCACCAGTTCAATTGACCCCGCAGCCCTTCAAAAAAAAAACCCGAGTTTTGGCGGTCCCGCGAGCGAGCCGCGCACGCTGGGGTATGTTGAAACAATTCAATTATGTTCGCGCTCTGACAGGTCCATTATAGGAAGCCACCGCTCGAATGCCTTCAACGCGCTGCTTGAACAGAGGATCTCGGGCTAGCTCTATTGGGATTCCTATCTCGATTTTTCGTGTTCCGGCGCGTCCCTGGAGTCCCCGCATTCCATTTCAGCTCGTGCCCGCTGTTCCTGTTGTCCCTGCCCCTTTCCAATTTTTTTGGTCATCCTGCGAGCGAGCCACCGCGCGCATCAGAGACATTGTTAGTACGTTCAAACCTCATTCCATGACATTTTGCACTCTTACCGTGTTACTCTAGTGTACCGAAGTCCAAATCCCTCGAACGCGCCGTTCTAACAGGTCCTCGGGGAGTCCATGTGATTTCTTTTTCGACTTTTTGTGTTCTGGCGAGCGCCGCGAGGCCGCGCGGGCCTTTCAGGTACTTATGCTTGAATGCTCTGTTCGATTTTTGCACTCATAGCTTTCTTCTAGCGTGGTCCTCGGGCGGTGTACCTCTGCTCATTTCCATCGCTAAGTCTTCGTTTCGAGCCCATTCATGCAGTCTTAACCCTAGTTCAACAGGCTTGAAGTCCGAGTTCAAGTTCCCCCCGCGCCTCCGATGAGTCCAACCAGATCCTGACTCTCGCTTAGACCGCCCGCCCAGGCACCGATGAGAGATGCATCGGGAGATTCGGTGAGATGCACTGTAGATCCCCCCTCCGTATGTAGTCATCCCTTCCACTGAACGCCTGCCGACCTTCGGGACGGGGAGGTTATCGCCAAAATCTAAAAATAGAACTTTCTACTTGCACCTCCAAAAGAAATAAAAGTTAAATCAAGTGCAAACTTTCAGGCGAGCCGGCAAACAGTCAGAGAACACCCCACCCGGGCGGCAAACATTAATTTTATTCAAGTGTACAGATACATCACGACTTGATTTCCCCGGCAACGCGCATTCTCGGAGGGGAAGTAGAATGGCGGAGGGCCGCCCGTGGAGACGATGGGCGGCGGCCGGCTGCGCGCGCGGCGGGGGAGCTCGGGCTGCGGCGGCGCCTCCGCGGTGAATACGCCTTCCGCGGGGATCGGCGTCCCCGCTGGCAGGACCTGCACCGCCGGCTTGAGCTTCCTGCGCCCGCGGAACTTGAAGCCGGGGCCTGCGCCGGGACGCGCGCACGAGCGCGAAGACGGGAAGACGAAAGGCGCGTTGGAGTCCGGTGGGGAATGTGGATCGGAGGACCGCGTCAAGATCGACGCGGAGCCGGACCCGCCGGAGCCTGAGATGGAGTCCGATGAGCCCGAGCGGCTTGTCTCGGGACGCGCCACAAGGTGCACAGGGGACGTCGAGGGCGAGTAGGCCGAGACGGAGTCGGCGCTGGATTGCGGGGTGGGGTACGGCGCAGGCGAGTAAGTCGGAACGAGCGGAGGTGAGCTAAGCGCGGGAGGATAAGACGATCTCGAACGCGATGTGCCCTGGCGCGGGGAGGACGGAGGAGAGTAGTAGGGTGGTTGGGTAGGCGTCGGGGACAGACGCGAGGTTGACGCTGCGGATCCGGAACGCGCGACGCCACCAGGCGCGGGATCAAAGGACAATTTCAGCGGGGGCGAAGGCTCAAGTTCCGATAGATACGAAGGGGGCCTTGCGGTCGCAGAAGCGACTTTGGTATCCGATAGCGCCGCCCAGCCCGTACTGCCGGGGGGCGAGCTCGGATACGGGGGCAAAGCCCGCGAGGCCGACGAGCGCCGTGACTCGCCCCGTTCGGAGTCGGAAAAATGCACGGAGAGGGCGGTGTACGATGGTGCGGGGTGACTGTCGGGTGTTGCATTTATCGACGTGGACTTTTCGCGCCTTACTGGCGGTTGTGTCTGAGGCGGCAGCGGGTAAGGCGTCAGTCCCCCCAGAACGTCGGCCGATCTCTGAGATCGTGGAATGAGGTCCCGTGATGGTGTGGGCGGGTAAAGACCAGCATAGGAGGAGGACGGTGAAGATGGCGATGAGAAAGAAGCCGAGCGTAGGTGCATGGGGGATACGGGAGTCGGGAATGTCGTGGCCTGCACGTTGGGGTCAATTCCAGGGCGGCTGGATTTATTGCTTGTCGTCGTCTGAGGCGCTGGGGATCCAGCCGTCGTTGGCATGGGCCATACTCGTTTGCGACCCGACGCTGCCCTGGACGACATGAACGTCGAACGCGCCTCCCTCTGACAATGATTACAATCTTGACGCGCAGCCGACACCGCCTCAGATAAGCACACCAGAAACGCTGCGGACGGCGTTCGACGCGACGACAATGGTGGGGGAAAGGAAGGCTTGAAGGTTGGAATGTTGAGTAGTTATATCAGCGATGTACCATTCACACAAGGGTATTCGGAGGTGTGTCGGCTGCCTACGAATCCGAGCTGATAAGCACGCTTCGCACCACCCGGGGACAGAATACCCACGGAGCCAAGACGTGAGGACCGGACACAAGCAGACACCGTGCAAAATCCGCAATCAGATCAGGGCACGAAAGCTGTCTGCCATGCTTGTCTTCGTGTCGGCCTGACGCGACCGCCGCCCCGAGCGGGTCGCAGTATACCGCGACATCCGTGTTCTGCAGATACTGGCGTGTGACGCATGGAACCGAGAAGATAGGCAACCCGGGAACTTGGTCCTCCCGCGCCGTCTCCCATCGCAAGTATTATGTCGTTATTTCTCCGCGCATACTAGCTGTTTCACCGCGTCTTCTGGGCGTAGATTGAAGAAGAAAGTGGGCGTCGTCGAGCCCCTTTGGAAGGCATACCACGACCGGAGGATTGGTGTTATAGTCGCGGTTGGCGTCAAGAAGCAAAATAGTGGCTGTGCATGTGGCTTGTCTGCAACAACTTGAACAGGCTGCATATACCGTCTCTCTTCGCCTAACAACGAGCCGCGTCCCCTCTCTCCCTCGCTCCCAACCCGCGCATGCCGACGCCTATTCACTACGACAAACCCGCCCCGCCTCTACGTACGACCAAGACCCCGACGCCCACCAACACGCCCCGCGCGCGACTCCGCCGTGCGCATCGCAATGTATGCGCACCTTGCGCAACCTACCCCGCCCGCCGTCCGCCGCGCACGCTGCTTCGCCATCGCAAGCCATCCCGCCGGTCCGCGCTTCCGAACAGCGCAGTCAGCGGGGTCCTCGACCATCAGAAGTCCCGGTCAGCTACGTACCTCCCGCTCGCAAGTCCCACTCGCCTCCGTACCCGCGCACCTCGCACCCGCGCCCCTCGTCTTCGCCTCCGTACCCACGCACCCCGCCCCGCGCACCTTGCCCGCCGTCAGCCCGATAGCACAAGGCAGCGCGCATGCGCAACTCGGTCCGCGCTCCCCGAGAGCAGAAGCGCTGCGGCCAAGTCAGCGCGGTATCTGACGAGGAACGACGACCGCCGTACCGAGGCTCTCGAGTGCACTGCGCCCCTACCTCGCCATTCAGCGCGTGCGCCGCTCGGTCCGCGCTCCCCGCTTCCTGCTGCCCCTCCGTCCGCGCTCCCCGCGCCCCGCTCGCAACTCGTAACCCGCCCCTCGCCTCCCTCCGGCTCGGCCCTCGCCCCATTTCCGAATCCCGAGCGCAGAAGCGCTGCGACAGCGTCAGCGCGGGACTCGACAGGGTGGAGCGACGTACCGGGTCCCGCGCAATGCGCTCCCCTCGCAAATCAGCGCGCGCGCCACTCGCTGCGCGCTCCCCCGTTGCGGATCCCGAAACGAGAAGCGCTGCGATCGAGTCAGCGCGGTATTCCACGAGGCAGCGCCGTACGCGCCCACTGCGGACGCACGTCCCGCGCAACGTGCCCCTCGTTCCGCACCCACCTCGCAAATCAGCTGGCGCTCCCCGCTCCCCGCCCACCCGCAGCGCAGCTCGCTGCGGCCCGATTCCCGAGATCGGAGGCGCTGCGATTTGCAATCAGCGGGGCCCTCGACGAGGCGGGGACGTACCGATGCACCGACGACGGCGCACGTCCCGAGTCCCGAGACTGCGCGCGCGCCACTCGGCCGATTCCGATTCCTGGGGGCAGCTGGGACAGAGTCAGCGCGGTAGCTGACGAGGCGGCGCGGCGCATCGGCGTACCGAGGCTCTCGAGTGCCCACTCGATCCTACTCGCCTGACGCCGGCCCGATTCGCAAAAACAGGAGCAGAGGCGCTGCGAGAGAGTCAGAGTCAGCGCGGTACCCTCCGAGGCAGAACGACGCACGTACCGGCTGCGGACGCACGTCCCAAGTCCCGCCCGATGCGCTCCTTGCTCCGCGCTCCCTTCGCATGTCAGCGCGCGCGCCACTCGCAACTCGCAACTCGCAACCCGCCGCGGTCCTCGTCCAGACCCCGATTTCCGAAACCAGAAGCGCTGCGACCGAGTCAGCGCGGATTCGACGAGGCGGAGACGCAGCGACGTACTGAGGCTCTCGAGCGCGATGAGCGTCCGCTCGCCCGCTGCCTCCCGCTCGGGCCCTCGTCCCAATCCGGGTCCCGAAACCCGAAGCGCTGGAGCGCCGTCAGCGGGGCAACGCGGTGTTCAACGAGGCGGCGCGACGCACCGACGTACCGAGCCGCTCGAGGGCCGCGCAAGCGCCCGGACCACTCGTTCGCAACCCCGCTACCTCCCGCTCGGGCCCTCGTCCCGATCCCCGAGCCGAGAGCAGAGGCGCTGCTGGGAGCAATTAGCGCGGTCCTCGACGACGCGGAACGACGCACCACATATCCCGAGTCCCGCGCAGCCCAGAGCTCAAGTCAGATGCAGACGAACACGCACCGATGGCCGTTCGAAGCCAAAGTCAAACGGGGGTAGTTCAGATTCAAGTCAGATTCGTACTTAGACTTGGGCTTGTTTGTCGAGGCAAGTCAGAATAATGAAGCATACCGAGAGCTCGTGCAGCCTGAAAGACTCGAAAGCAGACGTCAATGAAGCGGCGGCGTGCATGCTTGTACTTGGGTGAGAGTAGGCTTGGGTCAAGTAGCAAACCAGGAGCGGCGGCATGGCTGTATAATCAAGTCCGATCAAACGATGTGATGTGATTGCTAGACAGCGAATCACAGAACAGGGACGCGCGAGCTTGAAGTCGAGTCAAGCGGGCTTGAGGCTCGACTTGAAGAGGGGTTAATAAAGCGAGACTTGTTTCGAAAATTCGAAAGTGTTAGAGGTGAATGCGTACCTGGAATCTGTTCGAAGTCTTGGCTCAAGTCCAAGTTGAATCTAATGCCAGTTCAAGTGGAAATGAAGGGCGCGGTGGAGCAGGATACATACCGACAACTAGTTTGGAGTCCAACCAGGGAACAACGGGCTTCAAAGTTGTATGGAATCGGACTTGAATCTGATGGTTGAGGTCAGAATGGATGTCAATGCGAAGTCAGTCCCGCGCGAAACGTACCAGAACCTCGCAGCAACGAAGGCTTTCACAGGTTAGAGTTGGATCTAATGCTTCGAGTCAGAAAAACGCTGCGCCTGTTAGATTAGACGGCAAGAACATACCTTGAACTCGTGCAAGGTCAAGTCAAAGCTCGATTGAAGTATGATTGATCACTGAAGTACGATAAGGGACGCTAATGGTTCGAGTCAAGATCTAGGTACGATGGTTCGACAGCTTAAACACCCCAGTAGTAGGCGGTTTGAAGTCAGACTAGACCTCGTTTCAAGCCAAGTCAAGCGGGGCTTACAAGGGAACTAGCGGTTCTAGTTAAGTTAGGGATGCGATGGTTAGACAGCGAAAGCATACCGATAGCAGTCGAACTTACGGGGGCTCCGAGTCAAAGCTCAAGTAGCATTAGTTTTAGATCTATGTAGTGGTTCAGTTCGCCGGCACGAAGGATGCGACGGATAATCGAACACTTACTTGTAACTCGTTTGCAGTTGAACCAGGCCGTCAGTTCAAACGGCCGCTCCAGAATCGAGTGCGATTAGGCTTGGATCTAATGGTTGTAGTCAGAACGAAGGCCGCGTTGATTAGATAGAAGTGGAAACATACGAAGGACTATCAACCATTAGGTCAAACGACCGCTTCAAACCCGAGTGCGATTAGGCTTGGATCTAATGGCCGTAGTCAGAAAAGGGGTGCGATGATTAGTAGATAGTGGAAACATACGGATTCATGTTCAAGTCCGAGACCGTCAAGTCAAGCGGGGGCCTCGAGGTTGGACTTGAATCTAATGGTTTCAGTCAGAATCGAGGGTGCCACGTTATAGACAGCGAGCACATACCGATAGTGTGATTCAAGTCAGAATCGACGGTCAAGGGGAACAATAGGCATGAGTGCGGTAGACTTCGATCGAATGGTACATGTCAGAATAAAGGACGGGATGGTCAGAGAGCGAAAACTTACCGGTAACTCATTTGAAGTCAAACAAGACAGTCAAGCCAAGCGGCGGCTGCGGGTTTCCGGATTGGACTTGAACCTAATGGTATAAGTAAGAATGAAGAACACGATATTAGAGAGCGACAACGTACCGGTAACTCATCTGGAGTCAAACAAGGCAGTCGAGTCAAGCGGCGGCCGCAGGCTTCAGAGTTGAATCGAATTTTAGTAAAGTCAAGCGGCGGCATTGAGATTCAGAGTTGAATCTGATAGTTCAAGTCGGAATAAAGGATGCGATTAACAATGTAATACATACCGGCTGGAGTCCGACGCGGACTTGAAATACAAATTCGATTGGAGTCAGAGTTGGGTTAGACTTGAATCTAGTCAGAACCAAGGGCTCAAGGAATAAGAGATACATACCGAGAACCCGTTCGAAGTCGAACCAGGGCTTCAAACTTCGCCGAGATTAGACTTGGTTCTACAGGTTCAAGTCAGAATGAAGGCCGCGAACGACTGAAAGCGTAGAACATACCTTTTGAAGTCAAACCAAGGTTGACTGACTAGTCGTTCCTTCGAAGTTGACATCCAAACGGGCTTCGAACACTACGTGTCAGGCTAAGGCAGGCGATGCTTAGATAGTAAAAGACATACCAAAGAAGATTGAAGTCAAGCCGTTGCGGGCTCTTGAATCGGGTTAGACTTGAATCTAACGGTTCAAGTCAGAAGGAAGGATGCGATAGATATAGAAACACTTACTACTAGTAGTCCAACCGATAAATCAAGCCTGAAACTAATGGTTCATGTCAGAGTCAAGTTTGCGATGGTTAGGCAGCAAAATACATACCAGGGACTCGTTCAAGCTCATACCAGGCCATCGATTCGAGCAGCCGCCTTCAAATTTGAATGGGATTGGACTCAGAACGAAGAGTTCAAGTCAAAATGAGTGTTGCGATCGTCAATTCAGGCGAAATTTGAGTGGGATTGGACGTGAAACTGAGGGTTGAAGTAAAACATGAGGGTTGCGATGGATGATGAGATACATACCCTTGACTCGTTTGAAGTCCAATCAGAGTACCAAGTCCAGCGCAGGCTTAGAATTCGAACTCGATTGGAATTGAAATTCTAACGGTAGATGTCAGAATGAAGGGCTCGATAATGGAATAGTCGACGCACCGATAACGATAGACTAGCAGTCCCAACAAAGGTGCCCATTGTTGACTAGTAGGACTGAAACCAAAGGGCTCGTAGTTAGTATAAGGAAACTATAGATAGCTAGCGGACGTACCACAGCAATAGTCTCGATATAAATCTGGCGGATCGAGCGCGGCAGCGCGCCGGCAGTACTTCGGAGCGACGTGGGGAGTTGGGAGAGCTCAGGGAGCGCTGGGAACGGCGCCAAGAGGAGCAATACATGGGAGGTGATACGCCCCGGTGGATCCGAGGGGCGCCGGAGGCCGCGACGTGTGCCGGTGGTACAAGATGCGGCCGCGCTCCGGTAGCCAACGTAGGCGAGTTGGATGCGCGGAAGGCGAGGGCCGTCTGCGCCCTGGTGGAGCCGGGAAGTGCTGGTAGCGGCGGTACCGAGCGAGCCGTGGGTCCTAGCATTCGACGGCAGCGGCGGCGGTGCGACGAGGGGGGAGTCCGGGCGGACTGGGGCACAGGCAACGTGCTCCGACGATGTTGGTGTCAAACCCGGACTGCAGGCAGCACTGCCGAGTCGCTCTGACACCAAGTGCGTCAGAACTGAGGGGTTAAAACCTGGTCAATAAAAGGGATGCATGAGGTCTAGGACGTACGATCGACTATCCCGAGCATCCGACGTGCACTGAGGTTTCCGGCGTTTGGGCCCGCACCCCGAGCGCGGGCAGCGCCGCCGAGTTGTGCTGACACCGAGTGGGTCAGAACCGAGGGGCTAGAAGCGGGTCAATGAATGAGATGCGGGAGGTCTGCAACGTACGATAGAGCATCTTCTACAGCGAGCATCGAGGCCCGACGCCCTCCCGACAAGAACCCCGACTCGAGTGCGCGAGTGGCTCAGACACGTCACCGCCAACCCCGATGCCCTCGACGGCGGCGAGAGCGCCGAGGGCATGCGAGACAGCGGCGCCGACGAGAACGAGTCGCTGGTGAGCGCCACGAAGCCAGTGGTAGAGAGGGAGAGTGGGAGGTGGGCGGTTGAGTGAGGGTAGCGAGGAAGTGCGCCAGTACTTATAGACTGGCGGCGACCTGAAAATTCGGGCGGGGATATGTTTCTTAAGATAGACGGAAGCTAGGAATAGAATAGCGGCGCACCTTTAGCCCAGAATAAGCTCTGGCAGCGAAGTCGCCGCGAAACCCCTGGATCTACCCTGTTCGCCCAGTGCTTCCCCGAGCATTGAATCGAAGCGGCGAGCTTGCTCAGTTATCGAAATAGATTGTGGGTCCAAGTTGGTGCCGCCGTCCGCGCCCAGAATCCCCCGCACCAAATATTTTGGGGGTTGCCCAAAACGAACCATGGCCTGAAAAGCACGCCGTGCGTCGATGAGAGCCCCAAATTTAGGCTGCGGCGGAGGGAAGGACCCATCCAGAGCCAACGCGCCATATACGGGCGCAGCGCGCGGGCCATACCAACCCCAGTACCAGGGGTACTGCAGAACATGCTAAGATTAGTTTCGAGTCAACGGCGAGATGGAGCGACGCACAGCGCAAATCCGCCGTAGCCCCAAATCAGCCGCTCGCATAAAAGCTGTGCATCAAGGGCTGTTGAGCCCTGTCTCAGTAGAATCTCGAAGATGTGTATTTTGGTGTTATCGAGTTCGCCGTCTCCGTTCTTGACTCTGATAGGCTAGAAGCGGCGGAAGAGCTGAGGATTCGTCAGCCTGAGGGATTTACGCCATAATAATAGATTTACGGCGCACCTAGGGTGAGCGGTAAGCTCAGATGTATTTCTGCGCGCGATGGTATTGGCTGCGATTGGGGCCGTCGGGAGTCGGAGATGAAGCCTCAGATGCACTCGTTGAAAGCATCCGCTGCTATGGTTCGAGTCTTGAGGGCTTGCGGGCCGAGGGCCGCCGGCGTCGAAAATCGACATGGCGGTTTGAGAGCAAGAGACGGCATTTCCGAAATAGGCCGCTATGTGCTCACGGCGCTCGGTCCGAGGCTTCGATTGGCAGGTGGCAGTGAGGCTTGGCACGGAACGGGCCCATTTTTGGCCGAAAAAAATCGGTGCGCCCTCCCGCCCCTCGGCACCGCCGGGGTGCGCCGGCCCGGCTTCTGCGCCGCATACTACGAGGCTCCGGAGCCCGTCTCTGGCCTCAAAAGCCCCCACTTCATCCCGGGCTTGAACCAGATCTATTTTGGTCTTGCCCGGGAGTTTCCGGTCTGCCGATCGCCGACCCCGCATTCCGCCGCTCTATTTGTGGGTCCATTAATCTCGATTGCCTGTTCAATTCATTGCTATCTAGTGACTCTCACACTCAAACTTGGCCCTGCAGAAGCTGAAATGCACCCGAGTTTGAGCTAATTGGTGGTGGTGAAGCTTGGTATGGCACCAGTGGGCAATTTTGTTCAAAAAAAATCGGTGCGCCTCCCGCCGCTCGACACCACCGGGGCGCACCGGCCCGCCCTGTGCAAAGCATATTCGGAGGCCCCTGGGCTCCTCTCTGGCATCAAAATCCCTGATCATCCCGGGCTTGAACCCAACCTATTTTGGTCTTGCCCGGGAATTTCCGGTCTGCCGATCGCCGACCCCACACCTCTGCCAATCTATTTGTGGTGCCATTAATCTTGCTTCGATTCAATGCTATCTAGCGATCCTCAAGATAGAACACCTGAACCTGGCCCTGCAGAAGCTGGGGTGCACCCCAGCTAATTATACAACCAAAACCATAAACTATATTGATTATCTGGGGCAAAACCACTTGGTATCTGCAGTAAATCTGCCCGCGCACACGGAATATTGATAGTCGAACCAGATAGGATGCTAATCTTTATTTTTGTCTACACAATAGAGTTAGTTAGAAATTGAGTTCGGTAGGGGTGGCGGGGCAACACAATTGGCCTGTGTAACCATCGGCGGAGGGACTTGGTGCGGAGAGACAAAAATAGGCTTGTTGAACGTTTCAACAGTGTGGGAAGTGTTTGCCGACAGCCAAACACAACACATGTCCGTTCTTGCCTTATACCACCACCATGCCCGCTTCATCCTCCCATTTCCCTCCCTCGTTTTGCTGCATCAGCACAAATACGGCTCCCTCAAACATCTCAACACCCTTAACACTAGCCTGGGACATCCCTGGCCCCGATTTCGAGCTCGCGCTCTTGGTATCCAACAGGCTTGCATGGTCTGTTCTTCAATATCTTGGCTGTTTCCCTATCTTCATCCCATTTCAATGGGAATGGCTACCTCGGCCATCGTGCCCACCCACACCTCGAGAACCTCCTACTCCGTTTGATCGACCTTATTGTTGGATTTTGTCTGACTTCCCTTTCAGGCAGCTGAGCCAGCTCATGCTCCCCTTGCTGACCGACAATTCACCGGCTCGCGCGACAATCTCGGGATTCCATCCCAGCATCACACCTCATCAATGCGACATTTCAGCAGATCCAGCCGGCCGGCCGCGGTTTTGGATGTCGTCACACGGCGCGCCAGTCCCGGACTCCGGATTTTGGCCGCATGCGTGTCGGCGGTATCCTGCGGTGTCGCCTCGAGAATGCAGCCGCAATTTGTAAGCTGCTGTCACACCCCTTGAATTTTGTCTTTACCCATATGCAGGAGCTTTTCAATTCTCCGGAACTGCTGCAAGTTATTGGCAGTGTCGGCGGGCGCTTGCGCGTGTTGCTGCTGCCAGGTGCTGCCCCGGAAGTGTTGTCCCAATTTTTGTAGTCCCCGCGAGTGGCTCAACATGTATGCTCCATCTCTCTCCCTTTTCTCTTGTCCTTATCGCCGCTTCTCAGGTTTTCAATCCATCGGAGCATGTACGCTATGTACCGACGCTTCCACGTAGCGTGCCATCGAACGCTCATTGTCACGCGCTCGAAATATAGTTTGTGCAGCCTCGCTATACGGTACGCGCCACATTTCCATGTCTTTCCAGCGCTGAATTGATGTCCCAGATCTGCCAGTGCCCCTGCACAACCTCTCAAAATTTCATTTGATGTTCTGGCTTCCCACATTCCCCTTATGCATCCTGCGCCTCTTGTGATCGGCTCGATGTGCCATCATTGCCGTGGCCGCAGCAGCGCGTGGTAAGTCCTGGGGCTACTTTCGCACCTTGAACTTATCATTCCCGGCAGATCTTACTCCATCTTTGACGCGTCTGACGCATTTGCCGACGTGTCCGTGCTGCCCCGACAGCCCGATCCGAGTTCATTTGATTCAACAACGCGCTGACGGCCCCTTGACGTGTCGCCGTCGCCGCCCTCATCTCGATGTGCCCGAAAACTTGCTGCCGAGGTCGCCTTTCCGATGCAATTTCTTGCGGTCTCACGTGCCTCGATGCCTTGATCTCGTGAGCAGTGTGACGCGCCGTCAGTCCCGCTGCACGGCGACGTGCCTTGGTAAGTACCGTGACTCCTTCTGCAGCTCAAAACTCATTTACAGCAGATTTAGGGCACTTTTGACGCACTTGACGCGTTTTCCGACGTGCCGGTGCTGACCCGACTCAACCTCTCCCCGGATTTGATGCGCCTGACGCGTCCGGGACGCCGTTTGATCCATTGACGCGTCGGCGGCGCCCCGACGTGTCACTGCCTCTGCCGTTATTCTGATTTGATATCTGGGGCTCTCGTCACTGCCGCTATTCCCCCGACGCAAGATTCCACGATCCCCGACGCACCCTCGCTGCGGCTCCGATCTCAACACAAGATTTTGCGGTCCGGCCGCCGACGTGATGCGCCCAACGCGTCGCGCCGGCATCAAGATTCGGGCGCAATCGCTCGTGTTCCCGCCATTGTTTCCACGCCGCCCCACCAGGCCTTTGGTGTTCCTGCCACCAGTCTGACGTGTCGGGGCTGCGGGCAACTTCCGAGTCGATTTTTCGAGGTCCCGCTACCGCTGCAATGTCCCCCATGTAAGTTCATGAAATTTTATTGACTTTCAAGTATTGATCTTGTGTGTTAGTGCCCCACACCGCGCCGTCGCCGCCGACTCTCTTTCCATTTTTGGTGCTCCCCCGAGCGCGCTATCAGTGATGCGCCGGGGCTTTTGGTACGTTCACATATATTTTGTTTGTGAGCTGTGTTCTGACATGTCTATATCAGCATGCTAGGTCTTTACGCGCCGCTTTCCCGACACGTCGGCATTCACCGGCAACAATGATCCTGACTCGCGTCCTGCATGCATGCCCTTTTCCAATTCGACTTTTGGGCATCCCGCAATCCGGCCACCGAGCCGCGCTTGGAGGCGTCGGGCCTGCCGGAAACTTCCGAGTCAATATTTCGCGGTCCTGCCACCGCTGCGATGTCCGCGTAAGTTCAATTGTACACACTTCATTCATTCTTTCTCAAGTATCAATGTTGTCCCTCAGCGCCCCAGCCATTGATCACGGCGTCAAGACTGCTCGCCGCCAACTTTCTTTTTCCATTTTCGGTGTTCCCCCGAGGGCGCCGTCAGCGTTCCGCCACAACGCGTGTCCGCAGCTTCTTTAATAAGTTCAAATGTTCGTTTTATTGCTGTGTTTATGTTACTTGGCATGCTAGGTACTTACGCACCGGCGCGTCGGCATTCACTGGAACAATTTGCCTATATTGTTTCGATCTACCTCGAATCGTGTCCCGAGTGCCCGCAGCCATTCAGACTCAAGTTTTGGTACTCCCGCGAGCGAGCCACGCGCGTTGGGGTATATTGAAACATTTCAATTATGTTCGCACTCTGACAGGTCCATTATAGGAAGCCGCCGCTCAAACTCTCTTCAACGCGCTGCTCGATGTCGGCCGAGCTTTTTTTTTGTGATTGCTCGTATTCCGCCGTGCGCCTGGAGTCCCCGCGTTCTTTTACAGCTCGCGCGCACCATTCCGGTTGTCCCCGCCACCTCCAAATTTTTGGCGGTCCCGCGAGCGAGCCGCCGCGCGCATCGGGACATTCATGGTATGTTGAAACATTTCATTTCATGTTCGCACTCTTACAGCATTCTCAAGCGAGCCGACACAGAAATCCCTCCACCCGCCGCTCAAACAGACCCTCGGGGATCTCGGCCGAGCGCAACAGGGACTTTTTTTTTCGGTTTTCGGCTTCCGGCCAGCGCACCGTCGGTGATCCGCCTCCTGCCGCCTTCAGTAAACTCAAGATTCGGTACTCCTATGAGCATTCCACCGCCGCTCCTAGTGCCCGACGCGTGTCGGGACATCATTTTCTAAATTCCTTGTTCCAAGTTTGATTTGGTGTGCTGACGCTGCTCGTCGGGATCTTGGGTGCACGTCCCTGGGATTGTCTCTTGTTTTTTTTGGCAGTCTGGCACATATCCCAGGTGCCCGCTGCTTGAAGGGCAGCAATTTCAGGGTAAGCTTTATCTTAGAATGTTCCGCAGAGCTAAAACGGCTGCCTTGAAGATTTCGCTGCAGATACAACCAATGCGCTGGCGCTCGGGGATCTCGGGGGAGGGACTTGTGCTCGTTTTTGTTGGTAAGCCTTCGTTTTGAGCCCACCCCCTCATTCCTAACCCCAAACATCATCGCCAGTTTGACTCCAACTCAGCCCCGCGCCTCCGGTGAGTCCAACCGGATCCTGACCCTCGCTTAGACCGCGCCCCAGGCACCGATGAGAGATGCATCGGGAGATTCGGTGAGATGCGCCGTAGATCCCCCCTCCGGATGTAGTCATCCCTTCCACTGAACGCCTGCCGACCTTCGGGACGGGGAGGCTATCGCCAAAATCTAAAAATAGAACTTTCTACTTGCACCTCCAAAAGAAATAAAGGTTAAATCAAGTGCAAACTTTCAAGCGAGGCGGCAAACAGTCAGAGAAGACCTCAACCGAGCGGCAAACATTCATGGAATTTCATTGGGTACAGACACAAATAACACGACTTGATTTTCCCGGCACCGCGCAATCTCGGAGGGGAAGTAGAACGGCGGAGGGCCGCCCGTGGAGACGATGGGCGGCGGCCGGCTGCGCGCGCGGCGGGGGAGCTCGGGCTGCGGCGGCGCCTCCGCGGTGAATACGCCTTCCGCGGGGATCGGCGTCCCCGCTGGCAGGACCTGCACCGCCGGCTTGAGCTTCCTGCGCCCGCGGAACTTGAAGCCGGGGCCTGCGCCGGGACGCGCGCACGAGCGCGAAGACGGGAAGACGAAAGGCGCGTTGGAGTCCGGTGGTGAATGTGGATCGGAGGACCGCGTCGAGATCGACGCGGAGCCGGACCCGCCGGAGCCTGAGATGGAGTCCGATGAGCCCGAGCGGCTTGTCTCGGGACGCGCCACAAGGTGCACAGGGGACGTCGAGGGCGAGTAGGCCGAGACGGAGTCGGCGCTGGATTGCGGGGTGGGGTACGGCGCAGGCGAGTAAGTCGGAACGAGCGGAGGTGAGCTAAGCGCGGGAGGATAAGACGATCTCGAACGCGATGTGGCCTGGCGCGGGGAGGACGGAGGAGAGTAGTAGGGTGGTTGGGTAGGCGTCGGGGACAGACGCGAGGTTGACGCTACGGATCCGGAACGCGCGACGCCACCAGGCGCGGGATCAAAGGACGATTTCAACGGGGGCGAAGGCTGGAGCTCCGAAAGATACGAAGGGGGCCTTGCGGTCGCAGAAGCGACTTTGGTATCCGATAGCGCCGCCCAACCCGTGCTGCCGGGGGGCGAGCTCGGATACGGGGGCAAAGCCCGCGAGGTCGACGAGCGCCGTGACTCGCCCCGTTCGGAGTCGGAAAAATGCACGGAGAGGGCGGTGTACGACGGCGCGGGGTGCGGAGTCTCCCTGTCGGGTGTTGCGTTTATAGACTTTTCGCGCCTTACTGGCGGTTGTGTCTGAGGCGGCAGCGGGTAAGGCGTCAGTCCCCCCAGAACGTCGGCCGATCGCTGAGATCGTGGAATGAGGTCCCGTGATGGTGTCGGCGGGTAAAGACCAGCATAGGAGGAGGACGGTGAAGATGGCGATGAGAAAGAAGCCGAGCGTAGGTGCATGGGGGATACGGGAGTCGGGAATGTCGTGGCCTGCACGTTGGGGTCAATTCCGGGGCGGCTGGGTTTATTGCTTGTCGTCGTCTGAGGCGCTGGGGCTGCAGCCCCCGTTGGCATAGGCCATACTCGTTTGCGACCCGACGCTGCTCGGGACGACATGGTCGGAGATGAATGTCGAACGCGCCTGCCTCTGACAATGATTACGATCTTGACGCGCAGCCGACACCGCCTCAGATAAGCACACCAGAAACGCTGCGGACGGCGTTCGACGCGACAACAATGGTGGGGGAAAAGAAGGCTTGAAGGTTGGAATGTTGAGTAGTTATATCAGCGATGTACCATTCACACAAGGGTATTCGGAGGTGTGTCGGCTGCCTACGAATCCGAGCTGATAAGCACGCTTCGCACCACCCGGGGACAGATTACCCACGGAGCCAAGACGTGAGGCCGAGGTGAGGGCCGGACACAAGCAGACACCGTGCAAAATCCGCAATCAGATCAGGGCACGAAAGCTGTCTGCCATGCTTGTCTTCGTGTCGGCCTGACGCGACCGCCGCCCCGAGCGGGTCGCAGTATACCGCGACATCCGTGTTCTGCAGATACTGGCGTGTGACGCATGGAACCGAGAAGATAGGCAACCCGGGAACTTGGTCCTCCCGCGCCGTCTCCCATCGCAAGTATTATGTAGTGATTTTGCCGCGCAGACTAGCTGGTTCACCGCGTCTTCTGGGCGTAGATTGAAGAAGAAGGTGGGCGTCGTCGAGCCCCTTTGGAAGGCATACCACGACCGGAGGATTGGTGTTAGACAGTTACAGTTGCGGACAAGAAGCCAGATAGTGGCTGTGCATCTGACTCTGCAACAACTTGAACAAGCTGCAGTCTCTCTTCGCCTAACAACGAGCCGCGTCCCCTCGCTCCCTCGCTCCCAACTCGCGCATGCCGACGCCTATTCACTACGACAAACCCGCCCCGCCTGTACGTACGACCAGGACCCCGACGCCCACCAACACGCCCCGCGCGCGAGTCCGCCGTGCGCATCACAATGTATGCGCACCTTGCGCAACCTGCCCCGCCCGCCGTCCGCCGCGCACGCTGCTTCGCCATCGCAAGCCATCCCGCCGGTCCGCGCTCCCGAACAGCGCAGTCAGCGGGGTCCTCGACCATCAGAAGTACCGGTCAGCTACGTACCTCCCGGCCGCAAGTCCCACTCGCCTCCGTACCCGCGCACCTCGCACCCGCGCCCCTCGTCTTCGTCTCCGTACCCACGCACCCCGCCCCGCCCCGCGCACCTCGGTCCGCGCTCCCCGAGAGCAGAGGCGCTGCGGCCAAGTCAGCGCGGTACTCGACGAGGCGGGACGACGTACGTACCGACGGCGGGACGTCTCCCGAATCCCGAGTCCCGCGCAATGCGCCCACCTCGCAAGTCGGCGCGCGCTCCCCGCTTCCTGCTCGCAACTCGCCCCCCGCCCTCGTACTCGGCCGTCTCCCAAAAACGGCGAGCGCTGCGATAGAGTCAGCGCGGTACTCGTGAATCAGAGGCGCGCGACGCACCGAGGCTCCCGAGTGCCGCGCACTGCGCCCCTCCGTCCGCCCTCCCCGCGCCCCCCTCGCAACTCGTAACCCGCGCCTCGCCTCCCTCCGGCTCGGCCCTCGCCCCATTTCCGAATCCCGAGCGCAGAAGCGCTGCGACAGCGTCAGCGCGGGACTCGACAGGGTGGAGCGACGTACCGGGTCCCGCGCAATGCGCTCCCCTCGCAAATCAGCGCGCGCGCCACTCGCTGCGCGCTCCCCCGTTGCGGATCCCAAAACGAGAAGCGCTGCGACCGAGTCAGCGCGGTATCCCACGAGGGAGCGCCGTACGCGCCCACTGCGGACGCACGTCCCGCGCAACGTGCCCCTCGTTCCGCACCCACCTCGCAAATCGCAAACCAGCCCGCGCTCCCCGTTCCCCGCCCACCCGCAGCGCAGCTCGCTGCGGCCCGATTCCCGGTATCGGAGGCGCTGCGATTCAATCAGCGGGGCCTTCGACGAGGCGGGGACGTACCGACGTACCGACGGCGGCACACGTCCCGAGTCCCGAGAATGCGCGCGCGCCACTCCGCCGATTCCGATCCCTGGGGGCAGCTGGGACAGAGTCAGCGCGGTCGTTGACGAGGCGGCGCGGCGCACCGACGCACCGAGGCTCTCGAGTGCCGCGCAACGCGTTACTCGATCCTACTCGCCTGACGCCGGCCCGATTCCCAGAAACAGGAGCAGAGGCGCTGCGAGAGAGTCAGAGTCAGCGCGGTGCCCTGCGAGGCAGAACGACGCACGTACCGGCTGCGGACACACGTCCCAAGTCCCGCCCGATGCGATCCTCGCCCCGCGCTCACCTCGCAAGTCATCGCGCGCGCCACTCGCTGCGCGCTCCCCGCTCGCGACTCGCAACTCGCAACCCGTCGCCGGCCCTCGTCCAGACCCCGATTCCCGAAACCAGAAGCGCTGCGATAGAGTCAGTGCCGTATCCGACGAGGCGGACACGCAGCGACGTACCGGGGCTCTCGAGCGCGATGAGCGTCCGCTCGCCCGCTGCCTCCCGCTCGGGCCCTCGTCCCGATCCCCGAGCCGAGAGCAGAGCCGCTGCCGGGAGCAGTTAACGCGGTACCCGACCATTCAGAGGCAGAGCAACGTACCGACGTAGGCGCTCGAGGGCCGCGCAAGCGCCCGGACCACTCGTTCGCAACTTGCAAGTCGTCGCCGCTCGTCCCGATCCGGATTCCCGAATCCCGGGAGCAGAACAATCAGCGCGGTCCCTCCGAGGCAGAACGACGCACCACATTCAAGTCAGATGCAGACGAACACGCACCGATGGCCGTTCGAAGCCAAAGTCAAACGGGGGTAGTTCAGATTCAAGTCAGATTCTAACTTACACTTGGAATTGATTTGTTTGTAGAGGCAAGTCAGGATAATGGCAATTGATCGAAGAGAGCGAGCTGACATACCTGATCGAAGAGAGCGAGGACATACCGAGAGCTCGTTTAGCCTGAAAGACTTGAAAACAGGCGTCATTGAAGCGGCGGCGTCCATACTTATACTTGGGTGAGAGGAGGCTTGGGTCAAGTGGCTTGTTTATGGGCAAAACTAGGTGCGGCGGCATGGGAGTATAAACTAAGCTTCAAGTCAGATCGAACGGTGCGATGTGATTGCTAGACAGCGACTCACATACCAGGGACGCGCGAGCTTGAAGTCAAATCAAGCGGGCTTGCGGCTCGACTTGAAGAGGGGTTATAAAGGAGACTTGCTTCGAAAATGCGAAGTCAGAATAAAGTGGTGGTTGTTCGAGGCAGATGCTACCTTGGAATTCGGTTGGAGTCTTGGCTCAAGTCCAAGTTGAATCTAATCCCAGTTCAAGTGGGAATGAAGGGCGTGGTGGAGCAGGATACATACCGACGACTAGTTTGGAGTCCAACCAGGGAACAACGGGCTTCAAAGTTGTATGGAATCGGACTTGAATCTGATGGTTGAGGTCAGAATGGACGATGCGATGGTCAGTGATTCAGCGAATCAATCAAGAGTAAGTTGAATTAGGTCGGAAAGAATCTGCCTCGCCCAATGTACAACCTTAGTAATAGCTGCTCGGCGCACTCACTGGTTCAAATATATTTACCAAGTCAGTCGACTTGGATGGAGTATAAGCTGAATGCAATCAGAACGAGCTTACCTCGCGCCGTGTACGGCCATACCAACTGCGATAGGACTCAGTCCGGCGACCGAGGATCTAACTACATCGCCAGATCTTACCTCGAAAGTCAACGGACCGGTTGATTCAAAGCAACAGTCTGTTCAAGCAAGAAACTCAAGTCAGTACGACAGTCCCGTTCAACAGTCAAAGCTTACCTCAAAGTCATCCCGCTGGCCAGTTAGAACTTACCTCGCGCAGTGTACGGCTCGAGTAACAGTCATATGTACAGATAGAAATCACAACTTGGGATTAGTTGGGCTCGGATTCGATTAGAAGGAGCGTATTTGTGCAGTGTACGACCATAGTAATGGTCTTTGGGACTCGAGTCAGTCTCAGTAACGGTCTCTTTGGGTAACGTCAGTACACTCAAAACTGGTTCAACAGTCAAAGCTTACCGTAGAGTCAGCGCCAATCAGTCGAATCGATGCGACCTGAAGCCCGAGGAGCATAGTAACGGGCAACAGACTCAAGTCAGTACAGCATGGTTTCATCTGAACAATCGACGCTTACCTGGTCAGGTCGCTCGTTCGAAGAAGCGCGAGCAGTATGAAGCCAGCACGGCTACATTGAACCAGTGCAAGAGCCGATAACCAAGTGCCTATTTGCCAGGTTAGTATACGAAGCGCCGCTTGCCTTCGCAACTTGATATGCGAGCTGACCTGTATCGAGGAAGTCAGTGCTTGCGAACCAGGTTTAAAGGGAGAATCAAAGACGAAACGAAGGCACAGTTGTACTTGATTCGAGTACAATTGACTCAACTCAGTGCAACTTGCGCCCGAGATGGAGCAAGAAGGGAATTGAACAAATTAATACTTACTGATAGCACGTAGTATAACAGGGCGATATGAAGCCTTCAATCAACCACCGATATCTGACCTGAAAAGCAAAGGAAGTCAGTCAGTATAAACGGGCGTTGAGCAGACGCATAGTAGTAATCAAGATAGTGGTGCTTGAGTTGAGTCTTAACTCAGACCCAAGTCAACTCGAACAAGAGACAAATAAAGGAATGCAAGTAAGGACTTACTGACTGACGAGCTTGCGGAGTGACAGGGTGATAGAACGACTTCAAATTGGTACAGGCATTCATCCTTGGAGCGGGTTAGTACGATTCAAAAACAAGGGTCAATGCACGCACCGGGTTGAAGCCATGTGAGCGCCCGACATTAAGCGAACGGTGGGCGCAAAGCTTGAATGGGATTAGACTTGAGTCTAGTGGTACAGGTTAGAATGAAGGATGCGGCAGATTATGAAGCACTTACTCGTTTGAAGCCAGGAAAGACAAGGAGTGGGATTGATCGGAGTCAGACTTGAATCCAATAGTTCAAGTCAGAATAAAGGATGCGACTGAAAGAATGTGATACATACCGACTCGAGTCCAATCGGACTTGAAGTTTGAACTCGATTAGAGTCAGAGTCGGATTAGACTTGAATCTGGTCAGAACCAAGGACACAAAGAAGAAAAAATACATACCGACAACCAGTTCGAAGTCGAACCGGGGCTTCAAAATTCGCCGAGATTTGACTTGGTTCTACAGGTTTAAGTCAGAATCAAGCTTTGGAGGACTGAAAGCGAAGAACATACCAATAACTTCATGTTCCACAAGTGGCGGGCTTCAAATTTGAGCGGGATCGGACTGATATCTCAAGTAAGAATGAAGGATGCATAGTCAGATAGAGAAATACATACCAGCAACGTGTTTGAAGCCAAACAGCGGCTTCAAAGTTCAATGGGCACTGACTCGTTTCAACAACCCAGACCGTCAGCTCCGGCGGCGGGCTCGTATTTGGATGGGATTGAACTTGAAACTAATGGATCGAGTCGGGATGAAGGTTGCGATGGATATTGAACGAAAGCCATACCTTGTTTCAACCCCAAGAAGGATATCAGGTCAAGCGCCGGGCTTGTATGATTCGAGCCCGATTATAGCTGAGATCTGACAGTAATGTAAGAATGAAGGATTCGATAATGGAATAGTCGACGCACCGATAACGATACACCAGCAGTCTCAACAAAGTTGCCCATTGTTGACTAGTGGGACTGAGTTTCAAAGTCAGTATAAGGAAACAATATATAGATAGCGGACGTACCAGAGCGATAGTCTCGATATAAATCCGGCGGTCGAGCTGCGAGTGGGGCAGCGCGCCGGCAGTACTCCGGAGCGACACGGGGGATTCTGAGAGCCCAGGGAGCGCTGGGAACGGCGCCGAGCGGAGCAATACATCGGAGGTGATGTGTCCCGGTGGATCCGAGGGGCGCCGGAGGCCGCGACGTGCGTCAGTGGTAAATGATGCGGCCGCGCTATGGTAGCCACCGGAGCGAGTCGGATGTGGCAAGGCGAGGGCCGTCTGCGCCCTGATGGAGCCGGGAAGTACATACTGGTAGCGGCGGCGGTGAGCGAGCCGCGGATCCAAGCGTTCAACGGCAGCGGCGGCGTGCGAAGAGGGTGATTCTGGGCGCAGTGGGAGCTCGGGATACGGGGCACAGGCGACATGCACCGAGTATTCCGGCAGTGAGTCCCGCGCCCCGAGCGCGGGCGCGCTGCCGAGTCGCTCTGACACCAAGTGGGTCAGAACTGAGGGGTCAAAAGCTAGTCAATAAAAGGGATGCGGGAGGTCTAGGACATACGAGTATCCGAGAATTCGACGAGCACCGAGGATCGGCGTAGAGTCCCGCAGCCCGAGCGCGGGCAGCGCCGCCGACTTGTGCTGACACCAAGTGGATCAGAACCAAGGGGCTGAAAGCGGGTCAATGAAAGAGATGCGGGAGGTCTGAAACGTACCAGAGAGCCTCGTCTTCAACGAGCATCGAATCCCGACGCCCTCCCAACAACTCCGACTCGAGTGCGCCGCCAGTGGCGAGTGGCTCAGACACGTCACCGCCAACCCCGATGCCCTCGACGGCGGTGAGAGCGCCGAGGGCATGCGAGACAGCGGCGCCGACGAGCACGAGTCGCTGGGGAGCGCCTCGAAGCCAGTGGTAGAGAGGGAGAGTGGGAGGTGGGCGGTTGAGTGAGGGTAGCGAGGAAGTGCGCCAGTACTTATAGACTGGCGGCGACCTAGAAATTCGGGCGGGGATATGTTTCTTAAGATAGACGGATGCTAGGAATAGAATATCGGCGCACCTTTAGCCCAGATTAAGCTCTGGAAGCGAAGTCGCCGCGAACCCGCTGGATCTACCCTGTTTGCCCAGTGCTTCCCCGAGCATTGAATCGAAGCGGCGACCTTGTTAATATCCAGTAATAGATTGTGGGTCCAAGGTCTCGGCGCCGTCCGCGCCCAGACGCCCCCGCACCGAATATTTTTGAGGTTGCCCAAAACGAACCATAGCCTGAATCGCACGCCGTGCGTCGACGAGAGCCCTAAATTTGAGCGGCGACGGAGGGCGGAGGTTATTCATAGCGGCCGCGCCATGTACGGGCACAGCAGGCGGGCCATACCGACCCCAGTACCGGGGGTACTGCTGAACATGCTAACATTAGTTTCGAGTCAACGGCGAGGTGGAGCGACGCACAGCGCAAATCCGCCGTAGCCCCACATCAGCCGCTCGCATAAAAGCTGTGCATCAAGGGCTGTTGAGCCCTGTCTCGGGAGAATCTCGAAGATGCGTATTTTGGTGTTATCGAGTTCGCCGTCTCCGTTCTTGACTCTGATAGGCTGAGAACGGTGGAGAAGCTGCGGCGGAGTCAGCCTGAGGGATTTACGCCATAATAATAGATTTACAGCGCACCTAGGGTGAGCGGTAAGCTCGGATACCGTTTTTCATGCAGATCGTATTTGCTTCGATTGGGGCCGTCGGATATCAGGAATGAAGGCTCGGATGCGCTCGTCGAATGCCTCCGCTAAGATGGTTCGAGTCTTGAGGGCTTGCGGGCCGAGGGCCGCCGGCCTCGAAAATCGACATGGCGGTTTGAGAGCAAGAGACGGCATTTCCGAAATAGGCCGCTATGTGCTCACGGCGCTCGGTCCGAGGCTTCGATTGGCAGGTGGCAGTGAGGCTTGGCACGGAACGGGCCCATTTTTGGCCGAAAAAAATCGGCGCGCCCTCCCGCCCCTCGGCACCGCCGGGGTGCGCCGGCCCGGCTTCTGCGCCGCATACTACGAGGCTCCGGAGCCCGTCTCTGGCCTCAAAAGCCCCCACTCCATCCCGGGCTTGAACCCCATCTATTTCGGTCTTGGCCGGGAATTTCCGGTCTGCCGATCGCCGACCCCACACCTCCGCCGCTCTATTTGTGGGTCCATTAATCTCGATTGCCTGTTCAATTCATTGCTATCTAGTGCCTCTCACACTCAAAACTTGTCCCTGCAGAAGCTGAAGTGCACCCGAGTTTGAGCTAATTGATGGTGGTGAAGCTTGGTATGCGTATGGCACTGGGCAATTTTGTTCAAAAGATTGTTGCGCCTCCCGGCGCTCGGCACCACCGGGGCGCACCGGCCCGCCCTGTGCACCGCATATTCCGAGGCCCCTGGGCTCCTCTCTGGCATCAAAATCCCCCTGTTCATCCCGGGCTTGAACCCAACCTATTTTGGTCTTGCCCGGGAATTTCCGGTCTGCTGATCGCCGACCCCACACCTCCGCCGCTCTATTTGTGGTGCCATTAATCTTGCTTCGATTCGATGCTATCGAGCGATCCTCAAGATAGAACACCTGAACCTGGCCCTGCAAAAGCTGTGGTGCACCCCAGCTAATTATACAACCCAAACCATAAATTATATTGATTATTTGGGGCAAACCCACTTGGTATCTACAGTAAATCTGCCTGCGCACACGGAATATTGATACTCGAACCAGATAGGATGCTAATCTTTATTTTGGTTCACATAATAGTGGCCGCTGAGTCAGTTAGAAATTGAGTTCGGTAGGGGCGGCAGGGCAACACAATTGGCCTGTGTAACCATCGGCGGAGGGACTTGGTGCGGAGAGACAAAAATAGGCTTGTTGAATGTTTCAACAGTGTGGGAAGTGTTTGCCGACAGCCAAACACCACACATGTCCGTTCTTGCCTTATACCACCACCATGCCCGCTTCATCCTCCCATTTCCCTCCCTCGTTTTGCTGCATCAGCACAAATACGGCTCCCTCAAACATCTCAACACCCTTAACACTAGCCTGGGACATCCCTGGCCCCGATTTCGAGCTCGCGCTCTTGGCATCCAACAGGCTTGCATGGTATGTTCTTTAATATTTTGGCTGTTTCCCTATCTTCATCCTGGGAATGGCTACCTCGGCCATCGTGCCCACCCACGCCTCGAGAACCTCCTACTCCGTTTGATTGACCTTATTGTTGGATTTCGTCTGACTTCCCTTTCAGGCAGCTGCCGCTGCCGCCGCCATCATCTCGATGTGCCTAACACATTCACCATTCCATTGCGATTTATCGCGGTCCCACCACCAACATGTCTCATTACACGTCACGCGCCTCGGTGGCTCAATCTCGCGAGAAGTCTGACGCGCTGTCAATCCCGCTGCAGCGGCGGCGCGCCTCGGTGAGTCCCATTTTTTTTTCTTTCCAGCCTGAACTCATTATTTATGCCAGATCTACATGGCTTTTGACGCGCTTGACGCGCTCTCCGACGTGCCGGCGCTAGTCCAGCTCAACCTCGCCCCGGATTTGATGCACCTGACGCGTCCGGGACGCCGTTTGATCGATTGACGCGTCGGCGGCGCCCCGACGCGTCACTGCCTCTGCCGTTATTCTGATTTGATATCTGGGGCTCTCGTCACTGCCGCTATGCCCCCGACGCGCCTGCAGGGTTCCGAATCAAGATTCCACGATCCGGCCGCCGCCGTGGCGCGCCCGTGATCCCACCACCTCTGCACCCCCGATGTGCTCTCGCTACAGCTCCGATCTCGAGTCAAGATTTCGCGGTCCGGCCACCGCCGTGGTGCGCCCGACGCGTCGCGCCGGCAATCAAGACTCAGGCGCAATCATTCATGCTCCCGCTGCTGTTTCCGCGCCGCCCCAACAGTACTTTGGTGTTCCCGCCACCGCTTTGACGCGTCGGGGCTGCCGGTAACTTCCGAGTTGATTTTTCGAGGTCCCGCTACCGCTGCGATGTCACCCATGTAAGTTCACAACATTCTATTTTCTTTCAAGTATTGATATTGTGTGTTAGTGCCCCACACTGCACCGTCGCCGCCGACTCTCTTTCCATTTTCGGTGCTCCCCGAGCGCGCCATCAGTGATGCGCCGGGGCTTTTGGTATGTTCACATATATTTTCTTTGTGAGCTGTGTTCTGACATGTCTATATCAGCATGCTAGGTCTTTACGCGCCGCCTTCCCGACGCATCGGCATTCACCGGCAACGATCATCTTGATCCGACTTAGACTCGTGTCCCGCATGTGCTCCCCTTTCTGATTCGACTCTGGGGCATCCTGCAACCCGGTCACCGACCCGGGTTCTCATCGGCGCTCGGACACATCGGGGCTGCCCCCAAGATTTCGACTCGATATTTCGCGGTCCTGCCACCGCTGCGATGTCCTTAGACTCCGTGTAAGTTTGATTATTTACATTTCATTTTCTTTCAAGCATTGATCTCGTGCATTAGCGCCCCGCCCCACACCGCCGCCACCGATTTTTTCTTTCCATTTTTGGTGTTCCCCCGAGCGCACCGTCAGTGATGCGCCACACGTGTCAGACGCGCGTTTGGTATGTTCAAATGTTCGGTATATTAGTTGGGTTCTAAAACTTTTATATTAGGATGTTAAGTCTCTACGCGCGGTCGCGTCGGCATTCATCGGGCCTTTGCGCATTGTCTGCCTCATATCTCGAGTGCGCGTGCCCATGGTTATTCAAGTTTTGGTGGTCCCGCGACCGGGTCGACACCGTACAAGTCCGACATGCCTATGCGCCCCACCACGCTGGCTCGGGAAGGACGCGCCACCTGTTCTGACGCGCTTTCGGACGTCCTGCCACCTTCATCATGCGACTACCGCGTCGGCGCCGTCCCGAATGTCCGTGCCCACCAGTTCAATCGACCCCGCAGCCCTTCAAAAAAACAAACCGAGTTTTGGCGGTCCCGCGAGCGAGCCGCGCACGTTGGGGTATGCTGAAACATTTCAAGTATGTTTGCGCTCTGACAGGTCCGTTATAGGAAGCCGCCGCTCAATTTTTCTTCAACGCGCTGCTCGATGTCGGCCGAGCTTGTTTTTTTTGTGATTGCTCGTATTCCGCCGCGCGCCTGGAGTCCCCGCGTTCTTTTACAGCTCGCGCGCACCATTCCGGTTGTCCCCGCCACCTCCAAATTTTGGCAGTCCCGCGAGCGAGCTGCCGCGCGCATCAGGACATTCATGGTATGTTGAAACATTTCATTTCATGTTCGCACTCTTACAGCATTCTCAAGCGAGCCAACACAGAAATCCCTCCACCCGCCGCTCAAACAGACCCTCGGGGATCTCGGCCGAGCGCAACAGGGACTTTTTTTTCGGTTTTTCGGCTTCTGGCCAGCGCACCGTCGGTGATCCGCCTCCTGCCGCCCTCAGTAAACTCAAGATTCGGTATTCCTATGAGCATTCCACCGCCGCACCTAGTGCCCGACGCGTGTCGGGACATCATTTTCTAAATTCCTTGTTCCAAGTTTGATTTGGTGTGCTGACGCTGCTCAGCGCATGCTCGTCGGGATCTTGGGTGCACGTCCCTGGGATTGTCTCTTGTTTTTTTTTGGCAGTCTGGCACATATCCCAGGTGCCCGTTGCTTGAAGGGCAGCAATTTCAGGGTAAGCTTTATCTTAGAGTGTTCCGCAGAGCTAAAACGGCTGCCTTGAAGGTTTCGCTGCAAATACAACCAACGCGCCACCGCTCGGGGATCTCGGGCGAGGGACTTGTGCTTGTTTTTGTTGGTAAGCCTTCGTTTTGAGCCCGCTCCCTCATTCCTAACCCTAAACATCGCCAGTTTGACTCCAACTCAGCCCCGCGCCTCCGGTGAGTCCAACCGGATCCTGACCCTCGCTTAGACCGCGCCCCAGGCACCGATGAGAGATGCATCGGGAGATTCGGTGAGATGCACCGTAGATCCCCCCTCCGGATGTAGTCATCCCTTCCACTGAACGCCTGCCGACCTTCGGGACGGGGAGGTTATCGCCAAAATCTAAAAATAGAACTTTCCACTTGCACTTTGAAAAAAAATAAAAGTTAAATCAAGTGCAAACTTTCAAGCGAGGCGGCAAACAGTCAGAGAACACCCCAACCGAGCGGCAAACATTCGAAGAACTGCATTTTATTCAAGTGTACAAACACGATTGATTTCCCCGGCAACGCGCATTCTCGGAGGGGAAGTAGAACGGCGGAGGGCCGCCCGTGGAGACGATGGGCGGCGGCCGGCTGCGCGCGCGGCGGGGGAGCTCGGTCTGCGGCGGCGCCTCCGCGGCGAATACGCCTTCCGCGGGGATCGGCGTCCCCGCTGGCAGGACCTGCACCGCCGGCTTGAGCTTCCTGCGCCCGCGGAACTTGAAGCCGGGGCCTGCGCCGGGACGCGCGCACGAGCGCGAAGACGGGAAGACGAAAGGCGCGTTGGAGTCCGGTGGTGAATGTGGATCGGAGGACCGCGTCGAGATCGACGCGGAGCCGGACCCGCCGGAGCCTGAGATGGAGTCCGATGAGCCCGAGCGGCTTGTCTCGGGACGCGCCACAAGGTGCACAGGGGACGTCGAGGGCGAGTAGGCCGAGACGGAGTCGGCGCTGGACTGCGGGGTGGGGTACGGCGCAGGCGAGTAAGTCGGAACGAGCGGAGGTGAGCTAAGCGCGGGAGGGTAAGACGATCTCGAACGCGATGGGCCCTGGCGCGGGGAGGACGGAGGAGAGTAGTAGGGTGGTTGGGTAGGCGTCGGGGACAGACGCGAGGTTGACGCTGCGGATCCGGAACGCGCGACGCCACCAGGCGCGGGATCAAAGGACAATTTCAGCGGGGGCGAAGGCTCAAGTTCCGATAGATACGAAGGGGGCCTTGCGGTCGCAGAAGCGACTTTGGTATCCGATAGCGCCGCCCAGCCTGTACTGCCGGGGGGCGAGCTCGGATACGGGGGCAAAGCCCGCGAGGTCGACGAGCGCCGTGACTCGCCCCGTTCGGAGTCGGAAAAATGCACGGAGAGGGCGGTGTACGACGGCGCGGGGTGCGGAGTCTCCCTGTCGGGTGTTGCGTTTATAGACTTTTCGCGCCTTACTGGCGGTTGTGTCTGAGGCGGCAGCGGGTAAGGCGTCAGTCCCCCCAGAACGTCCGCCGATCGCTGAGATCGTGGAATGAGGTCCCGTGATGGTGTCGGCGGGTAAAGACCAGCATAGGAGGAGGACGGTGAGAAAGAGGCTGCACGTAGGTGCATGGGGGATACGGGAGTCGGGAATGTCGTGTACTGCACGTTGGGGTCAATTCCGGGGCGGCTGGGTTTATTGCTTGTCGTCGTCTGAGGCGCTGGGGATCCAGCCGTCGTTGGCATAGGCCATACTCGTTTGCGACCCGACGCTGCCCTGGACGACATGGTCGGAAATGAACGTCGAACGCGCCTCCCTCTGACAAGGATTACGATCTTGACGCAGCCGACACCGCCTCAGATAAGCACACCAGAAACGCTGCGGACGGCGTTCGACGCGACGACAATGGTGGGGGAAAGGAAGGCTTGAAGGTCGGAATGTTGAGTAGTTATATCAGCGATGTACCATTCACACAAGGGTATTCGGAGGTGTGTCGGCTGCCTACGAATCCGAGCTGATAAGCACGCTTCGCACCACCCGGGGACAGAATACCCACGGAGCCAAGACGTGAGGCCTTGAGGCCTAGGTGAGGGCCGGACACAAGCAGACACCGTGCAAAATCCGCACATCAGATCAGGGCACGAAAGCTGTCTGCCATGCTTGTCTTCGTGTCGGCCTGACGCGACCGCCGCCCCGAGCGGGTCGCAGTGTACCGCGACATCCGTGTTCTGCAGATACTGGCGTGTGACGCATGAAACCGAGAAGATAGGCAACCCGGGAACTTGGTCCTCCCGCGCCGTCTCCCATCGCAAGTATTATGTAGTGATTTTTCCGCGCATACTAGCTCTTTCACCGCGTCTTCTGGGCGTAGATTGAAGAAGAAAGTGGGCGCCGACAAGACCCTTTGGAAGGCATACCACGACCGGAGGATTGCTGTTATAGTCGCGGTTGGCGTCAAGAAGCAAAATAGTGGCTGTGCATCTGACTCTGCAACAACTTGAACAAGCTGCATACCTTCGCCTAACAACGAGCTACCCTGCTATACCGTCCCGTCCCCTCTCTCCCTCGCTCCCAACTCGCGCATGCCGACGCCTATTCACTACGACAAACCTGCCCCGCCTGTACGTACGACCAAGACCCCGACGCCCACCAACACGCCCCGCGCGCGAGTCCCCCGTGCGCATCGCAATGTCTGCCCACCTTGCGCGCAACTTACCCCGCCCGCCGTCCGCCGCGCACGCTGCTTCGCCATCGCAAGCCATCCCGCCGGTTCGCGCTCCCGAGCAGCGCAGTCAGCAGGAATCCTCGACCATCAGAGGTTCCGGTCAGCTACGTACCTCCCGCTCGCAAGTCCCACTCGCCTCCGTACCCGCGCACCTCGTCTTCGTACCCGCGCACCTCACACCCGCGCACCTCGCACCCCTCGTCTTCGTCTCCGTACCCACGCACCCCGCCCCGCGCACCTCGCCCGCCGTCAGCCCGATAGCACAAGGCAATGCGCATGCGCAACTCGGTCCGCGCTCCCCGAGAGCAGAAGCGCTGCGGCCAAGTCAGCGCGGTATCTGACGAGGAACGACGACCGCCGTACCGAGGCTCTCGAGTGCACTGCGCCCCTACCTCGCCATTCAGCGCGTGCGCCGCTCGGTCCGCGCTCCCCCGCTTCCTGCTGCCCCTCCGTCCGCGCTCCCCGCGCCCCGCTCGCAACTCGTAACCCGCCCCTCGCCTCCCTCCGGCTCGGCCCTCGCCCCATTTCCGAATCCCGAGCGCAGAAGCGCTGCGACAGCGTCAGCGCGGGACTCGACAGGGTGGAGCGACGTACCGGGTCCCGCGCAATGCGCTCCCCTCGCAAATCAGCGCGCGCGCCACTCGCTGCGCGCTCCCCCGTTGTGGATCCCAAACGAGAAGCCCTGCGATCGAGTCAGCGCGGTGTTCCACGAGGCAGCGCCGTACGCGCCTGCTGCGGACACGCGTCCCGCGCAACGTGCCCCTCGTTCCGCGCCCACCTCGCAAATGGCAACCCAGCCCGCGCTCCCCGCTCCCCGCGCTCCCCGTTCCCCGCCCGCTGCGGCCCGATTCCCGCAACCGGAAGCGCTGCGATTCAATCGGCGGGGCCTTCGACGAGGCGGGGTCTTCGACGAGCGGGGACGTACCGACGTACCGACGGCGGCACACGTCCCGAGTCCCGAGAATCCGCGCTCGCAAGTCAGCGCGCGCGCCACTCGGCCGATCCCGATTCCTGGGGGCAGCTGGGACAGAGTCAGCGCGGTCGTTGACGAGGCGGCGCGGCGCACCGACGCACCGAGGCTCTCGAGTGCCACTCGATCCTACTCGCCTGACGCCGGCCCGATTCGCAAAAACAGGAGCAGAGGCGCTGCGAGAGAGTCAGAGTCAGCGCGGTGCCCTGCGAGGCAGAACGACGCACGTACCGGCTGCGGACACACGTCCCAAGTCCCGCCCGATGCGATCCTCGCCCCGCGCTCACCTCGCAAGTCATCGCGCGCGCCACTCGCTGCGCGCTCCCCGCTCGCGACTCGCAACTCGCAACCCGTCGCCGGCCCTCGTCCAGACCCCGATTCCCGAAACCAGAAGCGCTGCGATAGAGTCAGTGCCGTATCCGACGAGGCGGACACGCAGCGACGTACCGGGGCTCTCGAGCGCGATGAGCGTCCGCTCGCCCGCTGCCTCCCGCTCGGGCCCTCGTCCCGATCCCCGAGCCGAGAGCAGAGCCGCTGCCGGGAGCAGTTAACGCGGTACCCGACCATTCAGAGGCAGAGCAACGTACCGACGTAGGCGCTCGAGGGCCGCGCAAGCGCCCGGACCACTCGTTCGCAACTTGCAAGTCGTCGCCGCTCGTCCCGATCCGGATTCCCGAATCCCGGGAGCAGAACAATCAGCGCGGTCCCTCCGAGGCAGAACGACGCACCACATTCAAGTCAGATGCAGACGAACACGCACCGATGGCCGTTCGAAGCCAAAGTCAAACGGGGGTAGTTCAGATTCAAGTCAGATTCTAACTTACACTTGGAATTGATTTGTTTGTAGAGGCAAGTCAGGATAATGGCAATTGATCGAAGAGAGCGAGCTGACATACCTGATCGAAGAGAGCGAGGACATACCGAGAGCTCGTTTAGCCTGAAAGACTTGAAAACAGGCGTCATTGAAGCGGCGGCGTCCATACTTATACTTGGGTGAGAGGAGGCTTGGGTCAAGTGGCTTGTTTATGGGCAAAACTAGGTGCGGCGGCATGGGAGTATAAACTAAGCTTCAAGTCAGATCGAACGGTGCGATGTGATTGCTAGACAGCGACTCACATACCAGGGACGCGCGAGCTTGAAGTCAAATCAAGCGGGCTTGCGGCTCGACTTGAAGAGGGGTTATAAAGGAGACTTGCTTCGAAAATGCGAAGTCAGAATAAAGTGGTGGTTGTTCGAGGCAGATGCTACCTTGGAATTCGGTTGGAGTCTTGGCTCAAGTCCAAGTTGAATCTAATCCCAGTTCAAGTGGGAATGAAGGGCGTGGTGGAGCAGGATACATACCGACGACTAGTTTGGAGTCCAACCAGGGAACAACGGGCTTCAAAGTTGTATGGAATCGGACTTGAATCTGATGGTTGAGGTCAGAATGGACGATGCGATGGTCAGTGATTCAGCGAATCAATCAAGAGTAAGTTGAATTAGGTCGGAAAGAATCTGCCTCGCCCAATGTACAACCTTAGTAATAGCTGCTCGGCGCACTCACTGGTTCAAATATATTTACCAAGTCAGTCGACTTGGATGGAGTATAAGCTGAATGCAATCAGAACGAGCTTACCTCGCGCCGTGTACGGCCATACCAACTGCGATAGGACTCAGTCCGGCGACCGAGGATCTAACTACATCGCCAGATCTTACCTCGAAAGTCAACGGACCGGTTGATTCAAAGCAACAGTCTGTTCAAGCAAGAAACTCAAGTCAGTACGACAGTCCCGTTCAACAGTCAAAGCTTACCTCAAAGTCATCCCGCTGGCCAGTTAGAACTTACCTCGCGCAGTGTACGGCTCGAGTAACAGTCATATGTACAGATAGAAATCACAACTTGGGATTAGTTGGGCTCGGATTCGATTAGAAGGAGCGTATTTGTGCAGTGTACGACCATAGTAATGGTCTTTGGGACTCGAGTCAGTCTCAGTAACGGTCTCTTTGGGTAACGTCAGTACACTCAAAACTGGTTCAACAGTCAAAGCTTACCGTAGAGTCAGCGCCAATCAGTCGAATCGATGCGACCTGAAGCCCGAGGAGCATAGTAAACGGGCAACAGACTCAAGTCAGTACAGCATGGTTTCATCTGAACAATCGACGCTTACCTGGTCAGGTCGCTCGTTCGAAGAAGCGCGAGCAGTATGAAGCCAGCACGGCTACATTGAACCAGTGCAAGAGCCGATAACCAAGTGCCTATTTGCCAGGTTAGTATACGAAGCGCCGCTTGCCTTCGCAACTTGATATGCGAGCTGACCTGTATCGAGGAAGTCAGTGCTTGCGAACCAGGTTTAAAGGGAGAATCAAAGACGAAACGAAGGCACAGTTGTACTTGATTCGAGTACAATTGACTCAACTCAGTGCAACTTGCGCCCGAGATGGAGCAAGAAGGGAATTGAACAAATTAATACTTACTGATAGCACGTAGTATAACAGGGCGATATGAAGCCTTCAATCAACCACCGATATCTGACCTGAAAAGCAAAGGAAGTCAGTCAGTATAAACGGGCGTTGAGCAGACGCATAGTAGTAATCAAGATAGTGGTGCTTGAGTTGAGTCTTAACTCAGACCCAAGTCAACTCGAACAAGAGACAAATAAAGGAATGCAAGTAAGGACTTACTGACTGACGAGCTTGCGGAGTGACAGGGTGATAGAACGACTTCAAATTGGTACAGGCATTCATCCTTGGAGCGGGTTAGTACGATTCAAAAACAAGGGTCAATGCACGCACCGGGTTGAAGCCATGTGAGCGCCCGACATTAAGCGAACGGTGGGCGCAAAGCTTGAATGGGATTAGACTTGAGTCTAGTGGTACAGGTTAGAATGAAGGATGCGGCAGATTATGAAGCACTTACTCGTTTGAAGCCAGGAAAGACAAGGAGTGGGATTGATCGGAGTCAGACTTGAATCCAATAGTTCAAGTCAGAATAAAGGATGCGACTGAAAGAATGTGATACATACCGACTCGAGTCCAATCGGACTTGAAGTTTGAACTCGATTAGAGTCAGAGTCGGATTAGACTTGAATCTGGTCAGAACCAAGGACACAAAGAAGAAAAAATACATACCGACAACCAGTTCGAAGTCGAACCGGGGCTTCAAAATTCGCCGAGATTTGACTTGGTTCTACAGGTTTAAGTCAGAATCAAGCTTTGGAGGACTGAAAGCGAAGAACATACCAATAACTTCATGTTCCACAAGTGGCGGGCTTCAAATTTGAGCGGGATCGGACTGATATCTCAAGTAAGAATGAAGGATGCATAGTCAGATAGAGAAATACATACCAGCAACGTGTTTGAAGCCAAACAGCGGCTTCAAAGTTCAATGGGCACTGACTCGTTTCAACAACCCAGACCGTCAGCTCCGGCGGCGGGCTCGTATTTGGATGGGATTGAACTTGAAACTAATGGATCGAGTCGGGATGAAGGTTGCGATGGATATTGAACGAAAGCCATACCTTGTTTCAACCCCAAGAAGGATATCAGGTCAAGCGCCGGGCTTGTATGATTCGAGCCCGATTATAGCTGAGATCTGACAGTAATGTAAGAATGAAGGATTCGATAATGGAATAGTCGACGCACCGATAACGATACACCAGCAGTCTCAACAAAGTTGCCCATTGTTGACTAGTGGGACTGAGTTTCAAAGTCAGTATAAGGAAACAATATATAGATAGCGGACGTACCAGAGCGATAGTCTCGATATAAATCCGGCGGTCGAGCTGCGAGTGGGGCAGCGCGCCGGCAGTACTCCGGAGCGACACGGGGGATTCTGAGAGCCCAGGGAGCGCTGGGAACGGCGCCGAGCGGAGCAATACATCGGAGGTGATGTGTCCCGGTGGATCCGAGGGGCGCCGGAGGCCGCGACGTGCGTCAGTGGTAAATGATGCGGCCGCGCTATGGTAGCCACCGGAGCGAGTCGGATGTGGCAAGGCGAGGGCCGTCTGCGCCCTGATGGAGCCGGGAAGTACATACTGGTAGCGGCGGCGGTGAGCGAGCCGCGGATCCAAGCGTTCAACGGCAGCGGCGGCGTGCGAAGAGGGTGATTCTGGGCGCAGTGGGAGCTCGGGATACGGGGCACAGGCGACATGCACCGAGTATTCCGGCAGTGAGTCCCGCGCCCCGAGCGCGGGCGCGCTGCCGAGTCGCTCTGACACCAAGTGGGTCAGAACTGAGGGGTCAAAAGCTAGTCAATAAAAGGGATGCGGGAGGTCTAGGACATACGAGTATCCGAGAATTCGACGAGCACCGAGGATCGGCGTAGAGTCCCGCAGCCCGAGCGCGGGCAGCGCCGCCGACTTGTGCTGACACCAAGTGGATCAGAACCAAGGGGCTGAAAGCGGGTCAATGAAAGAGATGCGGGAGGTCTGAAACGTACCAGAGAGCCTCGTCTTCAACGAGCATCGAATCCCGACGCCCTCCCAACAACTCCGACTCGAGTGCGCCGCCAGTGGCGAGTGGCTCAGACACGTCACCGCCAACCCCGATGCCCTCGACGGCGGTGAGAGCGCCGAGGGCATGCGAGACAGCGGCGCCGACGAGCACGAGTCGCTGGGGAGCGCCTCGAAGCCAGTGGTAGAGAGGGAGAGTGGGAGGTGGGCGGTTGAGTGAGGGTAGCGAGGAAGTGCGCCAGTACTTATAGACTGGCGGCGACCTAGAAATTCGGGCGGGGATATGTTTCTTAAGATAGACGGATGCTAGGAATAGAATATCGGCGCACCTTTAGCCCAGATTAAGCTCTGGAAGCGAAGTCGCCGCGAACCCGCTGGATCTACCCTGTTTGCCCAGTGCTTCCCCGAGCATTGAATCGAAGCGGCGACCTTGTTAATATCCAGTAATAGATTGTGGGTCCAAGGTCTCGGCGCCGTCCGCGCCCAGACGCCCCCGCACCGAATATTTTTGAGGTTGCCCAAAACGAACCATAGCCTGAATCGCACGCCGTGCGTCGACGAGAGCCCTAAATTTGAGCGGCGACGGAGGGCGGAGGTTATTCATAGCGGCCGCGCCATGTACGGGCACAGCAGGCGGGCCATACCGACCCCAGTACCGGGGGTACTGCTGAACATGCTAACATTAGTTTCGAGTCAACGGCGAGGTGGAGCGACGCACAGCGCAAATCCGCCGTAGCCCCACATCAGCCGCTCGCATAAAAGCTGTGCATCAAGGGCTGTTGAGCCCTGTCTCGGGAGAATCTCGAAGATGCGTATTTTGGTGTTATCGAGTTCGCCGTCTCCGTTCTTGACTCTGATAGGCTGAGAACGGTGGAGAAGCTGCGGCGGAGTCAGCCTGAGGGATTTACGCCATAATAATAGATTTACAGCGCACCTAGGGTGAGCGGTAAGCTCGGATACCGTTTTTCATGCAGATCGTATTTGCTTCGATTGGGGCCGTCGGATATCAGGAATGAAGGCTCGGATGCGCTCGTCGAATGCCTCCGCTAAGATGGTTCGAGTCTTGAGGGCTTGCGGGCCGAGGGCCGCCGGCCTCCGAAAATCGACATGGCGGTTTGAGAGCAAGAGACGGCATTTCCGAATAGGCCGCTATTTGCTCACGGCGCTCGGTCCGAGGCTTCGATTGGCAGGTGGCAGTGAGGCTTGGCACGGAACGGGCCCATTTTTGGCCGAAAAAAATCGGCGCGCCCCTCCCGCCCCTCGCCACCGCCGGGGTGCGCCGGCCCGGCTCTGCGCCGCATACTACGAGGCTCCGGAGCCCGTCTCTGGCCTCAAAAGCCCCCACTCCATCCCGGGCTTGAACCCCATCTATTTCGGTCTTGGCGGGAATTTCCGGTCTGCCGGATCGCCGACCCCACACCTCCGCCGCTCTATTTGTGGGTCCCATTAATCTCGATTGCCTGTTCAATTCATTGCTATCTAGTGCCTCTCACACTCAAAACTTGTCCCTGCAGAAGCTGAAGTGCACCCGAGTTTGAGCTAATTGATGGTGGTGAAGCTTGGTATGCGTATGGCACTGGGCAATTTTGTTCAAAAGATTGTTGCGCCTCCCGGCGCTCGGCACCACCGGGGCGCACCGGCCCGCCCTGTGCACCGCATATTCCGAGGCCCCTGGGCTCCTCTCTGGCATCAAAATCCCCCTGTTCATCCCGGGCTTGAACCCAACCTATTTTGGTCTTGCCCGGGAATTTCCGGTCTGCTGATCGCCGACCCCACACCTCCGCCGCTCTATTTGTGGTGCCATTAATCTTGCTTCGATTCGATGCTATCGAGCGATCCTCAAGATAGAACACCTGAACCTGGCCCTGCAAAAGCTGTGGTGCACCCCAGCTAATTATACAACCCAAACCATAAATATATTGATTATTTGGGGCAAACCCACTTGGTATCTACAGTAAATCTGCCTGCGCACACGGAATATTGATACTCGAACCAGATAGGATGCTAATCTTTATTTTGGTTCACATAATAGTGGCCGCTGAGTCAGTTAGAAATTGAGTTCGGTAGGGGCGGCAGGGCAACACAATTGGCCTGTGTAACCATCGGCGGAGGGACTTGGTGCGGAGAGACAAAATAGGCTTGTTGAATGTTTCAACAGTGTGGGAAGTGTTTGCCGACAGCCAAACACCACACATGTCCGTTCTTGCCTTATACCACCACCATGCCCGCTTCATCCTCCCATTTCCCTCCCTCGTTTTGCTGCATCAGCACAAATACGGCTCCCTCAAACATCTCAACACCCTTAACACTAGCCTGGGACATCCCTGGCCCCGATTTCGAGCTCGCGCTCTTGGCATCCAACAGGCTTGCATGGTATGTTCTTTAATATTTTGGCTGTTTCCCTATCTTCATCCTGGGAATGGCTACCTCGGCCATCGTGCCCACCCACGCCTCGAGAACCTCCTACTCCGTTTGATTGACCTTATTGTTGGATTTCGTCTGACTTCCCTTTCAGGCAGCTGCCGCTGCCGCCGCCATCATCTCGATGTGCCTAACACATTCACCATTCCATTGCGATTTATCGCGGTCCCACCACCAACATGTCTCATTACACGTCACGCGCCTCGGTGGCTCAATCTCGCGAGAAGTCTGACGCGCTGTCAATCCCGCTGCAGCGGCGGCGCGCCTCGGTGAGTCCCATTTTTTTTCTTTCCAGCCTGAACTCATTATTTATGCCAGATCTACATGGCTTTTGACGCGCTTGACGCGCTCTCCGACGTGCCGGCGCTAGTCCAGCTCAACCTCGCCCCGGATTTGATGCACCTGACGCGTCCGGGACGCCGTTTGATCGATTGACGCGTCGGCGGCGCCCCGACGCGTCACTGCCTCTGCCGTTATTCTGATTTGATATCTGGGGCTCTCGTCACTGCCGCTATGCCCCCGACGCGCCTGCAGGGTTCCGAATCAAGATTCCACGATCCGGCCGCCGCCGTGGCGCGCCCGTGATCCCACCACCTCTGCACCCCCGATGTGCTCTCGCTACAGCTCCGATCTCGAGTCAAGATTTCGCGGTCCGGCCACCGCCGTGGTGCGCCCGACGCGTCGCGCCGGCAATCAAGACTCAGGCGCAATCATTCATGCTCCCGCTGCTGTTTCCGCGCCGCCCCAACAGTACTTTGGTGTTCCCGCCACCGCTTTGACGCGTCGGGGCTGCCGGTAACTTCCGAGTTGATTTTTCGAGGTCCCGCTACCGCTGCGATGTCACCCATGTAAGTTCACAACATTCTATTTTCTTTCAAGTATTGATATTGTGTGTTAGTGCCCCACACTGCACCGTCGCCGCCGACTCTCTTTCCATTTTCGGTGCTCCCCGAGCGCGCCATCAGTGATGCGCCGGGGCTTTTGGTATGTTCACATATATTTTCTTTGTGAGCTGTGTTCTGACATGTCTATATCAGCATGCTAGGTCTTTACGCGCCGCCTTCCCGACGCATCGGCATTCACCGGCAACGATCATCTTGATCCGACTTAGACTCGTGTCCCGCATGTGCTCCCCTTTCTGATTCGACTCTGGGGCATCCTGCAACCCGGTCACCGACCCGGGTTCTCATCGGCGCTCGGACACATCGGGGCTGCCCCCAAGATTTCGACTCGATATTTCGCGGTCCTGCCACCGCTGCGATGTCCTTAGACTCCGTGTAAGTTTGATTATTTACATTTCATTTTCTTTCAAGCATTGATCTCGTGCATTAGCGCCCCGCCCCACACCGCCGCCACCGATTTTTTCTTTCCATTTTTTGGTTCCCCCGAGCGCACCGTCAGTGATGCGCCACACGTGTCAGACGCGCGTTTGGTATGTTCAAATGTTCGGTATATTAGTTGGGTTCTAAAACTTTTATATTAGGATGTTAAGTCTCTACGCGCGGTCGCGTCGGCATTCATCGGGCCTTTGCGCATTGTCTGCCTCATATCTCGAGTGCGCGTGCCCATGGTTATTCAAGTTTTGGTGGTCCCGCGACCGGGTCGACACCGTACAAGTCCGACATGCCTATGCGCCCCACCACGCTGGCTCGGGAAGGACGCGCCACCTGTTCTGACGCGCTTTCGGACGTCCTGCCACCTTCATCATGCGACTACCGCGTCGGCGCCGTCCCGAATGTCCGTGCCCACCAGTTCAATCGACCCCGCAGCCCTTCAAAAAACAAACCGAGTTTTGGCGGTCCCGCGAGCGAGCCGCGCACGTTGGGGTATGCTGAAACATTTCAAGTATGTTTGCGCTCTGACAGGTCCGTTATAGGAAGCCGCCGCTCAATTTTTCTTCAACGCGCTGCTCGATGTCGGCCGAGCTTGTTTTTTTTGTGATTGCTCGTATTCCGCCGCGCGCCTGGAGTCCCCGCGTTCTTTTACAGCTCGCGCGCACCATTCCGGTTGTCCCCGCCACCTCCAAATTTTGGCAGTCCCGCGAGCGAGCTGCCGCGCGCATCAGGACATTCATGGTATGTTGAAACATTTCATTTCATGTTCGCACTCTTACAGCATTCTCAAGCGAGCCAACACAGAAATCCCTCCACCCGCCGCTCAAACAGACCCTCGGGGATCTCGGCCGAGCGCAACAGGGACTTTTTTTTCGGTTTTTCGGCTTCTGGCCAGCGCACCGTCGGTGATCCGCCTCCTGCCGCCCTCAGTAAACTCAAGATTCGGTATTCCTATGAGCATTCCACCGCCGCACCTAGTGCCCGACGCGTGTCGGGACATCATTTTCTAAATTCCTTGTTCCAAGTTTGATTTGGTGTGCTGACGCTGCTCAGCGCATGCTCGTCGGGATCTTGGGTGCACGTCCCTGGGATTGTCTCTTGTTTTTTTTTGGCAGTCTGGCACATATCCCAGGTGCCCGTTGCTTGAAGGGCAGCAATTTCAGGGTAAGCTTTATCTTAGAGTGTTCCGCAGAGCTAAAACGGCTGCCTTGAAGGTTTCGCTGCAAATACAACCAACGCGCCACCGCTCGGGGATCTCGGGCGGACTTGTGCTTGTTTTTGTTGGTAAGCCTTCGTTTTGAGCCCGCTCCCTCATTCCTAACCCTAAACATCGCCAGTTTGACTCCAACTCAGCCCGCGCCTCCGGTGAGTCCAACCGGATCCTGACCCTCGCTTAGACCGCGCCCCAGGCACCGATGAGAGATGCATCGGGAGATTCGGTGAGATGCACCGTAGATCCCCCCTCCGGATGTAGTCATCCCTTCCACTGAACGCCTGCCGACCTTCGGGACGGGGAGGTTATCGCCAAAATCTAAAAATAGAACTTCCACTTGCACTTTGAAAAAAAATAAAAGTTAAATCAAGTGCAAACTTTCAAGCGAGGCGGCAAACAGTCAGAGAAACACCCCAACCAGAGCGGCAAACATTCGAAGAAACTGCATTTTATTCAAGTGTACAAAACACGATTGATTTCCCCGGCAACGCGCATTCTCGGAGGGGAAGTAGAACGGCGGAGGGCCGCCCGTGGAGACGATGGGCGGCGGCCGGCTGCGCGCGCGGCGGGGGGAGCTCGGTCTGCTGGGCGCGCGCCTCCGCGGCGAATACGCCTTCCGCGGGGATCGGCGTCCCCGCTGGCAGGACCTGCACCGCCGGCTTTGAGGCTTCCTGCGCCCGCGGAACTTGAAGCCGGGGCCTGCGCCGGGACGCGCGCACGAGCGCGAAGACGGGAAGACGAAAGGCGCGTTGGAGTCGGTGGTGAATGTGGATCGGAGGACCGCGTCGAGATCGACGCGGAGCCGGACCCGCCGGAGCCTGAGATGGAGTCCGTGATGAGCCCGAGCGGCTTGTCTCGGGACGCGCCACAAGGTGCACAGGGGACGTCGGAGGGCGAGTAGGCCGAGACGGAGTCGGCGCTGGACTGCGGGGTGGCGGTGGTACGGCGCAGGCGATGAAGTCGGAACGAGCGGAGGTGAGCTAAGCGCGGGAGGTAAGACGATCTCGAACGCGATGTGCCCTGGCGCGGGGAGGACGGAGGAGAGTAGTAGGGTGGTTGGGTAGGCGTCGGGGACAGACGCGAGGTTGACGCTACGGATCCGGAACGCGCGACGCCACCAGGCGCGGGATCAAAGGACGATTTCAGCGGGGGCGAAGGCAAGCTCCGAGATACGAAGGGGGCCTTGCGGTCGCAGAAGCGACTTTGGTATCCGATAGCGCCGCCCAGCCCGTACTGCCGGGGGGCGAGCTCGGATACGGGGGCAAAGCCCGCGAGGTCGACGAGCGCCGTGACTCGCCCCGTTCGGAGTCGGAAAAATGCACGGAGAGGGCGGTGTACGACGGTGCGGGGTGCGGACTGTCGGGTGTTGCGTTTATAGACTTTTCGCGCCTTACTGGCGGTTGTGTCTGAGCGGCAGCGGGTAAGGCGTCAGTCCCCCCAGAACGTCCGCCGATCGCTGAGATCGTGGAATGAGGTTCCCGTGATGGTGTCGGCGGGTAAAGACCAGCATAGGAGGAGGACGGTGAGAAAGAGGCTGCACGTAGGTGCATGGGGATACGGGAGTCGGGAATGTCGTTGTACTGCACTGTTGGGGTCAATTCCGGGGCGGCTGGGTTTATTGCTTGTCGTCGTCTGAGGCGCTGGGGATCCAGCCCGTCGTTGGCATAGGCCATACTCGTTTGCGACCCGACGCTGCCCTGGACGGACATGGTCGGAAATGAACGTCGAACGCGCCTCCCTCTGACAAGGATTACGATCTTGACGCAGCCGACACCGCCTCAAGATAAGCACACCAGAAAACGCTGCGGACGGCGTTCGACGCGACGACAATGGTGGGGGAAAGGAAAGGCTTGAAAGGTCGGAATGTTGAGTAGTTATATCAGCGATGTACCATTCACACAAGGGTATTCGGAGGTGTGTCGGCTGCCTACGAATCCGAGCTGAATAAGCACGCTTCGCACACCCGGGGACAGAATACCCACGGAGCCCAGACGTGAGGCCTTGAGGCCTAGGTGAGGGCCGGACCACAGCAGACACCGTGCAAAATCCGCACATCAGATCAGGGCACGAAAGCTGTCTGCCATGCTTGTCTTTCGTGTCGGCCTGACGCGAACCGCCCGCCCCGAGCGTGGTCGCAGTGTACCGCGACATCCGTGTTCTGCAGATACTGGCGTGTGACGCATTGAAACGAGAAGATAGGCAACCCGGGAACTTGGTCCTCCCCGCGCCGTCTCCCATCGCAAGTATTATGTAGTGATTTTTCCGCGCATTACTAGCTCTTTCACGCGTCTTCTGGGCGTAGATGAAGAAGAAAGTGGGCGCCGACAAGACCTTTGGAAGGCATACCACGACCGGAGGATTGCTGTTATAGTCGCGGTTGGCGTCAAGAAGCAAAATAGTGGCTGTGCATTCTGACTCTGAAACAACTTGAACAAGCTGCATACCTTCGCTAACAACGAAGCTACCCTGCTTATTACCGTCCCGTCCCCTCTCTCCCTCGCTCCCAACTCGCGCATTGCCGACGCCTATTCCACTACGACAAACCTGCCCCGGCCTGTACGTACGACCAAGACCCCCGACGCCCACCAAACAGCCCCGCGCGCGAGTCCCCCGTGCGCATCGCAATGTCTGCCACCTTGCGCGGCAACTTACCCCGCCCGCCGTCCGCCGCGCACGCTGCTTCGCCATCGCAAGCCATCCCGCCGGTTCCGCGCTCCCGAGCAGCGCAGTCAGCAGGAATCCTCGGACCATCAGAGGTTCCGGTCAGCTACGTACCCTCCCGCTCGCCAAGTCCCACTCGCCTCCGTACCCGCGCACCTAGTCCTTCGTACCGCGCACCTCACACCCCGCGCACCTCGCACCCCTCGTCTTCGTCTCAGTAACCACGCACACCGCCCCGCGCACCTCGCCCGCCGTCAGCCCGATAGCACAAGGCAATGCGCAATGCGCAACTCGGTCCGCGCTCCCCGAGAGCAGAAAGCGCTGCGGCCAAGTCAGCGCGGTATCTGACGAGGAACGACGACCGCCGTACCGAGGCTCTCGAGTGACTGCGCCCCTACCTCGCCATTCAGCGCGTGCGCCGCTCGGTCCGCGCTCCCCGCTTCCTGCTGCCCCTCCGTCCGCGCTCCCGACGCCCCGCTCGCAACTCGTAACCCGCCCCTCGCCTCCCTCCGGCTCGGCCCTCGCCCCATTTCCGAATCCCGAGCGCAGAAGCGCTGCGACAGCGTCAGCGCGGGACTCGACAGGGTGGAGCGACGTACCGGGTCCCGCGCAATGCGCTCCCCTCGCAAATCAGCGCGCGCCCACTCGCTGCGCGCTCCCCCGTTGTGGATCCCAAAAACGAGAAGCCCTGCGATCGAGTCAGCGCGGTGTTCCACGAGGCAGCGCCGTACGCGCCTGCTGCGACACGCGTCCCGCGCAACGTGCCCCTCGTTCGCGCCCACCTCGCAAATGGCAACCCAGCCCGCGCTCCCCGCTCCCCGCGCTCCCCGTTCCCCGCCCGCTGCGGCCCGATTCCCGCAACCGGAAGCGCTGCGATTCAATCGGCGGGGCCTTCGACGAGGCGGGGTCTTCGACGAGCGGGGACGTACCGACCCCCGTACCGACGGCGGCACACGTCCCGAGTCCCGAGAATCCGCGCTCGCAAGTAAGCGCGCGCGCCACTCGGCCGATCCCGATTCCTGGGGGCAGCTGGGACAGAGTCAGCGCGGTCGTTGACGAGGCGGCGCGGCGCACCGACGCACCGAGGCTCTCGAGTGCCACTCGATCCTACTCGCCTGACGCCGGCCCGATTCGCAAAAAACAGGAGCAGAGGCGCTGCGAGTAGAGTCAGAGTCAGCGCGGTGCCCTGCGAGGCAGAACGACGCACGTACCGGCTGCGGACACACGTCCCAAGTCCCGCCCGATGCGATCCTCGCCCCGCGCTCACCTCGCAAGTCATCGCGCGCGCCACTCGCTGCGCGCTCCCCGCTCGCGACTCGCAACTCGCAACCCGTCGCCGGCCCTCGTCCAGACCCCGATTCCCGAAACCAGAAGCGCTGCGATAGAGTCAGTGCCGTATCCGACGAGGCGGACACGCAGCGACGTACCGGGGCTCTCGAGCGCGATGAGCGTCCGCTCGCCCGCTGCCTCCCGCTCGGGCCCTCGTCCCGATCCCCGAGCCGAGAGCAGAGCCGCTGCCGGGAGCAGTTAACGCGGTACCCGACCATTCAGAGGCAGAGCAACGTACCGGACGTAGGCGCTCGAGGGCCGCGCAAGCGCCCGGACCACTCGTTCGCAACTTGCAAGTCGTCGCCGCTCGTCCCGATTCGGATTCCCGAATCCCGGGAGCAGAACAATCAGCGCGGTCCCTCCGAGGCAGAACGACGCACCACATTCAAGTCAGATGCAGACGAACACGCACCGATGGCCGTTCGAAGCCAAAGTCAAACGGGGGTAGTTCAGATTCAAGTCAGATTCTAACTTACACTTGGAATTGATTTGTTTGTAGAGGCAAGTCAGGATAATGGCAATTGATCGAAGAGAGCGAGCTGACATACCTGATCGAAGAGAGCGAGGACATACCGAGAGCTCGTTTAGCCTGAAAGACTTGAAAACAGGCGTCATTGAAGCGGCGCGTCCCATACTTATACTTGGGTGAGAGGAGGCTTGGGTCAAGTGGCTTGTTTATGGGCAAAACTAGGTGCGCGGCATGGAGTATAAACTAAGCTTCAAGTCAGATCGAACGGTGCGATGTGATTGCTAGACAGCGACTCACATACCAGGGACGCGCGAGCTTGAAGTCAAATCAAGCGGGCTTGCGGCTCGACTTGAAGAGGGGTTATAAAGGAGACTTGCTTCGAAAATGCGAAAGTCAGAATAAAGTGGTGGTTGTTCGAGGCAGATGCTACCTTGGAATTCGGTTGGAGTCTTGGCTCAAGTCCAAGTTGAATCTAATCCCAGTTCAAGTGGGAATGAAGGGCGTGGTGGAGCAGGATACATACCGACGACTAGTTTGGAGTCCAACCAGGGAACAACGGGCTTCAAAGTTGTATGGAATCGGACTTGAATCTGATGGTTGAGGTCAGAATGGACGATGCGATGGTCAGTGATTCAGCGAATCAATCAAGAGTAAGTTGAATTAGGTCGGAAAGAATCTGCCTCGCCCAATGTACAACCTTAGTAATAGCTGCTCGGCGCACTCACTGGTTCAAATATATTTACCAAGTCAGTCGACTTGGATGGAGTATAAGCTGAATGCAATCAGAACGAGCTTACCTCGCGCCGTGTACGGCCATACCAACTGCGATAGGACTCAGTCCGGCGACCGAGGATCTAACTACATCGCCAGATCTTACCTCGAAAGTCAACGGACCGGTTGATTCAAAGCAACAGTCTGTTCAAGCAAGAAACTCAAGTCAGTACGACAGTCCCGTTCAACAGTCAAAGCTTACCTCAAAGTCATCCCGCTGGCCAGTTAGAACTTACCTCGCGCAGTGTACGGCTCGAGTAACAGTCATATGTACAGATAGAAATCACAACTTGGGATTAGTTGGGCTCGGATTCGATTAGAAGGAGCGTATTTGTGCAGTGTACGACCATAGTAATGGTCTTTGGGACTCGAGTCAGTCTCAGTAACGGTCTCTTTGGGTAACGTCAGTACACTCAAAACTGGTTCAACAGTCAAAGCTTACCGTAGAGTCAGCGCCAATCAGTCGAATCGATGCGACCTGAAGCCCGAGGAGCATAGTAACGGGCAACAGACTCAAGTCAGTACAGCATGGTTTCATCTGAACAATCGACGCTTACCTGGTCAGGTCGCTCGTTCGAAGAAGCGCGAGCAGTATGAAGCCAGCACGGCTACATTGAACCAGTGCAAGAGCCGATAACCAAGTGCCTATTTGCCAGGTTAGTATACGAAGCGCCGCTTGCCTTCGCAACTTGATATGCGAGCTGACCTGTATCGAGGAAGTCAGTGCTTGCGAACCAGGTTTAAAGGGAGAATCAAAGACGAAACGAAGGCACAGTTGTACTTGATTCGAGTACAATTGACTCAACTCAGTGCAACTTGCGCCCGAGATGGAGCAAGAAGGGAATTGAACAAATTAATACTTACTGATAGCACGTAGTATAACAGGGCGATATGAAGCCTTCAATCAACCACCGATATCTGACCTGAAAAGCAAAGGAAGTCAGTCAGTATAAACGGGCGTTGAGCAGACGCATAGTAGTAATCAAGATAGTGGTGCTTGAGTTGAGTCTTAACTCAGACCCAAGTCAACTCGAACAAGAGACAAATAAAGGAATGCAAGTAAGGACTTACTGACTGACGAGCTTGCGGAGTGACAGGGTGATAGAACGACTTCAAATTGGTACAGGCATTCATCCTTGGAGCGGGTTAGTACGATTCAAAAACAAGGGTCAATGCACGCACCGGGTTGAAGCCATGTGAGCGCCCGACATTAAGCGAACGGTGGGCGCAAAGCTTGAATGGGATTAGACTTGAGTCTAGTGGTACAGGTTAGAATGAAGGATGCGGCAGATTATGAAGCACTTACTCGTTTGAAGCCAGGAAAGACAAGGAGTGGGATTGATCGGAGTCAGACTTGAATCCAATAGTTCAAGTCAGAATAAAGGATGCGACTGAAAGAATGTGATACATACCGACTCGAGTCCAATCGGACTTGAAGTTTGAACTCGATTAGAGTCAGAGTCGGATTAGACTTGAATCTGGTCAGAACCAAGGACACAAAGAAGAAAAAATACATACCGACAACCAGTTCGAAGTCGAACCGGGGCTTCAAAATTCGCCGAGATTTGACTTGGTTCTACAGGTTTAAGTCAGAATCAAGCTTTGGAGGACTGAAAGCGAAGAACATACCAATAACTTCATGTTCCACAAGTGGCGGGCTTCAAATTTGAGCGGGATCGGACTGATATCTCAAGTAAGAATGAAGGATGCATAGTCAGATAGAGAAATACATACCAGCAACGTGTTTGAAGCCAAACAGCGGCTTCAAAGTTCAATGGGCACTGACTCGTTTCAACAACCCAGACCGTCAGCTCCGGCGGCGGGCTCGTATTTGGATGGGATTGAACTTGAAACTAATGGATCGAGTCGGGATGAAGGTTGCGATGGATATTGAACGAAAGCCATACCTTGTTTCAACCCCAAGAAGGATATCAGGTCAAGCGCCGGGCTTGTATGATTCGAGCCCGATTATAGCTGAGATCTGACAGTAATGTAAGAATGAAGGATTCGATAATGGAATAGTCGACGCACCGATAACGATACACCAGCAGTCTCAACAAAGTTGCCCATTGTTGACTAGTGGGACTGAGTTTCAAAGTCAGTATAAGGAAACAATATATAGATAGCGGACGTACCAGAGCGATAGTCTCGATATAAATCCGGCGGTCGAGCTGCGAGTGGGGCAGCGCGCCGGCAGTACTCCGGAGCGACACGGGGGATTCTGAGAGCCCAGGGAGCGCTGGGAACGGCGCCGAGCGGAGCAATACATCGGAGGTGATGTGTCCCGGTGGATCCGAGGGGCGCCGGAGGCCGCGACGTGCGTCAGTGGTAAATGATGCGGCCGCGCTATGGTAGCCACCGGAGCGAGTCGGATGTGGCAAGGCGAGGGCCGTCTGCGCCCTGATGGAGCCGGGAAGTACATACTGGTAGCGGCGGCGGTGAGCGAGCCGCGGATCCAAGCGTTCAACGGCAGCGGCGGCGTGCGAAGAGGGTGATTCTGGGCGCAGTGGGAGCTCGGGATACGGGGCACAGGCGACATGCACCGAGTATTCCGGCAGTGAGTCCCGCGCCCCGAGCGCGGGCGCGCTGCCGAGTCGCTCTGACACCAAGTGGGTCAGAACTGAGGGGTCAAAAGCTAGTCAATAAAAGGGATGCGGGAGGTCTAGGACATACGAGTATCCGAGAATTCGACGAGCACCGAGGATCGGCGTAGAGTCCCGCAGCCCGAGCGCGGGCAGCGCCGCCGACTTGTGCTGACACCAAGTGGATCAGAACCAAGGGGCTGAAAGCGGGTCAATGAAAGAGATGCGGGAGGTCTGAAACGTACCAGAGAGCCTCGTCTTCAACGAGCATCGAATCCCGACGCCCTCCCAACAACTCCGACTCGAGTGCGCCGCCAGTGGCGAGTGGCTCAGACACGTCACCGCCAACCCCGATGCCCTCGACGGCGGTGAGAGCGCCGAGGGCATGCGAGACAGCGGCGCCGACGAGCACGAGTCGCTGGGGAGCGCCTCGAAGCCAGTGGTAGAGAGGGAGAGTGGGAGGTGGGCGGTTGAGTGAGGGTAGCGAGGAAGTGCGCCAGTACTTATAGACTGGCGGCGACCTAGAAATTCGGGCGGGGATATGTTTCTTAAGATAGACGGATGCTAGGAATAGAATATCGGCGCACCTTTAGCCCAGATTAAGCTCTGGAAGCGAAGTCGCCGCGAACCCGCTGGATCTACCCTGTTTGCCCAGTGCTTCCCCGAGCATTGAATCGAAGCGGCGACCTTGTTAATATCCAGTAATAGATTGTGGGTCCAAGGTCTCGGCGCCGTCCGCGCCCAGACGCCCCCGCACCGAATATTTTTGAGGTTGCCCAAAACGAACCATAGCCTGAATCGCACGCCGTGCGTCGACGAGAGCCCTAAATTTGAGCGGCGACGGAGGGCGGAGGTTATTCATAGCGGCCGCGCCATGTACGGGCACAGCAGGCGGGCCATACCGACCCCAGTACCGGGGGTACTGCTGAACATGCTAACATTAGTTTCGAGTCAACGGCGAGGTGGAGCGACGCACAGCGCAAATCCGCCGTAGCCCCACATCAGCCGCTCGCATAAAAGCTGTGCATCAAGGGCTGTTGAGCCCTGTCTCGGGAGAATCTCGAAGATGCGTATTTTGGTGTTATCGAGTTCGCCGTCTCCGTTCTTGACTCTGATAGGCTGAGAACGGTGGAGAAGCTGCGGCGGAGTCAGCCTGAGGGATTTACGCCATAATAATAGATTTACAGCGCACCTAGGGTGAGCGGTAAGCTCGGATACCGTTTTTCATGCAGATCGTATTTGCTTCGATTGGGGCCGTCGGATATCAGGAATGAAGGCTCGGATGCGCTCGTCGAATGCCTCCGCTAAGATGGTTCGAGTCTTGAGGGCTTGCGGGCCGAGGGCCGCCGGCCTCGAAAATCGACATGGCGGTTTGAGAGCAAGAGACGGCATTTCCGAAATAGGCCGCTATGTGCTCACGGCGCTCGGTCCGAGGCTTCGATTGGCAGGTGGCAGTGAGGCTTGGCACGGAACGGGCCCATTTTTGGCCGAAAAAAATCGGCGCGCCCTCCCGCCCCTCGGCACCGCCGGGGTGCGCCGGCCCGGCTTCTGCGCCGCATACTACGAGGCTCCGGAGCCCGTCTCTGGCCTCAAAAGCCCCCACTCCATCCCGGGCTTGAACCCCATCTATTTCGGTCTTGGCCGGGAATTTCCGGTCTGCCGATCGCCGACCCCACACCTCCGCCGCTCTATTTGTGGGTCCATTAATCTCGATTGCCTGTTCAATTCATTGCTATCTAGTGCCTCTCACACTCAAAACTTGTCCCTGCAGAAGCTGAAGTGCACCCGAGTTTGAGCTAATTGATGGTGGTGAAGCTTGGTATGCGTATGGCACTGGGCAATTTTGTTCAAAAGATTGTTGCGCCTCCCGGCGCTCGGCACCACCGGGGCGCACCGGCCCGCCCTGTGCACCGCATATTCCGAGGCCCCTGGGCTCCTCTCTGGCATCAAAATCCCCCTGTTCATCCCGGGCTTGAACCCAACCTATTTTGGTCTTGCCCGGGAATTTCCGGTCTGCTGATCGCCGACCCCACACCTCCGCCGCTCTATTTGTGGTGCCATTAATCTTGCTTCGATTCGATGCTATCGAGCGATCCTCAAGATAGAACACCTGAACCTGGCCCTGCAAAAGCTGTGGTGCACCCCAGCTAATTATACAACCCAAACCATAAATTATATTGATTATTTGGGGCAAACCCACTTGGTATCTACAGTAAATCTGCCTGCGCACACGGAATATTGATACTCGAACCAGATAGGATGCTAATCTTTATTTTGGTTCACATAATAGTGGCCGCTGAGTCAGTTAGAAATTGAGTTCGGTAGGGGCGGCAGGGCAACACAATTGGCCTGTGTAACCATCGGCGGAGGGACTTGGTGCGGAGAGACAAAAATAGGCTTGTTGAATGTTTCAACAGTGTGGGAAGTGTTTGCCGACAGCCAAACACCACACATGTCCGTTCTTGCCTTATACCACCACCATGCCCGCTTCATCCTCCCATTTCCCTCCCTCGTTTTGCTGCATCAGCACAAATACGGCTCCCTCAAACATCTCAACACCCTTAACACTAGCCTGGGACATCCCTGGCCCCGATTTCGAGCTCGCGCTCTTGGCATCCAACAGGCTTGCATGGTATGTTCTTTAATATTTTGGCTGTTTCCCTATCTTCATCCTGGGAATGGCTACCTCGGCCATCGTGCCCACCCACGCCTCGAGAACCTCCTACTCCGTTTGATTGACCTTATTGTTGGATTTCGTCTGACTTCCCTTTCAGGCAGCTGCCGCTGCCGCCGCCATCATCTCGATGTGCCTAACACATTCACCATTCCATTGCGATTTATCGCGGTCCCACCACCAACATGTCTCATTACACGTCACGCGCCTCGGTGGCTCAATCTCGCGAGAAGTCTGACGCGCTGTCAATCCCGCTGCAGCGGCGGCGCGCCTCGGTGAGTCCCATTTTTTTTTCTTTCCAGCCTGAACTCATTATTTATGCCAGATCTACATGGCTTTTGACGCGCTTGACGCGCTCTCCGACGTGCCGGCGCTAGTCCAGCTCAACCTCGCCCCGGATTTGATGCACCTGACGCGTCCGGGACGCCGTTTGATCGATTGACGCGTCGGCGGCGCCCCGACGCGTCACTGCCTCTGCCGTTATTCTGATTTGATATCTGGGGCTCTCGTCACTGCCGCTATGCCCCCGACGCGCCTGCAGGGTTCCGAATCAAGATTCCACGATCCGGCCGCCGCCGTGGCGCGCCCGTGATCCCACCACCTCTGCACCCCCGATGTGCTCTCGCTACAGCTCCGATCTCGAGTCAAGATTTCGCGGTCCGGCCACCGCCGTGGTGCGCCCGACGCGTCGCGCCGGCAATCAAGACTCAGGCGCAATCATTCATGCTCCCGCTGCTGTTTCCGCGCCGCCCCAACAGTACTTTGGTGTTCCCGCCACCGCTTTGACGCGTCGGGGCTGCCGGTAACTTCCGAGTTGATTTTTCGAGGTCCCGCTACCGCTGCGATGTCACCCATGTAAGTTCACAACATTCTATTTTCTTTCAAGTATTGATATTGTGTGTTAGTGCCCCACACTGCACCGTCGCCGCCGACTCTCTTTCCATTTTCGGTGCTCCCCGAGCGCGCCATCAGTGATGCGCCGGGGCTTTTGGTATGTTCACATATATTTTCTTTGTGAGCTGTGTTCTGACATGTCTATATCAGCATGCTAGGTCTTTACGCGCCGCCTTCCCGACGCATCGGCATTCACCGGCAACGATCATCTTGATCCGACTTAGACTCGTGTCCCGCATGTGCTCCCCTTTCTGATTCGACTCTGGGGCATCCTGCAACCCGGTCACCGACCCGGGTTCTCATCGGCGCTCGGACACATCGGGGCTGCCCCCAAGATTTCGACTCGATATTTCGCGGTCCTGCCACCGCTGCGATGTCCTTAGACTCCGTGTAAGTTTGATTATTTACATTTCATTTTCTTTCAAGCATTGATCTCGTGCATTAGCGCCCCGCCCCACACCGCCGCCACCGATTTTTCTTTCCATTTTTGGTGTTCCCCCGAGCGCACCGTCAGTGATGCGCCACACGTGTCAGACGCGCGTTTGGTATGTTCAAATGTTCGGTATATTAGTTGGGTTCTAAAACTTTTATATTAGGATGTTAAGTCTCTACGCGCGGTCGCGTCGGCATTCATCGGGCCTTTGCGCATTGTCTGCCTCATATCTCGAGTGCGCGTGCCCATGGTTATTCAAGTTTTGGTGGTCCCGCGACCGGGTCGACACCGTACAAGTCCGACATGCCTATGCGCCCCACCACGCTGGCTCGGGAAGGACGCGCCACCTGTTCTGACGCGCTTTCGGACGTCCTGCCACCTTCATCATGCGACTACCGCGTCGGCGCCGTCCCGAATGTCCGTGCCCACCAGTTCAATCGACCCCGCAGCCCTTCAAAAAAACAAACCGAGTTTTGGCGGTCCCGCGAGCGAGCCGCGCACGTTGGGGTATGCTGAAACATTTCAAGTATGTTTGCGCTCTGACAGGTCCGTTATAGGAAGCCGCCGCTCAATTTTTCTTCAACGCGCTGCTCGATGTCGGCCGAGCTTGTTTTTTTTGTGATTGCTCGTATTCCGCCGCGCGCCTGGAGTCCCCGCGTTCTTTTACAGCTCGCGCGCACCATTCCGGTTGTCCCCGCCACCTCCAAATTTTGGCAGTCCCGCGAGCGAGCTGCCGCGCGCATCAGGACATTCATGGTATGTTGAAACATTTCATTTCATGTTCGCACTCTTACAGCATTCTCAAGCGAGCCAACACAGAAATCCCTCCACCCGCCGCTCAAACAGACCCTCGGGGATCTCGGCCGAGCGCAACAGGGACTTTTTTTTCGGTTTTTCGGCTTCTGGCCAGCGCACCGTCGGTGATCCGCCTCCTGCCGCCCTCAGTAAACTCAAGATTCGGTATTCCTATGAGCATTCCACCGCCGCACCTAGTGCCCGACGCGTGTCGGGACATCATTTTCTAAATTCCTTGTTCCAAGTTTGATTTGGTGTGCGGACGCTGCTCAGCTGCATGCCCCTCGGTCGGGATCTTGGGTGCAAGTCCCTGGGATTGTCTCTCTTGTTTTTTTCTTTGGCAGTATGGCACCCACTATCCCAGGTGCCCGTTTGATTGAAGGGCAAGCAATTTCAGGTAAGCTTTATTCTTTAGAGGTGTTTCCGCAGAGCTAAAACGGCTGCCTTGAAGGTTTCGCTGCAAATACAACCAACGCGCCACCGCTCGGGGATCTTCGGGCGAGGGACTTGTGCTTGTTTTGTTGGTAAGCCTTCGTTTTGAGCCCGCTCCCTCATTCCTAACCCTAAACATCGCCAGTTTGACTCCAACTCAGCCCCGCGCCTCCGGTGAGTCCAACCGGATCCTGACCCTCGCTTAGACCGCGCCCCAGGCACCGATGAGAGGATGCATCGGGAGATTCGGTGAGATGCACCGTAGATCCCCCCTCCGGATGTAGTCATCCCTTCCACTGAACGCCTGCCGACCTTCGGGACGGGGAGGTTATCGCCAAAATCTAAAAATAGAACTTTCCACTTGCACTTTGAAAAAAAATAAAAGTTAAATCAAGTGCAAACTTTCAAGCGAGGCGGCAAACAGTCAGAGAACACCCCAAACCGAGCGGCAAACATTCGAAGAACTGCATTTTATTCAAGTGTACAAACACGATTGATTTCCCCGGCAACGCGCATTCTCGGAGGGGAAGTAGAACGGCGGAGGGCCGCCCGTGGAGAACGATGGGCGGCGGCCGGCTGCGCGCGCGGCGGGGGAGCTCGGTCTGCGGCGGCGCCTCCGCGGCGAATACGCCTTCCGCGGGGATCGGCGTCCCCGCTGGCAGGACCTGCACCGCCGGCTGAGCTTCCTGCGCCCGCGGAACTTTGAAGCCGGGGCCTGCGCCGGGACGCGCGCACGAGCGCGAAGACGGGAAGACGAAAGGCGCGTTGGAGTCCGGTGGTGAATGTGGATCGGAGGACCGCGTCGAGATCGACGCGGAGCCGGACCCGCCGGAGCCTGAGATGGAGTCCGATGAGCCCGAGCGGCTTGTCTCGGGACGCGCCACAAGGTGCACAGGGGACGTCGAGGGCGAGTAGGCCGAGACGGAGTCGGCGCTGGACTGCGGGGTGGGGTACGGCGCAGGCGAGTAAGTCGGAACGAGCGGAAGGTGAGCTAAGCGCGGGAGGGTAAGACGATCTCGAACGCGATGGGCCCTGGCGCGGGGAGGACGGAGGAGAGTAGTAGGGTGGTTGGGTAGGCGTCGGGGACAGACGCGAGGTTGACGCTGCGGATCCGGAACGCGCGACGCCACCAGGCGCGGGATCAAAGGACAATTTCAGCGGGGGCGAAGGCTCAAGTTCCGATAGATACGAAGGGGGCCTTGCGGTCGCAGAAGCGACTTTGGTATCCGATAGCGCCGCCCAGCCTGTACTGCCGGGGGGCGAGCTCGGATACGGGGGCCAAGCCGCGAGGGTCGACGAGCGCCGTGACTCGCCCCGTTCGGAGTCGGAAAAAATGCACGGAGAGGGCGGTGTACGACGGCGCGGGGTGCGGAGTCTCCCTGTCGGGTGTTTGCGTTTATAGACTTTTTCGCGCCTTACTGGCGGTTGTGTCTGAGGCGGCAGCGGGTAAGGCGTCAGTCCCCCAGAACGTCCGCCGATCGCTGAGATCGTGGAATGAGGTCCCGTGATGGTGTCGGCGGGTAAAGACCAGCATAGGAGGAGGACGGTGAGAAAGAGGCTGCACGTAGGTGCATGGGGGATACGGGAGTCGGGAATGTCGTGTACTGCACGTTGGGGTCAATTCCGGGGCGGCTGGGTTTATTGCTTGTCGTCGTCTGAGGCGCCTGGGGATCCAGCCGTCGTTGGCATAGGCCATTACTCGTTTGCGACCCGACGCTGCCCTGGACGACATGGTCGGAAATGAACGTCGAACGCGCCTCCCTCTGACAAGGATTACGATCTTGACGCAGCCGACACCGCCTCAGATAAGCACACCAGAAACGCTGCGGACGGCGTTCGACGCGACGACAATGGTGGGGGAAAGGAAGGCTTGAAGGTCGGAATGTTGAGTAGTTATATCAGCGATGTACCATTCACACAAGGGTATTCGGAGGTGTGTCGGCTGCCTACGAATCCGAGCTGATAAGCACGCTTCGCACCACCCGGGGACAGAATAACCCACGGAGCCAAGACGTGAGGCCTTGAGGCCTAGGTGAGGGCCGGACACAAGCAGACACCGTGCAAAATCCGCCACATCAGATCAGGGCACGAAAGCTGTCTGCCATGCTTGTCTTCGTGTCGGCCTGACGCGACCGCCGCCCCGAGCGGGTCGCAGTGTACCGCGACAATCCGTGTTCTGCAGATACTGGCGTGTGACGCATGAAACCGAGAAGATAGGCAACCCGGGAACTGGTCCTCCCGCGCCGTCTCCCATCGCAAGTATTATGTAGTGATTTTTTCCGCGCATACTAGCTCTTTCACCGCGTCTTCTGGCGTAGATTGAAAGAAGAAAGTGGGCGCCGACAAGACCCTTTGGAAGGCATACCACGACCGGAGGATTGCTGTTATAGTCGCGGTTGGCGTCAAGAAGCAAAATAGTGGCTGTGCATCTGACTCTGCAACAACTTGAACAAGCTGCATACCTTCGCCTAACAACGAGCTACCCTGCTATACCGTCCCGTCCCCTCTCTCCCTCGCTCCCAACTCGCGCATGCCGACGCCTATTCACTACGACAAACCTGCCCCGCCTGTACGTACGACCAAACCCCGACGCCCACCAACACGCCCCGCGCGCGAGTCCCCCGTGCGCATCGCAATGTCTGCCCACCTTGCGCGCAACTTACCCCGCCCGCCGTCCGCCGCGCAACGCTGCTTCGCCATCGCAAGCCATCCCGCCGGTTCGCGCTCCCGAGCAGCGCAGTCAGCAGGAATCCTCGACCATCAGAGGTTCCGGTCAGCTACGTACCTCCCGCTCGCAAGTCCCCACTCGCCTCCGTACCCGCGCACCTCGTCTTCGTACCCGCGCACCTCACACCCGCGCACCTCGCACCCCTCGTCTTCGTCTCCGTACCCACGCACCCCGCCCCGCGCACCTCGCCCGCCGTCAGCCCGATAGCACAAGGCAATGCGCATGCGCAACTCGGTCCGCGCTCCCCGAGAGCAGAAGCGCTGCGGCCAAGTCAGGCGCGGTATCTGACGAGGAACGACGACCGCCCGTACGAGGCTCTCGAGTGCACTGCGCCCCTACCTCGCCATTCAGCGCGTGCGCCGCTCGTCCGCGCTCCCCGCTTCCCTGCTGCCCCTCCGTCCGCGCTCCCCGCGCCCCGCTCGCAACTCGTAACCCGCCCCTCGCCTCCCTCCGGCTCGGCCCTCGCCCCATTTCCGAATCCCGAGCGCAGAAGCGCTGCGACAGCGTCAGCGCGGGACTCGACAGGGTGGAGCGACGTACCGGGTCCCGCGCAATGCGCTCCCCTCGCAAATCAGCGCGCGCGCCACTCGCTGCGCGCTCCCCCGTTGTGGATCCCAAAACGAGAAGCCCTGCGATCGAGTCAGCGCGGTGTTCCACGAGGCAGCGCCGTACGCGCCTGCTGCGGACACGCGTCCCGCGCAACGTGCCCCTCGTTCCGCGCCCACCTCGCAAATGGCAACCCAGCCCGCGCTCCCCGCTCCCCGCGCTCCCCGTTCCCCGCCCGCTGCGGCCCGATTCCCGCAACCGGAAGCGCTGCGATTCAATCGGCGGGGCCTTCGACGAGGCGGGGGTCTTCGACGAGCGGGGACGTACCGACGTACCGACGGCGGCACACGTCCCGAGTCCCGAGAATCCGCGCTCGCAAGTCAGCGCGCGCGCCACTCGGCCGATCCCGATTCCTGGGGGCAGCTGGGACAGAGTCAGCGCGGTCGTTGACGAGGCGGCGCGGCGCACCGACGCACCGAGGCTCTCGAGTGCACTCGATCCTACTCGCCTGACGCCGGCCCGATTCGCAAAAACAGGAGCAGAGGCGCTGCGAGAGAGTCAGAGTCAGCGCGGTGCCCTGCGAGGCAGAACGACGCACGTACCGGCTGCGGACACACGTCCCAAGTCCCGCCCGATGCGATCCTCGCCCCGCGCTCACCTCGCAAGTCATCGGCGCGCGCCACTCGCTGCGCGCTCCCCGCTCGCGACTCGCAACTCGCAAACCCGTCGCCGGCCCTCGTCCAGACCCCGATTCCCGAAACCAGAAGCGCTGCGATAGAGTCAGTGCCGTATCCGACGAGGCGGACACGCAGCGACGTACCGGGGCTCTCGAGCGCGATGAGCGTCCGCTCGCCCGCTGCCTCCCGCTCGGGCCCTCGTCCCGATCCCCGAGCCGAGAGCAGAAGCCGCTGCCGGGAGCAGTTAACGCGGTACCCGACCATTCAGAGGCAGAGCAACGTACCGACGTAGGCGCTCGAGGGCCGCGCAAGCGCCCGGACCACTCGTTCGCAACTTGCAAGTCGTCGCCGCTCGTCCCGATCCGGATTCCCGAATCCCGGGAGCAGAACAATCAGCGCGGTCCCTCCGAGGCAGAACGACGCACCAACATTCAAGTCAGATGCAGACGAACACGCACCGATGGCCGTTCGAAGCCAAAGTCAAACGGGGGTAGTTCAGATTCAAGTCAGATTCTAACTTACACTTGGAATTGATTTGTTTGTAGAGGCAAGTCAGGATAATGGCAATTGATCGAAGAGAGCGAGCTGACATACCTGATCGAAGAGAGCGAGGACATACCGAGAGCTCGTTTAGCCTGAAAGACTTGAAAACAGGCGTCATTGAAGCGGCGGCGTCCATACTTATACTTGGGTGAGAGGAGGCTTGGGTCAAGTGGCTTGTTTTATGGGCAAAACTAGGTGCGGCGGCATGGGAGTATAAACTAAGCTTCAAGTCAGATCGAACGGTGCGATGTGATTGCTAGACAGCGACTCACATACCAGGGACGCGCGAGCTTGAAGTCAAATCAAGCGGGCTTGCGGCTCGACTTGAAGAGGGGTTATAAAGGAGACTTGCTTCGAAAATGCGAAGTCAGAATAAAGTGGTGGTTGTTCGAGGCAGATGCTACCTTGGAATTCGGTTGGAGTCTTGGCTCAAGTCCAAGTTGAATCTAATCCCAGTTCAAGTGGGAATGAAGGGCGTGGGTGGAGCAGGATACATACCGACGACTAGTTTGGAGTCCAACCAGGGAACAACGGGCTTCAAAGTTGTATGGAATCGGACTTGAATCTGATGGTTGAGGTCAGAATGGACGATGCGATGGTCAGTGATTCAGCGAATCAATCAGAGTAAGTTGAATTAGGTCGGAAAGAATCTGCCTCGCCCAATGTACAACCTTAGTAATAGCTGCTCGGCGCACTCACTGGTTCAAATATATTTACCAAGTCAGTCGACTTGGATGGAGTATAAGCTGAATGCAATCAGAACGAGCTTACCTCGCGCCGTGTACGGCCATACCAACTGCGATAGGACTCAGTCCGGCGACCGAGGATCTAACTACATCGCCAGATCTTACCTCGAAAGTCAACGGACCGGTTGATTCAAAGCAACAGTCTGTTCAAGCAAGAAACTCAAGTCAGTACGACAGTCCCGTTCAACAGTCAAAGCTTACCTCAAAGTCATCCCGCTGGCCAGTTAGAACTTACCTCGCGCAGTGTACGGCTCGAGTAACAGTCATATGTACAGATAGAAATCACAACTTGGGATTAGTTGGGCTCGGATTCGATTAGAAGGAGCGTATTTGTGCAGTGTACGACCATAGTAATGGTCTTTGGGACTCGAGTCAGTCTCAGTAACGGTCTCTTTGGGTAACGTCAGTACACTCAAAACTGGTTCAACAGTCAAAGCTTACCGTAGAGTCAGCGCCAATCAGTCGAATCGATGCGACCTGAAGCCCGAGGAGCATAGTAACGGGCAACAGACTCAAGTCAGTACAGCATGGTTTCATCTGAACAATCGACGCTTACCTGGTCAGGTCGCTCGTTCGAAGAAGCGCGAGCAGTATGAAGCCAGCACGGCTACATTGAACCAGTGCAAGAGCCGATAACCAAGTGCCTATTTGCCAGGTTAGTATACGAAGCGCCGCTTGCCTTCGCAACTTGATATGCGAGCTGACCTGTATCGAGGAAGTCAGTGCTTGCGAACCAGGTTTAAAGGGAGAATCAAAGACGAAACGAAGGCACAGTTGTACTTGATTCGAGTACAATTGACTCAACTCAGTGCAACTTGCGCCCGAGATGGAGCAAGAAGGGAATTGAACAATTAATACTTACTGATAGCACGTAGTATAACAGGGCGATATGAAGCCTTCAATCAACCACCGATATCTGACCTGAAAAGCAAAGGAAGTCAGTCAGTATAAACGGGCGTTGAGCAGACGCATAGTAGTAATCAAGATAGTGGTGCTTGAGTTGAGTCTTAACTCAGACCCAAGTCAACTCGAACAAGAGACAAATAAAGGAATGCAAGTAAGGACTTACTGACTGACGAGCTTGCGGAGTGACAGGGTGATAGAACGACTTCAAATTGGTACAGGCATTCATCCTTGGAGCGGGTTAGTACGATTCAAAAACAAGGGTCAATGCACGCACCGGGTTGAAGCCATGTGAGCGCCCGACATTAAGCGAACGGTGGGCGCAAAGCTTGAATGGGATTAGACTTGAGTCTAGTGGTACAGGTTAGAATGAAGGATGCGGCAGATTATGAAGCACTTACTCGTTTGAAGCCAGGAAAGACAAGGAGTGGGATTGATCGGAGTCAGACTTGAATCCAATAGTTCAAGTCAGAATAAAGGATGCGACTGAAAGAATGTGATACATACCGACTCGAGTCCAATCGGACTTGAAGTTTGAACTCGATTAGAGTCAGAGTCGGATTAGACTTGAATCTGGTCAGAACCAAGGACACAAAGAAGAAAAAATACATACCGACAACCAGTTCGAAGTCGAACCGGGGCTTCAAAATTCGCCGAGATTTGACTTGGTTCTACAGGTTTAAGTCAGAATCAAGCTTTGGAGGACTGAAAGCGAAGAACATACCAATAACTTCATGTTCCACAAGTGGCGGGCTTCAAATTTGAGCGGGATCGGACTGATATCTCAAGTAAGAATGAAGGATGCATAGTCAGATAGAGAAATACATACCAGCAACGTGTTTGAAGCCAAACAGCGGCTTCAAAGTTCAATGGGCACTGACTCGTTTCAACAACCCAGACCGTCAGCTCCGGCGGCGGGCTCGTATTTGGATGGGATTGAACTTGAAACTAATGGATCGAGTCGGGATGAAGGTTGCGATGGATATTGAACGAAAGCCATACCTTGTTTCAACCCCAAGAAGGATATCAGGTCAAGCGCCGGCTTGTATGATTCGAGCCCGATTATAGCTGAGATCTGACAGTAATGTAAGAATGAAGGATTCGATAATGGAATAGTCGACGCACCGATAACGATACACCAGCAGTCTCAACAAAGTTGCCCATTGTTGACTAGTGGGACTGAGTTTCAAAGTCAGTATAAGGAAACAATATATAGATAGCGGACGTACCAGAGCGATAGTCTCGATATAAATCCGGCGGTCGAGCTGCGAGTGGGGCAGCGCGCCGGCAGTACTCCGGAGCGACACGGGGGATTCTGAGAGCCCAGGGAGCGCTGGGAACGGCGCCGAGCGGAGCAATACATCGGAGGTGATGTGTCCCGGTGGATCCGAGGGGCGCCGGAGGCCGCGACGTGCGTCAGTGGTAAATGATGCGGCCGCGCTATGGTAGCCACCGGAGCGAGTCGGATGTGGCAAGGCGAGGGCCGTCTGCGCCCTGATGGAGCCGGGAAGTACATACTGGTAGCGGCGGCGGTGAGCGAGCCGCGGATCCAAGCGTTCAACGGCAGCGGCGGCGTGCGAAGAGGGTGATTCTGGGCGCAGTGGGAGCTCGGGATACGGGGCACAGGCGACATGCACCGAGTATTCCGGCAGTGAGTCCCGCGCCCCGAGCGCGGGCGCGCTGCCGAGTCGCTCTGACACCAAGTGGGTCAGAACTGAGGGGTCAAAAGCTAGTCAATAAAAGGGATGCGGGAGGTCTAGGACATACGAGTATCCGAGAATTCGACGAGCACCGAGGATCGGCGTAGAGTCCCGCAGCCCGAGCGCGGGCAGCGCCGCCGACTTGTGCTGACACCAAGTGGATCAGAACCAAGGGGCTGAAAGCGGGTCAATGAAAGAGATGCGGGAGGTCTGAAAACGTACCAGAGAGCCTCGTCTTCAACGAGCATCGAATCCCGACGCCCTCCCAACAACTCCGACTCGAGTGCGCCGCCAGTGGCGAGTGGCTCAGACACGTCACCGCCAACCCCGATGCCCTCGACGGCGGTGAGAGCGCCGAGGGCATGCGAGACAGCGGCGCCGACGAGCACGAGTCGCTGGGGAGCGCCTCGAAGCCAGTGGTAGAGAGGGAGAGTGGGAGGTGGGCGGTTGAGTGAGGGTAGCGAGGAAGTGCGCCAGTACTTATAGACTGGCGGCGACCTAGAAATTCGGGCGGGGATATGTTTCTTAAGATAGACGGATGCTAGGAATAGAATATCGGCGCACCTTTAGCCCAGATTAAGCTCTGGAAGCGAAGTCGCCGCGAACCCGCTGGATCTACCCTGTTTGCCCAGTGCTTCCCCGAGCATTGAATCGAAGCGGCGACCTTGTTAATATCCAGTAATAGATTGTGGGTCCAAGGTCTCGGCGCCGTCCGCGCCCAGACGCCCCCGCACCGAATATTTTTGAGGTTGCCCAAAACGAACCATAGCCTGAATCGCACGCCGTGCGTCGACGAGAGCCCTAAATTTGAGCGGCGACGGAGGGCGGAGGTTATTCATAGCGGCCGCGCCATGTACGGGCACAGCAGGCGGGCCATACCGACCCCAGTACCGGGGGTACTGCTGAACATGCTAACATTAGTTTCGAGTCAACGGCGAGGTGGAGCGACGCACAGCGCAAATCCGCCGTAGCCCCACATCAGCCGCTCGCATAAAAGCTGTGCATCAAGGGCTGTTGAGCCCTGTCTCGGGAGAATCTCGAAGATGCGTATTTTGGTGTTATCGAGTTCGCCGTCTCCGTTCTTGACTCTGATAGGCTGAGAACGGTGGAGAAGCTGCGGCGGAGTCAGCCTGAGGGATTTACGCCATAATAATAGATTTACAGCGCACCTAGGGTGAGCGGTAAGCTCGGATACCGTTTTTCATGCAGATCGTATTTGCTTCGATTGGGGCCGTCGGATATCAGGAATGAAGGCTCGGATGCGCTCGTCGAATGCCTCCGCTAAGATGGTTCGAGTCTTGAGGGCTTGCGGGCCGAGGGCCGCCGGCCTCGAAAATCGACATGGCGGTTTGAGAGCAAGAGACGGCATTTCCGAAATAGGCCGCTATGTGCTCACGGCGCTCGGTCCGAGGCTTCGATTGGCAGGTGGCAGTGAGGCTTGGCACGGAACGGGCCCATTTTTGGCCGAAAAAAATCGGCGCGCCCTCCCGCCCCTCGGCACCGCCGGGGTGCGCCGGCCCGGCTTCTGCGCCGCATACTACGAGGCTCCGGAGCCCGTCTCTGGCCTCAAAAGCCCCCACTCCATCCCGGGCTTGAACCCCATCTATTTCGGTCTTGGCCGGGAATTTCCGGTCTGCCGATCGCCGACCCCACACCTCCGCCGCTCTATTTGTGGGTCCATTAATCTCGATTGCCTGTTCAATTCATTGCTATCTAGTGCCTCTCACACTCAAAACTTGTCCCTGCAGAAGCTGAAGTGCACCCGAGTTTGAGCTAATTGATGGTGGTGAAGCTTGGTATGCGTATGGCACTGGGCAATTTTGTTCAAAAGATTGTTGCGCCTCCCGGCGCTCGGCACCACCGGGGCGCACCGGCCCGCCCTGTGCACCGCATATTCCGAGGCCCCTGGGCTCCTCTCTGGCATCAAAATCCCCCTGTTCATCCCGGGCTTGAACCCAACCTATTTTGGTCTTGCCCGGGAATTTCCGGTCTGCTGATCGCCGACCCCACACCTCCGCCGCTCTATTTGTGGTGCCATTAATCTTGCTTCGATTCGATGCTATCGAGCGATCCTCAAGATAGAACACCTGAACCTGGCCCTGCAAAAGCTGTGGTGCACCCCAGCTAATTATACAACCCAAACCATAAATTATATTGATTATTTGGGGCAAACCCACTTGGTATCTACAGTAAATCTGCCTGCGCACACGGAATATTGATACTCGAACCAGATAGGATGCTAATCTTTATTTTGGTTCACATAATAGTGGCCGCTGAGTCAGTTAGAAATTGAGTTCGGTAGGGGCGGCAGGGCAACACAATTGGCCTGTGTAACCATCGGCGGAGGGACTTGGTGCGGAGAGACAAAATAGGCTTGTTGAATGTTTCAACAGTGTGGGAAGTGTTTGCCGACAGCCAAACACCACACATGTCCGTTCTTGCCTTATACCACCACCATGCCCGCTTCATCCTCCCATTTCCCTCCCTCGTTTTGCTGCATCAGCACAAATACGGCTCCCTCAAACATCTCAACACCCTTAACACTAGCCTGGGACATCCCTGGCCCCGATTTCGAGCTCGCGCTCTTGGCATCCAACAGGCTTGCATGGTATGTTCTTTAATATTTTGGCTGTTTCCCTATCTTCATCCTGGGAATGGCTACCTCGGCCATCGTGCCCACCCACGCCTCGAGAACCTCCTACTCCGTTTGATTGACCTTATTGTTGGATTTCGTCTGACTTCCCTTTCAGGCAGCTGCCGCTGCCGCCGCCATCATCTCGATGTGCCTAACACATTCACCATTCCATTGCGATTTATCGCGGTCCCACCACCAACATGTCTCATTACACGTCACGCGCCTCGGTGGCTCAATCTCGCGAGAAGTCTGACGCGCTGTCAATCCCGCTGCAGCGGCGGCGCGCCTCGGTGAGTCCCATTTTTTTTTCTTTCCAGCCTGAACTCATTATTTATGCCAGATCTACATGGCTTTTGACGCGCTTGACGCGCTCTCCGACGTGCCGGCGCTAGTCCAGCTCAACCTCGCCCCGGATTTGATGCACCTGACGCGTCCGGGACGCCGTTTGATCGATTGACGCGTCGGCGGCGCCCCGACGCGTCACTGCCTCTGCCGTTATTCTGATTTGATATCTGGGGCTCTCGTCACTGCCGCTATGCCCCCGACGCGCCTGCAGGGTTCCGAATCAAGATTCCACGATCCGGCCGCCGCCGTGGCGCGCCCGTGATCCCACCACCTCTGCACCCCCGATGTGCTCTCGCTACAGCTCCGATCTCGAGTCAAGATTTCGCGGTCCGGCCACCGCCGTGGTGCGCCCGACGCGTCGCGCCGGCAATCAAGACTCAGGCGCAATCATTCATGCTCCCGCTGCTGTTTCCCGCGCCGCCCCAACAGTACTTTGGTGTTCCCGCCACCGCTTTGACGCGTCGGGGCTGCCGGTAACTTCCGAGTTGATTTTTCGAGGTCCCGCTACCGCTGCGATGTCACCCATGTAAGTTCACAACATTCTATTTTCTTTCAAGTATTGATATTGTGTGTTAGTGCCCCACACTGCACCGTCGCCGCCGACTCTCTTTCCATTTTCGGTGCTCCCCGAGCGCGCCATCAGTGATGCGCCGGGGCTTTTGGTATGTTCACATATATTTTCTTTGTGAGCTGTGTTCTGACATGTCTATATCAGCATGCTAGGTCTTTACGCGCCGCCTTCCCGACGCATCGGCATTCACCGGCAACGATCATCTTGATCCGACTTAGACTCGTGTCCCGCATGTGCTCCCCTTTCTGATTCGACTCTGGGGCATCCTGCAACCCGGTCACCGACCCGGGTTCTCATCGGCGCTCGGACACATCGGGGCTGCCCCCAAGATTTCGACTCGATATTTCGCGGTCCTGCCACCGCTGCGATGTCCTTAGACTCCGTGTAAGTTTGATTATTTACATTTCATTTTCTTTCAAGCATTGATCTCGTGCATTAGCGCCCCGCCCCACACCGCCGCCACCGATTTTTTCTTTCCATTTTTGGTGTTCCCCCGAGCGCACCGTCAGTGATGCGCCACACGTGTCAGACGCGCGTTTGGTATGTTCAAATGTTCGGTATATTAGTTGGGTTCTAAAACTTTTATATTAGGATGTTAAGTCTCTACGCGCGGTCGCGTCGGCATTCATCGGGCCTTTGCGCATTGTCTGCCTCATATCTCGAGTGCGCGTGCCCATGGTTATTCAAGTTTTGGTGGTCCCGCGACCGGGTCGACACCGTACAAGTCCGACATGCCTATGCGCCCCACCACGCTGGCTCGGGAAGGACGCGCCACCTGTTCTGACGCGCTTTCGGACGTCCTGCCACCTTCATCATGCGACTACCGCGTCGGCGCCGTCCCGAATGTCCGTGCCCACCAGTTCAATCGACCCCGCAGCCCTTCAAAAAAACAAACCGAGTTTTGGCGGTCCCGCGAGCGAGCCGCGCACGTTGGGGTATGCTGAAACATTTCAAGTATGTTTGCGCTCTGACAGGTCCGTTATAGGAAGCCGCCGCTCAATTTTTCTTCAACGCGCTGCTCGATGTCGGCCGAGCTTGTTTTTTTTGTGATTGCTCGTATTCCGCCGCGCGCCTGGAGTCCCCGCGTTCTTTTACAGCTCGCGCGCACCATTCCGGTTGTCCCCGCCACCTCCAAATTTTGGCAGTCCCGCGAGCGAGCTGCCGCGCGCATCAGGACATTCATGGTATGTTGAAACATTTCATTTCATGTTCGCACTCTTACAGCATTCTCAAGCGAGCCAACACAGAAATCCCTCCACCCGCCGCTCAAACAGACCCTCGGGGATCTCGGCCGAGCGCAACAGGGACTTTTTTTTCGGTTTTTCGGCTTCTGGCCAGCGCACCGTCGGTGATCCGCCTCCTGCCGCCCTCAGTAAACTCAAGATTCGGTATTCCTATGAGCATTCCACCGCCGCACCTAGTGCCCGACGCGTGTCGGGACATCATTTTCTAAATTCCTTGTTCCAAGTTTGATTTGGTGTGCTGACGCTGCTCAGCGCATGCTCGTCGGGATCTTGGGTGCACGTCCCTGGGATTGTCTCTTGTTTTTTTTTGGCAGTCTGGCACATATCCCAGGTGCCCGTTGCTTGAAGGGCAGCAATTTCAGGGTAAGCTTTATCTTAGAGTGTTCCGCAGAGCTAAAACGGCTGCCTTGAAGGTTTCGCTGCAAATACAACCAACGCGCCACCGCTCGGGGATCTCGGGCGAGGGACTTGTGCTTGTTTTTGTTGGTAAGCCTTCGTTTTGAGCCCGCTCCCTCATTCCTAACCCTAAACATCGCCAGTTTGACTCCAACTCAGCCCCGCGCCTCCGGTGAGTCCAACCGGATCCTGACCCTCGCTTAGACCGCGCCCCAGGCACCGATGAGAGATGCATCGGGAGATTCGGTGAGATGCACCGTAGATCCCCCCTCCGGATGTAGTCATCCCTTCCACTGAACGCCTGCCGACCTTCGGGACGGGGAGGTTATCGCCAAAATCTAAAAATAGAACTTTCCACTTGCACTTTGAAAAAAAATAAAAGTTAAATCAAGTGCAAACTTTCAAGCGAGGCGGCAAACAGTCAGAGAACACCCCAACCGAGCGGCAAACATTCGAAGAACTGCATTTTATTCAAGTGTACAAACACGATTGATTTCCCCGGCAACGCGCATTCTCGGAGGGGAAGTAGAACGGCGGAGGGCCGCCCGTGGAGACGATGGGCGGCGGCCGGCTGCGCGCGCGGCGGGGGAGCTCGGTCTGCGGCGGCGCCTCCGCGGCGAATACGCCTTCCGCGGGGATCGGCGTCCCCGCTGGCAGGACCTGCACCGCCGGCTTGAGCTTCCTGCGCCCGCGGAACTTGAAGCCGGGGCCTGCGCCGGGACGCGCGCACGAGCGCGAAGACGGGAAGACGAAAGGCGCGTTGGAGTCCGGTGGGGAATGTGGATCGGAGGACCGCGTTGAGATCGACGCGGAGCCGGACCCGCCGGAGCCTGAGATGGAGTCCGATGAGCCCGAGCGGCTTGTCTCGGGACGCGCCACAGGGTGCACAGGGGACGTCGAGGGCGAGTAGGCCGAGACGGAGTCGGCGCTGGATTGCGGGGTGGGGTACGGCACAGGCGAGTAAGTCGGAACGAGCGGAGGTGAGCTAAGCGCGGGAGGATAAGACAGTCTCGAACGCGATGTGCCCTGGCGCGGGGAGGACGGAGGAGAGTAGTAGGGTGGTTGGGTAGGCGTCGGGGACAGACGCGAGGTTGACGCTACGGATCCGGAACGCGCGACGCCACCAGGCGCGGGATCAAAGGACGATTTCAGCGGGGGCGAAGGCTGGAGCTCCGAAAGATACGAAGGGGGCCTTGCGGTCGCAGAAGCGACTTTGGTATCCGATAGCGCCGCCCAGCCCGTACTGCCGGGGGGCGAGCTCGGATACGGGGGCAAAGCCCGCGAGGTTGACGAGCGCCGTGACTCGCCCCGTTCGGAGTCGGAAAAATGCACGGAGAGGGCGGTGTACGATGGTGCGGGGTGACTGTCGGGTGTTGCATTTATCAACGTGGACTTTTCGCGCCTTACTGGCGGTTGTGTCTGAGGCGGCAGCGGGTAAGGCGTCAGTCCCCCCAGAACGTCCGCCGATCGCTGAGATCGTGGAATGAGGTCCCGTGATGGTGTCGGCTGGTAAAGACCAGCAAAGGAGGAGGACGGCGAGGATGCAGCCGAGCGTATGTGCATGGGGGACACGGGAGTCGGGAATGTCGTGGCCTGCACGTTGGGGTCAATTTCAGGGCGGCTGGATTTATTGATTGTCGTCGTCTGAGGCGCTGGGGATCCAGCCGTCGTTGGCATAGGCCATACTCGTTTGCGACCCGACGCTGCCCTGGACGACATGGTCGGAAATGAACGGCGAACGCGCCTGCCTCTGGCAATGATTACGATCTTGACGCAGCCGACACCGCCTCAGATAAGCACACCAGAAACGCTGCGGACGGCGTTCGACGCGACGACAATGGTGGGGGAAAGGAAGCTTGAAGGTTGGAATGTTGAGTAGTTATATCGGCGACGTACCATTCACACAAGGGTATTCGGAGGTGTGTCGGCTGCCTACGAATCCGAGCTGATAAGCACGCTTCGCACCACCCGGGGACAGATTACCCACGGAGCCAAGACGTGAGGCCTAGGTGAGGGCCGGACACAAGCAGACACCGTGCAAAATCCGCAATCAGATCAGGGCACGAAAGCTGTCTGCCATGCTTGTCTTCGTGTCGGCCTGACGCGACCGCCGCCCCGAGCGGGTCGCAGTATACCGCGACATCCGTGTTCTGCAGATACTGGCGTGTGACGCATGGAACCGAGAAGATAGGCAACCCGGGAACTTGGTCCTCCCGCGCCGTCTCCCATCGCAAGTATTATGTAGTGATTTTTCCGCGCAGACTAGCTGGTTCACCGCGTCTTCTGGGCGTAGATTGAAGAAGAAGGTGGGCGTCGTCGAGCCCCTTTGGAAGGCATACCACGACCGGAGGTTTGGGTCGCGGATGGCGTCCGACAAGAAGCAAAATAGTGGCTGTGCATCTGACTCTGCAACAACTTGAACAGGCTGCATACCTTCGCCTAACAACGAGCCGCGTCCCCGCGTTCCCTCGCTCCCAACTCGCGCATGCCGACGCCTATTCACTACGACCAACCCGCCCCGCCTGTACGTACGACCAGGACCCCGACGCCCACCAACACGCCCCGCGCGCGACTCCGCCGTGCGCATCGCAATGTATGCCCACCTCGCGCAACCTACCCCGCCCGCCGTCCGCCGTGCACGCTGCTTCGCCATCGCAAACCATCCCGCCGGTCCGCGCTCCCGAGCAGCGCAGTCAGCGGTCCTCGACCATCAGAAGTACCGGTCAGCTACGTACCTCCCGGCCGCTCGAGTCCCACTCGCCTCCGTGCCCGCGCACCTCGCACCCGCGCCCCTCATCTTCGTCTCCGTACCCACGCACCCCGCCCCGCGCACCTCGCCCGCCGCCCCGCCGTCAGCCCGATAGCGCAAGGCAGCGCGCATGCGCAACTCGGTCCGCGCTCCCCGAGAGCAGAAGCGCTGTGGCCAAGTCAGCGCGGTATCTGACGAGGAGCGACAACCGCCGTACCGAGGCTCTCGAGTGCACTGCGCCCCTACCTCGCCATTCAGCGCGTGCGCCGCTCGGTCCGCGCTCCCCGCTTCCTGCTCGCAACTCGCCCCCCGCCCTCGTACTCGGCCGTCTCCCAAAAACGCCGAGCGCTGCGACCGAGTCAGCGCGGTACTCGTGAATCAGAGGCGCGCGACGCACCGAGGCTCCCGAGTGCCGCGCACTGCGCCCCTCCGTCCGCCCTCCCCGCGCCCCCCTCGCAACTCGTAACCCGCGCCTCGCCTCCCTCCGGCTCGGCCCTCGCCCCATTTCCGAATCCCGAGCGCAGAAGCGCTGCGACAGCGTCAGCGCGGGACTCGACAGGGTGGAGCGACGTACCGGGTCCCGCGCAATGCGCTCCCCTCGCAAATCAGCGCGCGCGCCACTCGCTGCGCGCTCCCCCGTTGCGGATCCCAAAACGAGAAGCGCTGCGACCGAGTCAGCGCGGTATCCCACGAGGGAGCGCCGTACGCGCCCACTGCGGACACGCGTCCCGCGCACCGTGCCCCTCGTTCCGCACCCACCTCGCAAATCGCAAATCAGCCCGCGCTCCCCGTTCCCCGCCCGCTGTGGCCCGATTCCCGCAACCGGAAGCGCTGCGATTCAATCAGCGGGGCCCTCGACGAGGCGGGGACGTACCGATGCACCGACGGCGGCGCACGTCCCGAGTCCCGAGAATGCGCGCGCGCCACTCGGCCGATCCCGATTCCTGGGGGCAGCTGGGACAGAGTCAGCGCGGTCGTTGACGAGGCGGCGCGGCGCACCGACGCACCGAGGCTCTCGAGTGCCGCGCAACGCGCCACTAGGTCTGCGCTCACCTCGCAAGTCGGCGCGCGCGCGCCACTCGGTTCGTGCTCCCCGCTCGCGAGTCGCAACTCGCTCGCAACTCGCCGCCGGCCCAGAACGACGTACCTAGGCTCTCGAGTCCCGAGTCCCGCGCAGTGCGCTCCCCTCGCCCCTCGATCCGCGCTCCCCTCGCCCCTCGCTCCGCGCTCCCCTCGCAAGTCAGCGCGCGCGCCACTCGCTGCGCGCTCCCGCTCGCAACTCGCAACCCGCCGCCGGCCCTCGTCCCCGGTTCCCGATTTCCGAAATCAGAAGCGCTGCGACAGAGTCAGCGCGGATTTCGACGGACGAGGCGGAGACGCAGCGACGTACCGGGGCTCTCGAGCGCGATGAGCGATGAGCCACTTGTCCGCTCTCGCTCGCTGCCTTCCCACTCGGCCCTCGTCCCAATCTCGGTCCCGAAACCCGAAGCGCTGGAGCGCCGTCAGCGGGGCAGCGCTGTGTTCAACGAGGCGGCGCGACGCACCGACGTACCGGGGCGCTCGAGTCCCGCGCAATGCGCCTGGACCCCTCGTTCGCAACTCGCCCGCTACCTCTCGCTCGGGCCCTCGTCCCGATCCCGGCTCCCGGAGCAGAAGCGCTGCTGGGAGCAATTAGCGCGGTACTCGACCATTCAGAGGCAGAGCGACGTACCGACGTAGGCGCTCGAGGGCCGCGCAAGCGCCCGGACCACTCGTTCGCAACTTGCAAGTCGTCGCCGCTCGTCCCGATCCGGATTCCCGAATCCCGGGAGCAGAACAATCAGCGCGGTCCCTCCGAGGCAGAACGACGCACCACATTCAAGTCAGAGGCAGACGAACACGCACCGATGGCCGTTCGAAGCCAAAGTCAACCCGGAGTACTCCAGATTCAAGTCAGATTCGTACTTAGACTTGGGCTTGTTTGTAGCGGCAAGTCAGAATAATGAAGCATACCGAGAGCTCGTGCAGCCTGAAAGACTCGAAAGCAGACGTCAATGAAGCGGCGCATCCATACTTATACTTGGGGGAGAGTAGGCTTGGATCCCGAGTAGCTTGTTTATAGGCAAACTAGGAGCGGCGGCATGGGTGTATAAACTAAGGGTCAAGTCATATTGAACGATGCGATGTGATTGCTAGAGAGCGAACGCGCGACAAATCAAGCGGGCTTGAGGCTCGACTTGAAGGTTATATATGTTGAATATCTCCCGATGCAGGTCGAGACTTGCTTCGAAAACTCGAAGTCAGAATATAGTTGCTTAAAGGTGAATGCGTACCTGGAATCTGTTCGAAGTCTTGGCTCAAGTTCGAGTTGAATCTAATGCCAGTTCAAGTGGAAGTGAAGGGCGCGGTGGAGCAGGATACATACCGACAACTAGTTTAGAGTCCAACCAGGGAACAACGGGCTTCAAAGTTGTATGGAATCGGACTTGAGTCTGGCAGTTGAGGCCAGAAAGGACGATGCGATGGTCAGTGATTCAGCGAATCAATCAAGAGTAAGTTGAATTAGGTCGGAAAGAATCTGCCTCGCCCAATGTACAACCTTAGTAATGGCTGCTCGGCGCACTCACTGGTTCAAATATATTTACCAAGTCAGTCGACTTGGAGTATAAGCTGAACGCAATCAGAACGAGCTTACCTCGCGCCGTGTACGGCCATACCAACTGCGATAGGACTCAGTCCGGCGATTGAGGATCCAACTAGCAAGAAAACTCAAGTCAGTACGAGAGTCCCGTTCAACAGTCAAAGCTTACCTCAGAGTCATCCCGCTGGCTAGTTAGAACTTACCTCGCGCATTGTACGGCTCGAGTAACAGCCCAGATTATAGATAGACTTCTTGAGATTAGTTGGACTCGAATTCATTAGAAGGAGCGTACTTGCAGTGTACGACCATAGTAATGGTCTTTGGGACTCAAGTCAGTCTCAGTAACGGTCTCTTTGGGTGAAGTCAGTACACTCAAAACCGGTTCAACAGTCAAAGCTTACCGTAGAGTCAGCGCCAATCAGCCGAATCGATGCTCGGACCTGAAGCCCGAGGAGCATAGTAACGGGCTCAGGGGACAACAGACTCAAGTCAGTACAGCATGGTTTCATTTGAACAGTCGACGCTTATCTGGTCAGGTCGCTCGTTCGAAGAAGCGCGAGCAGTATGAAGCCAGCACGGCTACATTGATTGAACCAGTGCAAGAGCCGATAACCAAGTGCCTATTTGCCAGGTTAGTATACGAAGCGCTGCTTGCCTTCGCAACTTGATATGCGAGCTGACCTGTATCGAGGAAGTCAGTGCTTGCGAACCAGGTTTAAAGGGAGAATCAAAGACGAAACGAAGGCACAGTTGTACTACAATTGACTCAACTCAGTGCAACTTGCGCCCGAGATAAAGCAAGAAGGGAAATCAAGTCAGTACTTACACATATCATGTAGCTTAACGGGGCAATATAGAGCCTTCAACAAACCGCCGATATCTGACCTGAAAAGCAAAGGAAGTCAGTCAGTATAAACGGGCGTTGAGCAGACGCATAGTAGTAATCAAGATAGTGGTGCTTGAGTTGAGTCTTAACTCAGACCCAAGTCAACTCGAACAAGAGACAAATAAAGGAATGCAAGTAAGGACTTACTGACTGACGAGCTTGCGGAGTGACAGGGTGATAGAACGACTTCAAATTGGTACAGGCATTCATCCTTGGAGCGGGTTAGTACGATTCAAAAACAAGGGTCAATGCACGCACCGGGTTGAAGCCATGTGAGCGCCCGACATTAAGCGAACGGTGGGCGCAAAGCTTGAATGGGATTAGACTTGAGTCTAGTGGTACAGGTTAGAATGAAGGATGCGGCAGATTATGAAGCACTTACTCGTTTGAAGCCAGGAAAGACAAGGAGTGGGATTGATCGGAGTCAGACTTGAATCCAATAGTTCAAGTCAGAATAAAGGATGCGACTGAAAGAATGTGATACATACCGACTCGAGTCCAATCGGACTTGAAGTTTGAACTCGATTAGAGTCAGAGTCGGATTAGACTTGAATCTGGTCAGAACCAAGGACACAAAGAAGAAAAAATACATACCGACAACCAGTTCGAAGTCGAACCGGGGCTTCAAAATTCGCCGAGATTTGACTTGGTTCTACAGGTTTAAGTCAGAATCAAGCTTTGGAGGACTGAAAGCGAAGAACATACCAATAACTTCATGTTCCACAAGTGGCGGGCTTCAAATTTGAGCGGGATCGGACTGATATCTCAAGTAAGAATGAAGGATGCATAGTCAGATAGAGAAATACATACCAGCAACGTGTTTGAAGCCAAACAGCGGCTTCAAAGTTCAATGGGCACTGACTCGTTTCAACAACCCAGACCGTCAGCTCCGGCGGCGGGCTCGTATTTGGATGGGATTGAACTTGAAACTAATGGATCGAGTCGGGATGAAGGTTGCGATGGATATTGAACGAAAGCCATACCTTGTTTCAACCCCAAGAAGGATATCAGGTCAAGCGCCGGGCTTGTATGATTCGAGCCCGATTATAGCTGAGATCTGACAGTAATGTAAGAATGAAGGATTCGATAATGGAATAGTCGACGCACCGATAACGATACACCAGCAGTCTCAACAAAGTTGCCCATTGTTGACTAGTGGGACTGAGTTTCAAAGTCAGTATAAGGAAACAATATATAGATAGCGGACGTACCAGAGCGATAGTCTCGATATAAATCCGGCGGTCGAGCTGCGAGTGGGGCAGCGCGCCGGCAGTACTCCGGAGCGACACGGGGGATTCTGAGAGCCCAGGGAGCGCTGGGAACGGCGCCGAGCGGAGCAATACATCGGAGGTGATGTGTCCCGGTGGATCCGAGGGGCGCCGGAGGCCGCGACGTGCGTCAGTGGTAAATGATGCGGCCGCGCTATGGTAGCCACCGGAGCGAGTCGGATGTGGCAAGGCGAGGGCCGTCTGCGCCCTGATGGAGCCGGGAAGTACATACTGGTAGCGGCGGCGGTGAGCGAGCCGCGGATCCAAGCGTTCAACGGCAGCGGCGGCGTGCGAAGAGGGTGATTCTGGGCGCAGTGGGAGCTCGGGATACGGGGCACAGGCGACATGCACCGAGTATTCCGGCAGTGAGTCCCGCGCCCCGAGCGCGGGCGCGCTGCCGAGTCGCTCTGACACCAAGTGGGTCAGAACTGAGGGGTCAAAAGCTAGTCAATAAAAGGGATGCGGGAGGTCTAGGACATACGAGTATCCAAGAATTCGACGAGCACCGAGGATCGGCGTAGAGTCCCGCAGCCCGAGCGCGGGCAGCGCCGCCGACTTGTGCTGACACCAAGTGGATCAGAACCAAGGGGCTGAAAGCGGGTCAATGAAAGAGATGCGGGAGGTCTGAAACGTACCAGAGAGCCTCGTCTTCAACGAGCATCGAATCCCGACGCCCTCCCAACAACTCCGACTCGAGTGCGCCGCCAGTGGCGAGTGGCTCAGACACGTCACCGCCAACCCCGATGCCCTCGACGGCGGTGAGAGCGCCGAGGGCATGCGAGACAGCGGCGCCGACGAGCACGAGTCGCTGGGGAGCGCCTCGAAGCCAGTGGTAGAGAGGGAGAGTGGGAGGTGGGCGGTTGAGTGAGGGTAGCGAGGAAGTGCGCCAGTACTTATAGACTGGCGGCGACCTAGAAATTCGGGCGGGGATATGTTTCTTAAGATAGACGGATGCTAGGAATAGAATATCGGCGCACCTTTAGCCCAGATTAAGCTCTGGAAGCGAAGTCGCCGCGAACCCCCTGGATCTACCCTGTTTGCCCAGTGCTTCCCCGAGCATTGAATCGAAGCGGCGACCTTGTTAATATCCAGTAATAGATTGTGGGTCCAAGGTCTCGGCGCCGTCCGCGCCCAGACGCCCCCGCACCGAATATTTTTGAGGTTGCCCAAAACGAACCATAGCCTGAATCGCACGCCGTGCGTCGACGAGAGCCCTAAATTTGAGCGGCGACGGAGGGCGGAGGTTATTCATAGCGGCCGCGCCATGTACGGGCACAGCAGGCGGGCCATACCGACCCCAGTACCGGGGGTACTGCTGAACATGCTAACATTAGTTTCGAGTCAACGGCGAGGTGGAGCGACGCACAGCGCAAATCCGCCGTAGCCCCACATCAGCCGCTCGCATAAAAGCTGTGCATCAAGGGCTGTTGAGCCCTGTCTCGGGAGAATCTCGAAGATGCGTATTTTGGTGTTATCGAGTTCGCCGTCTCCGTTCTTGACTCTGATAGGCTGAGAACGGTGGAGAAGCTGCGGCGGAGTCAGCCTGAGGGATTTACGCCATAATAATAGATTTACAGCGCACCTAGGGTGAGCGGTAAGCTCGGATACCGTTTTCCATGCAGATCGTATTTGCTTCGATTGGGGCCGTCGGAGATGGAGAATGAAGGCTCGGATGCGCTCGTTGAATGCCTCCGCTGCTATGGTTCGAGTCTTCAAGGCTTGCGGGCCGAGGGCCGCCGGCGTCGAAAATCGACATGGCGGTTTGAGAGCAAGAGACGGCATTTCCGAAATAGGCCGCTATGTGCTCACGGCCCTCGGTCCGAGGGTTCGATTGGCAGGTGGCAGTGAGGCTTGGCACGGAACGGGCCCATTTTTGGCCGAAAAAAATCGGCGCGCCCTCCCGCCCCTCGGCACCGCCGGGGTGCGCCGGCCCGGCTTGTGCGCCGCATACTGCGAGGCTCTGGAGGCCGTCTCTGGCCTCAAAAGCCCCCACTTCATCCCGGGCTTGAACCAGATCTATTTTGGTCTTGCCCGGGAGTTTCCGGTCTGCCGATCGCCGACCCCGCATAGTCCGCCGCTCTATTTGTGGGTCCATGAATCTCGATTGCCTGTTCAATTCATTGCTATCTAGTGACTCTCACACTCAAACTTGGCCCTGCAGAAGCTGAAGTGCACCCGAGTTTGAGCTAATTGGTGGCGGTGAAGCTTGGTATGGCACTGGGCAATTTTGTTCAAGAAAAATTGGTGCGCCTCCCGCCGCTCGGCACCACCGGGGCGCACCGGCCCGCCCTGCGCACCGCATATTCTGAGGCCCCTGGGCTCCTCTCTGGCATCGAAATCCCCCTATTCATCCCGGGCTTGAACCCAACCTATTTTGGTCTTGCCCGGGAATTTCCGGTCTGCCGATCGCCGACCCCACACCTCCGCCGCTCTATTTGTGGTGCTATTGATCTTGCTTCGATTCGATGCTATCTAGCGATCCTCAAGATAGAACACCGGAACCTGGCCCTGCAGAAGCTGTGGTGCACCCCAGCTAATTATACAACCCAAACCATAAATTATATTGATTATTTGGGGCAAAACCACTTGGTATCTTTGTGGTATCTACAGTAAATCTGCCCGCGCACACGGAATGTTGATAGTCGAACCAGATAGGATGCTAATCTTTATTTTGGTTCACATAATAGTGGCTGATGAGTCAGTTAGAAATAGAGTTCGGTAGGGGCGGCGGGGCAACACAATTGGCCTGTGTAACCATCGGCGGAGGGACTTGGTGCGGAGAGACAAAAATAGGCTTGTTGAATGTTTCAGCAGTGTGGGAAGTGTTTGCCGACAGCCAAACACCACACATGTCCGTTCTTGCCTTATACCACCACCATGCCTGCTTCGTCCTCCCATTTCCCTCCCTCGTTTTGCCGCATCGGCACAAATACGGCTCCCTCAAACATCTCAACACCCTTAACACTATCCTGGGACATCCCTGGCCCCGATTTCGAGCTCACGCTCTTGGCATCCAACAGGTCTGTTCTTTAATATCTTGGCTGTTTCCCTATCGTCATCCCATTTCAATGGGAATGGCTACCTCGGCCATCATGCCCACCCACGCCTCGAGAACCTCCTACTCCGTTTGATCGACCTTATTGTTGTATTTCGTCTGACTTCCCTTTCAGGCAGCTGAGCCAGCTCATGCTCCCCTTGCTGACCGTCAATTCACTGGCTCGCGCGACAATCTCGGGATTCCAGTGCACCGTCACGCCTCGTCAACGCGACATTTAAGCAGCCGGCCGTGGTTGCTGTGTTGTCACACGGCATGTCGGCTGCCCAGCGGTCCCGGCCTCCGGATTTTGGATTCTGCATGCGTGTCGGCGGTGTCGCCTCGAGATTCAGAATGCAGCCGCAAGTGGTAAGCCGCTTTCACACCCTGGAATTTTATCCTCACCCATATGTAGGGGCTTTTGCACTCTCTGGACCCGTTGCAAGTCCTCATAGGCAGCGTCGGCGGGCGCTTGCCACGCGCGTTTCTGTTTCCCGGCGCCGCCCCGGAAGTATCGTTCCATTTTCGAGGTTCCCGCGAGCAGGTCAACATGTATGCTGGTTCACTCTTTCTTTTTTCCTTGTCCCTCATACATGTTCCGTAGGTTCGCAATGCATCGGAGCATGTACACCGTGTACACCGTGTTCCGATGCTTCCACATAGCGTGATCTCGCGCTCATCGTCACGCGCCCTTGCCCCATGGTACGTGTTATATTTCCCTGTTTGTTCAATGCTGACTCAATGTCGCAGATCTTCTATTGGCCCTGCGCAACTTCTCAAAACTTGATTCGATACTCTGGCTTCCCGCGAGCGGCGTGTTCCCCTACGGGTCGTGCACCTCTCGTGACTGGCCTGATGCGCTATCAATCCTGCGGCGGTGTTGGAGCACAGTAAGTACCGTGATATCTTTGCAGCTCGAACTTATCATTCGCGGCAGATCTTGCACCATTTTTGACACGTCTTACGCATTTGCCGACGTGTCCACGCTGCCCTGACAGCCCGATTCGGGTTCATTTGATTGAAGGACGCGCCAGCGGCCCCCCGACGCGCCGCCGCTGCTGCCGCCACCGCCGCCATCATCTCGATGTGCCTAACACATTCACCGTTCCAATGCGATTTATCGCGGTCCCACCACCGACATGTCTGTCTCATTACGTGTCACGCGCCTCGGTGGCTCAATCTCGCGAGAAGTGTGATGTGCTGTCAATCCCGCTGCAGCGGCGACGCGCCTCGGTGAGTCCATTTTTTTTTCTTTTCAGCTTGAACTCATTATTTATGCCAGATGTACACGGCTTTTGACGCGCTTGACACGCTCTCCGACGTGCCGGCGCTAGCCCAGCTCAACCTCGCCCCAGATTTGATGCGCCTGACGCGTCCCGGACGCCGTTTGATCGATTGACGCGTCGGCGGTGCCCCGACGCGTCACTGCCTCTGCCGTTATTCTGATTTGATATCTGGCGCTCTCGTCACTGCCGCTATGCCCCCGACGCGCCTGCAAGGTTCCGAATCAAGAGTCCACGATCCCTGACGCACCCTCGCTGCGGCTCCGATCTCAACTCAAGATTTCGTGGTCCGGCCGCCGCCGTGGCGCGCCCGTGATCCCACCACCTCTGCGCCCCCGATGTGCCCTCGCTGCAGCTCCGATCTCGAGTCAAGATTTCGTGGTCCGGCCACCGCCGTGATGCGCCCGATGCGTCGCGCCGGCAATCAAGACTCAGGCGCAATCATTCATGCTCCCACTGCTGTTTCTGTGCCACCCCAACAATATTCTGGTGCTCCCGCCACCGTTTTGACGTGTCGGGGCTGCCGGCAACTTCCGAGTCGATTTTTCGAGGTCCCGCTACCGCTGCAATTTCCCCCATGTAAGTTCATGACGTCTTTTCGTCTTTCAAGTATTGATCTTGTGTGTTAGTGCCCCACACTGCGCCGCCGCCGCCGACTTTATTTCCATTTTTGGTGCTCCCCCGAGCGCGCTATCAGTGATGCGTCGGGGCTTTTGGTATGTTCACATATATTTTGTTTGTGAGCTGTGTTCTGACATGTCTATATCAGCATGCTAGGTCTTTACGCGCAGCTTTCCCGACACGTCGGCATTCACCGGCAACAATCATCCTGACTCGCATCCCGCATGCGTGCCCTTTTCCAATTCGACTTTTGGGCATCCCGCAATCCGGTCACCGACCCGCGCTTGAACGCGTCGGGGCTGCCGGCAACTTCCAAGTCGATATCTCGCGGTCCCGCCACCGCTGCGATGTCCTCCGTGTAAGTTTGATTATTTACATTTCATTTTCTTTCAAGCATTGATCTCGTGCATTAGTGCCCCGCCCCACACCGCCGCCACCGATTTTTTGTTTCCATTTTCGGCCTTCCCCCGAGCGCACCGTCAGTGGAGCGCCAGCCCACGCGTCAGACGCGCGTTCGGTATGTTCAGATGTTCGGTATATTAGTTGGGTTCTAAAACTTTCATATTAGCATGTTAAGTTTCTACGCGCGGTTGCGTCGGCATTCACCGGGCCTTTGCGCGTCGTCCGCACCCTATCTCGAGTGCGCGCGCCAATGTTTATTCAAGTTCTGGTGGTCCCGCGACCGGGTACACACTGTTCAAGTCCGACATGCCCGTGCGCCCCACCACGCTGGCTCGGGAAGGACGCGCCGCCTGTTCTGACGCGCTTTCGGACGTCCTGCCACCTTCATCATGCGACTACCGCGTCGGCGCCGTCCCAAATTTCCGTGCGCACCAGTTCAATCGACCCCGCGGCCCTTCAAAAACGAACCGAGTTTTGGCGGTCCTGCGAGCGAGCCGCGCACGTTGGGGTATGCTGAAACATTTCAATTATGTTTGTGCTCTGACAGGTCCATTATAGGAAGCCGCCGCTCAAATTTTCTTCAACGCGCTGCTCGATGTCGGCCGAGCTGGTTTTTTTTTTGTGATTGCTCGTATTCCGCCGCGCGCCTGGAGTCCCCGCGTTCTTTTACAGCTCGCACGCACCATTCCGGTTGTCCCTGCCACCTCCAAATTTTTGGCGGTCCCGCGAGCGAGCCGCTGCGCGCATCGGGACATTCATGGTATGTTGAAACATTTCATTTCATGTTCGCACTCTTACAGCATTCTCAAGCGAGCCGACACACAAATCCCTCCACCCGCCGCTCAAACAGACCCTCGGGGATCTCGGCCGAGCGCAACAGGGACTTTTTTTTTCGGTTTTCGGCTTCCGGCCAGCGCACCGTCGGTGATCCGCCTCCTGCCGCCTTCAGTAAACTCAAGATTCGGTACTCCTATGAGCATTCCACCGCCGCTCCTAGTGCCCGACGCGTGTCGGGACATCATTTTCTAAATTCCTTGTTCCAAGTTTGATTTGGTGTGCTGACGCTGCTCGTCGGGATCTTGGGTGCACGTCCCTGGGATTGTCTCTTGTTTTTTTTGGCAGTCTGGCACATATCCCAGGTGCCCGCTGCTTGAAGGGCAGCAATTTCAGGGTAAGCTTTATCTTAGAATGTTCCGCAGAGCTAAAACGGCTGCCTTGAAGATTTCGCTGCAGATACAACCAATGCGCTGGCGCTCGGGGATCTCGGGGGAGGGACTTGTGCTCGTTTTTGTTGGTAAGCCTTCGTTTTGAGCCCACCCCCTCATTCCTAACCCCAAACATCATCGCCAGTTTGACTCCAACTCAGCCCCGCGCCTCCGGTGAGTCCAACCAGAACCTGACCCTCGCTTAGACCGCACGCCCAGGCACCGATGAGAGATGCATCGGGAGATCCGGTGAGATGCGCCGTAGATCCCCCCTCCGTATGTAGTCATCCCTTCTACTGAACGCCTGCCGACCTTCGGGACGGGGAGGCTATCGCCAAAATCTAAAAATAGAACTTTCCACTTGCACTTTGAAAAAAAATAAAAGTTAAATCAAGTGCAAACTTTCAGGCGAGCCGGCAAACAGTCAGAGAACACCCCAACCGAGCGGCAAACATTCGAAGAACTGCATTTTATTCGGGTGTACAGATACATCACGACTTGATTTTCCCGGCACCGCGCAATCTCGGAGGGGAAGTAGAACGGCGGAGGGCCGCCCGTGGAGACGATGGGCGGCGGCCGGCTGCGCGCGCGGCGGGGGAGCTCGGTCTGCGGCAGCGCCTCCGCGGTGAATACGCCTTCCGCGGGGATCGGCGTCCCCGCTGGCAGGACCTGCACCGCCGGCTTGAGCTTCCTGCGCCCGCGGAACTTGAAGCCGGGGCCTGCGCCGGGACGCGCGCACGAGCGCGAAGACGGGAAGACGAAAGGCGCGTTGCAGTCCAAGGGCACAGTGCTAGCGCCCGGTGGTGAATGTGGATCGGAGGACCGCGTCGAGATCGACGCGGAGCCGGACCCGCCGGAGCCTGAGATGGAGTCCGATGAGCCCGAGAGGCTTGTCTCGGGACGCGCCACAAGGTGCGCAGGGGACGTCGAGGGCGAGTAGGCCGAGACGGAGTCGGCGCTGGACTGCGGGGTGGGGTACGGCACAGACGAGTAAGTCGGAACGAGCGGAGGTGAGCTCAGCGCGGGAGGGTAAGACGATCTCGAACGCGATGTGCCCTGGCGCGGGGAGGACGGAGGAGAGTAGTAGGGTGGTTGGGTAGGCGTCGGGGACAGACGCGAGGTTGACGCTACGGATCCGGAACGCGCGACGCCACCAGGCGCGGGATCAAAGGACGATTCCAGCGGGGGCGAAGGCTGGAGCTCCGAAAGATACGAAGGGGGCCTTGCGGTCGCAGAAGCGACTTTGGTATCCGATAGCGCCGCCCAGCCCGTACTGCCGGGGGGCGAGCTCGGATACGGGGGCAAAGCCCGCGAGGCCGACGAGCGCCGTGACTCGGCCCGTTCGGAGTCGGAAAAATGCACGGAGAGGGCGGTGTACGATGGTGCGGGGTGACTGTCGGGTGTTGCATTTATCGACGTGGACTTTTCGCGCCTTACTGGCGGTTGTGTCTGAGGCGGCAGCGGGTAAGGCGTCAGTCCCCCCAGAACGTCCGCCGATCGCTGAGATCGTGGAATGAGGTCCCTTGATGGTGTCGGCGGGTAAAGACCAGCATAGGAGGAGGACGGTGAAGATGGCGATGAGAAAGAAGCCGAGCGTAGGTGCATGGGGGATACGGGAGTCGGGAATGTCGTGGCCTGCACGTTGGGGTCAATTTCAGGGCGGCTGGATTTATTGCTTGTCGTCGTCTGAGGCGCTGGGGATCCAGCCGTCGTTGGCATAGGCCATACTCGTTTGCGACCCGACGCTGCCCTGGACGACATGGTCGGAAATGAACGTCGAACGCGCCTGCCTCTGACAATGATTACGATCTTGACGCAGCCGACACCGCCTCAGATAAGCACACCAGAAACGCTGCGGACGGCGTTCGACGCGACGACAATGGTGGGGGAAAGGAAGCTTGAAGGTTGGAATGTTGAGTAGTTATATCGGCAGGCACCCCCGACGTACCATTCACACAAGGGTATTCGGAGGTGTGTCGGCTGCCTACGAATCCGAGCTGATAAGCACGCTTCGCACCACCCGGGGACAGAATACCCACGGAGCCAAGACGTGAGGCCTAGGTGAGGGCCGGACACAAGCAGACACCGTGCAAAATCCGCACATCAGATCAGGGCACGAAAGCTGTCTGCCATGCTTGTCTTCGTGTCGGCCTGACGCGACCGCCGCCCCGAGCGGGTCGCAGTGTAACGCGATATCCGTGTTCTGCAGATACTGGCGTGTGACGCATGAAACCGAGAAGATAGGCAACCCGGGAACTTGGTCCTCCCGCGCCGTCTCCCATCGCAAGTATTATGTAGTGATTTCTCCGCGAAATCGAGCTCTTTCACCCTGTCTTCTGGGCGTAGATTGGAGAAGGTGGGCGGCTTTTCGGGCGCCGACAAGATCCTTTGGAGGGCATACCACGACCGGAGGATTATCCGAGGCCCAGAGGCATCACAGAAAAGAGCAGGAGTAGAGTTGTAGATAAATAGACTAAGATTAATATTATCGAGATCAATCGCCTCACACAATGACCATCACATGACCGGGCCGGCCGCCGATTTTCCCATTGATATTTACCATCATGATTCATTTCCAGTCCGGAGTGACTCTAAGAATCAAGATAAATGGCAGTAAGGATGAGCGATTGACGCAGCGCAGCTATGGCGCCATTACGCCAAAAGACCGAGTTCAACTTTGTCAACGACTTGAATACACTGAAACTATCTGTACATTTTTACACTCTTCACTCTTCAGGACACCATGCCATGGCTGGTAAACGAGAGCATCAGATCCTCATGCACGCCGATGAGCCGGGTAATGTACCTAGCTTCAATAATCACTTTTGAGGGTGCACTACGATGGCATTCACGGCGTAGGCGCGAAGAGCGCCACGGTCGCGCAGGCAGCGGAGCAGGTGCCGAGGGCGACGTTGCAGGCGATCGCAGCCGCAGGCGCCGCGGGCGCGGCGACGACCGTGCCGAAGACGAGGCCCGCGCCGGCGTAGCACGCGACCGTGACGGTGTTACAGCCTGCGCATGCACGGTGAGCACGGATTGGGCGGCGAGTGAGCTACGTACCGGTCTGGCAGATCCCGTAGGCGATGGGGCCCGCCTCGACGAGCGAGACCCCCGCAGACAGAGCAGCGAGGGGGAGGACGAGGGCGTTGGCGGTGCGCATTGTTTCTCGAGGGCGGATGGGTGGGTGGTGGTGGTTGTAACAATGAGGGCGGGTTCGCGAGAGGAAGGCAGATTTATGTGTGAGGATAGGCGCCCGGATGGATACGGGCGCTTGTGCCTGCTTCTATCACGATTCAACACGACACGGGCCGCACAGATAGCTGCCTTTTCGCTATTCGCAGATATGGGGGGTATTCTTGGGATGAGGGACGCAATGGGAGGGAGGGGGCCCCACGTTGCTTGCGTTCCTTGAGTTTGGAGAGCAGGCCGTGATAACGCAGGCAAGGGGGATGCTGAGGAGCACTGTCCGCCGCGTCTTGGAACCTCGACAAGTAAGCGCCTGAGGTCCTTGGAAGTCCAGTCAGGCACGTCCTCTGCTCGTGCTGTCCGGCAACGCCTTCTTCTCTTTAGGATATCATCGTTAACACCAGGTCCGATTCGATGTATGCGCACGCCTATGGAAGTCTTTCAGTTCCGAGCCTTTTCAATACCTGAAAAGCACGAACCTGCCGCAAAACGGAGCAGAAGATCGAGAGCCAAATTGTCGTTGAAGCCTCCTTTTCTCCGCCGGTAGAGGACAGTGGAAAAGGGGAATAGTGTGCTTTTGAAGGCGGAGGTCGAGATACAACGTGTTTTGCATTTGTGCCAATGCTGAAGGGATAAAGATACAAAACACTATTTGCGTTCCCTATCTCCCGGCTCGTCGGTCCAGCTCCCGCATCCGAGCGTCATACACCAAGCGTGCATCACGGCGAGCTTCAGAAAGGTGGAACGCAGAGCTTGGCAGTCTATCCAGAGGCTGCTGAGGATACAGAAACACTGGGATCAAGCCAGTAACGAGAGCCTGGGGCGGGTGAGACAATCACAGGGGATACGAAAAGGAAGGGACTAACGACGAAGCCGAACGCGAGGATGACTCGGTCTGTCCACCTGGCATCCACATGGGGGGTCCTCCACTCCGCGCGCTCATACTCTGCCCGACGCGAGTGCCGGTGATACGCGCGCTTCCGTCTGTCAAGCTCCTCCCACGCCGGGCGGTCGTGCTCCGTCCTGACCCGCTTGAGGCTCAGGGTGTCGTATGCGGACGAGACCAAGTGGAACCGCCTATGCCGCTCTTCTGGAGGAAGGTCTTTACAGTGGTGAGAGTCGGGATGGTGGAGCTTCACGAGCTCGATGTCTGGTGCTGTGAATTAAGACGGGGATCACTGACAAGGGTGGACGAACATCGCCTCTTTATCTCTGGCTGGGATGCTCCGCGCGGTAGATGGAAGATTTCGTGCGGCGTTGGCCGTGGTTGAGCAGGGAAGGGATATGACGCAGTAGAATACGAGAGCCGCGCGTGCACGAGATATTGGAGGTGGGGAGGGAGATGTGTGAGCCTGGCAAACATAGACCTATAGTTTCTTGCACCGTTTAGCCCAGTCTGTATAGGAAGGAATTGCGAAGGAAGAAGGCAGAGGGAAAAAACAAAGGAGAGAGCAGGCTGAGGGAAGAGTCGGAGCCGCCACGCCACGTGACCCACAACTCCCTCGCTCCGACAGGCTCCGACTCGCGAGTTCTGGGTTCAGTCCGAGGTCCTCGTTCTGAAAGTTGCCGCCTCTTCGCGTCGCGTTGCGGGTGAAGTATCTGCGGCCAAGCCACTCTTCTTCAGTCCTCCAAACCCGCTACACTCCCCTTCACCTTAGTGTGGCGGGTATTAGGTCCCGGGCCTAATTGACCGAGGTCATTTACCTACGGACCCCGGAGGGGTCCTAATTCACCTAATTTACCCATGCTAATTAGCAAGTTCACCTCCTCCTCCTCGTCACCCACGTACCCCACATCAGATCCGTCCTCTCCATCGTCGCCGTCGTCATCTTCGAGCATAAGTTCGTGGCCTGGATCTCCACGGGGTCGACATGTCTTGGTGAAGGCCCCAGAGTTCTCAAGGAATTTGGCCAAGGCTTGCAGCCCCTTCTCAGTGCTCAGGATGTCTGGGATGGACAGCTGCTCTGAAACCTCCCGAACGAGCCCGCGATGTCTCTCGTGCTTGGCGCAGTCTTGTAGTACGTGTGCCCGCGTTTGGAGCGGTTCGCCGTACTGACAGCCTACGCGTTTCAAGGGGACAATCTTTTTGCGTAGTACTCACCTATGAACGCTTGTCCAGTAATGAACTAACGAAGAATACACTTAGTTCAAAATCAAGATCATCTCCAGAAAAACTGTTCATTTCGGCACTGGACGAGTCTCCCATAGACTTCCCGCTTCGTGCTCGTGAAGTGTCCTTTGGCCTTCCACGCCGGTGGGATGCGGTCTGCGGGGCCGAACCTGCCCGACGGGTGCGTCCTCTTCCATCCCTCGGTCCACCTCCTCAGGGCCTTGTCCTTCGCGGCCCGTTTCGCGTGCGTGAGCGTCGTGGTCTTGTTGGCGCACCACATCTCTGCTGCTGCTTTCGCAAGTTGCCTCGGATGTCTTCGTGTCCCGGGGACCAGTCGATGTCTATCGTGTTCCCAGGGTCCCGGTCGGGGAAGGCCTTGGCGTAGCGGCGGAATCGTTCCGCATGCGCCTGCCCCGCGGTGGGCTTGCGGTCGAATATTGCAGCCAGCGCTGCGGTATTGTCTGCAAGAGTCAAGAGTCGACTGAAACGTCGCTGGAAGCGGAAACCTCTGCGGTCAGAAATACCCCCTTCCTCCAGAGCTCTCAAGTTCGCAAGCCACCTGCATGGCCAAAATAGGATTGAAAACGGTTTTCTGCTTCTCAGTTCTGCCACCAGGGAAGATAAATTTATTATGCGCAACACGGACAACATTACGCTTACCTGTTCGTCGCTCTAGAGAGAGACAAGGGGAAGCCTGCGTCCGCTTCAGCCTAGAATTTGTTTCATCAGCTTCGAGTGGCACCATAACCTCATTCGAATCAAAAGAATCAAAAGTCGAGGATGAGGATGTCGCTCAGGATCGATGGCTACTCTTATACAGTTTCTTTCAGTCTAAGCGGCCACGAAGGAGGAGGAGCGGAACGGCTTTTTTGGCACGTTTTTTCATCGACCTTTCCTTGAACCCCTCTCATAAAGGCGAGAAGTCCTCTCAATTTTCGATGTCTAAGCTAGCATCACGAAGAGTGGGGCAGACCCGGAGAATTCTCTCAAGAAGTCTCGCATGCCGCTTTCGAGCCCTTCCCGATGTAAACCGGAAGCGGAGCGCAGTACTACAGTGGCAAAAAAAAACCATTAATCTTGGACACAGACCACTGATCATGATGTACGAACATGCATTTCAAGGCTATCTGCTCCATTTTTGCCCCAACCATTGACCTCATATCAGAACTTCCCGGGACCGCTTCGCGACCTTTTTGCGAAATATACACGCTAAGGAGGTCATATCTTTATGAAATCCTCTCAGCTGATAGCGGTCCCGCACGTTACGAGGCCTCTAACGCACCTGGAAAACTTTGGCTGCGCTCCATGATCCGAATTCAGCGAGCCCTTCGGAGTATCCGACGTGGTGATTCCTAGTCGCCTGGTGTGTTATTTTTGAACGCGCTCCTCTTCTTGACCAAGCCAGACGCGTTTTCGGCGAAATTTGATCTTATCAGAGTTATTCCAGGGAGCGCTTCCAGGATAGACTTCAAGACACCGAGCGCGTCGCTCATTGTCGCCTGGGAAATCGGTGGATATCCGGAACTCCTGGGCGACATTATTCCGCGCCGTTAAGTGCCGAAGTGACCACTGTTCATCCGGACGCTCTATAAAACGAGTGAGTGAAGTACAGTCTCAATACTGCCTTTCATTTTCGACAATGGTGTTCAAGCTGACTGTTTTCCTCGCGCTCGCTGCTCTCCCCAGGGCACTTGCTCACGGTGGTGTGCTCTCGTACAACATTGGCGGAACTGTCTATCAAGGCTGGTCCCCATATAACACCCGTATGTGGCTCTTCTACTCAGAGGACTTCCCCGGCGGTAACCTTCTCTTCTAGCTACCGGACAGACTACTATCCAGCGTCCATGGTCTACCTAGTGGGTGCACTCTTTTCTTATAGGCCAGTTTTCCTCAATGAGTCGGACAGTAACCCGATTCTATCTGCGACTGACCCAACAATCGCTTGCAATGATGACGGAACGTCTGGCGCGCTTCAGCTTACGGCAAGCGGCGTCAGTGCCGGAAGTCCTATTGTGGCGTACTGGAACCAAGTCTGGCCGCACCCGTATGGCCCGATGGTCAGTCTGTTGAAAGGAAATCACCAGTACACTCTTCCATGACAATCGTCAGTTAACGTACCTGGCTCAGTGCCCCGGATCGACCTGCACCGGAGTCAACGCTAACACTCTGAAATGGGTATGCAATTCCGAACTCATGATACTAAAACATTTTCACTCTCTGTGACAGTTCAAAATCGACGAATCCGGACTCATCAACGGGACGATCGGTAAAGGATACTGGGGCAGCGGCAAAATGATCGACCAGAATTCGTCTTGGACCACAACCATCCCCACCACGGTCCCGAGCGGCAACTACCTGATTCGCTTTGAGACCATCGCATTGCACTCTCTGCCTGCTGTGCGTCATTCAATTACATTTACGGCGCAGCGCAGCGCAATATTCACCTCTGTATAGCAATTCTATCCGGAGTGCGCCCAGATCGTCATCACTGGCGGCGGTAGCCTTGCCCCCACGTCTGCCGAGCTCGTTACTTTCCCTGGCGCATACAGCGCCACGGACCCCGGTCGTCCGTCCACCTAGCTGCCGTCTTGTCGAAGTGTCTGATATTGTTGTAGTGACGGTCGACCTCTACTCGAACGCCGCTCAGACCGAGACGACGTACGTTATACCCGGCCCGCCCATGTACGGGTCTGCTGCTGTACGCTATAATTTTCTCGGTCCTCGCCACATTAGTGAAACTTTCCAGAAGTCTGGCACCACTTCTGCCGGCGGCTCGCCCACTTCTACGGCGACGAAAGCCACGACAACCGTCGCAACCACGACCACCGCCAGCGCGCCTACTGGTACTGGCACCGTTGCGCAGTACGGTCAATGTGGAGGGTCAGGATGGGCGGGCGCGACCGCCTGGTGCGTAGGTCTTCGGCTGAACATAAACCGTGGTTGAACTCTTTACAGTGTCTCTCCGTTCAGCTGCAACGTCGTCAACCGTAAGCGTCTTATATCTTTCATGGGTGCGCCGATTGTGACTCGGTCGCAGAGTATTATTCGCAATGCCTTTGAAATCCTCGGGGAGCGGTCGAACAGTGCAACTCCGAGAGATGTGGATAAGCCTGAGGAACCTCACGATACCCCGCGTGTCTACTTTATGTCCGCCAATTATATGTCTCGAATCTTCGATCGTGACCAATTTCCATCAAAATCAACATCGCAGCCTAAAAGGTTAGAAGGTTGAATTCGGTATCCCTTACCTTCTGACCATCACCATGATCCGCGCACCAACCGAGGTATTTACGCGTCCCGACCGAAGCTACGGTCTTGTTACCTCTCGGTTGACTCTGGAAGATAAGTCTTGCGCGGACCATCTTTTCCTTGCGAGTTTTTTGCGAAATCTATTGCGGGCTCAGTTCGGGCTCTGGTTTCTGTCGAGATTTTCCGGTCGATCTTTTTCTACGACAATATCTTTCAGACTGCAAATGCGTCATCGCGCAAAAGTGCCTCAGGCTCCGAGCCGTAGCGCAAATTTCGCGAGGACTCAGATCGGAACGAAACCGGGCTTCCTATTTTTCTCGCCGTACTAAAAGTGAGTGTGTGAGTGAACAACTTGATATTTGTGACGCAAACTGACGAGTGCGTCCTGTCTGTCAAATCCCAGGATAATCCCCGGCCTCGTTTCGCTTCGGACCCACTGGAAATCACAGGTTGGATGATACCTGGTGATCCTGTTGCGAAGTTTTCCCGTGCCAAACGCATGCTATTCCTCTGAATTTCCTCTTCAAGGGTTATGGAAGAACGTGGAAGAACCATGTTGTAATTCCTCCCCAGCCTGGAGACGCTTGAACCAGCATCAGAAGCCCACGCGCCGGAGTTGTCTAATTCATTACGGTCCCAGACGGTCCCGATGATTCGTCACAAGCCTGAGATTCGGATAAACGCCAAGTAAGTTCAGATGATCAGTGATTTCGCCTCGAGTCTTTCCATAACCTGACTACTTAAAAGGTGGACTCGAACTCGGCTGAACCGTTGTCTTTTTCAAGATTGCAATGGGTTTCAAATTTGCGGCTCTCTCCCTCATCACTGCATTTCCGTGCGCCCTCGCTCATGGTGGCGTTCTGTCGTACCTCATAGAGGGCACCATATACAAAGGGTGGTCTCCTTACAACACTCGTCAGTCAATGCTCTTTCCGAGCCTATTTCCCAGACTAAACAGGCTTGTAGCTGTCGGTCAGACAGGAATCGAGCGACCATGGGCTACCTTGTCAGTCTGACATTATCTTGTAAAATGATTCCGTGCTAAAACATCCCCAAGTGACCCAATCTTGGACCCCAAGTCCTCCCAGCTTGCCTGCAACGATGATGGTACTTCTGGTGCTCTCCAGCTTACTGCCACCGTCAAGGCCGGGTCTGCAATCACCGCGTACTGGAACCAAGTCTGGCCTCATCCCTATGGGCCCATGGTATCGCAACACTTCATCTTTTGTGAAATATCACTCACAATCATTGAAGTTGACTTACCTCGGTCTCTGTCCTGGAACAACGTGCACTGGAGTAAACGCTAATACTCTCAAATGGGTGAGAATCTGAAATCCATGACACCGTATCCGCATTCCACAACTTGAGACAGTTCAAAATCGACGAATCCGGACTTATCAACGGGACTGTCGGTAAAGGATACTGGGGCAGTGGCAAAATGATCGACCAGAACTCGTCTTGGACCACTACGATCCCAGCCACAGTTCCAAGCGGCAACTACTTGCTTCGCTTCGAAACGATTGCTTTGCATTCTTTACCCGCTGTGCGTCGAACCTATCAGAGCTGGATTATCCTAACGCATCGTTGTCTCTAGCAACTGTATCCGGAATGTGCCCAGATAGAAATCACTGGCGGTGGCTCCTTAGCCCCCACTGCTGCCCAACTCGTGACGTTCCCAGGCGCATATAGCGCAACTGATCCTGGTCGTCAGTATATCCGCTTATTCAACATGATATTATCATCTGACTCTGTCGCAGTTAACATTGACATATACACGAATCAAGCACAGGTGTCGACTGAATATATTATTCCTGGACCCCCAATGTACGGCGCTTCCGTAGTGGTACCTCCCACCTCAACTACCATGACGAGAACCTCGACTGCCACGACCAAAACCTCGACTTCCGCGAGCAGCGCACCCACTGGATCTGGAACCGTTCCCCAATATGGGCAATGCGGTGGAAGTGGATACACCGGTGCGACAGACTGGTAAGGCGCCGTCATTACATTGCCAAAGCGGCAAACTGAATATTATTTTCCATCATCAGCAAGTCTCCTTTCGTCTGTACTATATCCAATGGTACGTTGACGCTTGACGCAATCCACCGAAGAGAGTGCTGACTTTCGAGTAGCTTTCTACTCCCAGTGTCTTTGATTTTGTCTGTACCGACCGTTGGAATGCATTATCATTGCATGATTGATTCTCCAAGCCCTATTGAGATTTTCCAAGCCAATCTGCCTCAGCAGAGCATGATCTAACTTCACCCAAATCAGCAAGTAGATCTAGTCTCTTATAAACAGACACTACAACGAATTGGTCGCACCTCGCATGGTTGTAAAGCAGATCGCACGGCGAGCCAACTGTGAGAGACAATTTCCAAATTCGGATTTGCCGCCATCATCTCGGTTATCTTGGCCTGGCTTCTTTCACCACTGCGACCTTATCGCCGTAGTACTTAAAGACGGCTCAGTTCTCATTTCCCTGCTCCGTCCAATGCTCTCCAAGTTTGACCTGGTTGTACTGAACGGCGTTGTCGTCACTGCGAGTGACACAAGGTGCATTCGACGCCACCCCTCCGCTAATTCCTATGGCTCACATTGCGTGAAGCTCATTCGACATCGGAATCAAGGATGGGAAGATACACACCCTGGCACCGTCTTTTACTCCTGAAGATATTGGGGACGCACAAGTAGTTGACGCAGAGTAAGCTATATTTGACTGCTTAGTATCAAGATAGCGACTGATCATCTGGACTAGAGGAGGAATGGTAAGCGATACCGGGCGTCGCCCAGGTCTATCTTCTAATGTATCAGGTCATGCCTGGTGGAGTCGATGCCCATGTTCATCTGTGCCAGGATCAGAAAACGGGTACGAAATACGGTTTAACTACTTCAACCCTGATGACCTTTGCAAGGCCCCCTTGGTCTCGGCGGCCAGTGCGCAGATGATTTCGAGACGGGATCGCGCAGTGCAGTTTGTGGAGGCACAACGACGATCATCGCATTCGCCAAACAGTCGAGGGACGAAGAAGATCGCAGTCTCCTCAAGGTAAGGCTCCAACAGTTTCCATTTATAAATGTTTTAAACGGTTATTACCGTTTCTTTTTCCGTTTCGTTTGCGGACCTGTGCAAACGATAAATGGTTAGTAAACAAACAGTTTAAACGGTATAAATGATTAATCTTTACCACAGCCTCTGGGGCTTGCTAGCAACATCAATAGGTGGTAACGGTCTGCAAAATATCCACCCACGCTTGCTGGCTTGACCCGGATTTTTTTCGCAGGCATAAATCAGGCATATAGGTATTATCAGCACAGTTCATTGATTACTAAGCTGTAGTTGCAAACGGACGAACTTGGTCTTCGTGATCTAAAGTGGTGCCAAAATCGTCCAGAACTATGACAGGCGGGCTCCAGCAGTAGTCCTAAGCACATCCTGTGGGTCAGTCAGCTTGCATTTGTGTTCTCCATACTAAAATATAGCTACCCCTGTAAATACCGTTTATAAACTGTTTAAACGGTTTATAAACTGTTTCCAACCGTTTCCGTTTAGTTTGGGCAAAACCACAAACGAAAACGAAACGGTTGGAGCCTTACCTCAAGGTCGTGGAAGCATACAGTGCGCGCGCCGAGGAGACGGGTAGCTACATCGATTATGCATTCCATATCATCATCGTGCGCGATGACAAGGACGTTCTCCAGACAGAGCTCCCCGTTCTTGTTAAAAAATGGGGCATCACGAGCTGCAAGTTGTTCATGACTTACAAAACAATGCAATTGCAAGACTATCAACTCCTCGATGTCATGCTTGCGGCGCTGGACAATTCGATTACCACGGTGAGCAGCATATATTTCTTCATGCCCACCTAATATCTTGAAGATGATCCACGCTGAGAACGGCGATATGATCACATGGTTGGCCGGTTGGTTGCATTTGGGTCACCTCAACAGAGCGGAATTCACAACCCTGCCTTAGAGAAACTCGAATCTAAGGGGATGCTGGGTATGTGTTGCCATAATGTCACTGCATTGAAACTTAGCCCCGAAGCTCCGTATTACCATGCGCTATCCCGTCCACCCTCAGTGGAGGGCGAAGCTGCCAATCGGGCGATTGTTCTCGCTGAGCTCATTGAAAGTCCAATCTTGTTCGTTCACGTCGGATCCAGCGTGCGTTGAAAGCGTTTTTCTGCTCCCAGACTAATACAAGTGTTAGGCGTCAGCGAATATCATTCGCGCTGCACAGACCCGTGGCCTCCCTGTCTTCGCTGAGACGTGTCCACAGTATCTAAATCTCACGTGGGAGGACCTCAAACGCTTTCATTCGCCCGATTGCTTCGAAAACAGCAAGATGATTTGCTCACCGCCGCCTGGCCCAGATTCCTCGGACCAAGATGCCCTATATCTGTAAGTCGGTTCAATTTTGCCTCTGATCAGAGTCCTACCTCCCCAGGGGCCTCCACAACGGAACCTTCACCGTTTTCTCCTCGGACCACTGTCCCTACAAGTACAACGACCCGCATGGCAAGATGGCTGGCATGCTCGAGCATGGACCCAGCATGCACCGCGCCTCGTGCGAGGGCATCTCCCTCCCGGAGCTCGCCAAAAGCAAGACGGGGTCGTTCAAACTTGTGCCGAACGGCATTCCCGGTGTCGAGACGCGTCTTCCGCTCCTATTCACGCGCGGAGTGACCGCGGGCCGTATCACCCCACAGAAGTTTGTCGAATTAACGTCGACCAACCCTGCCAAGCTGGTGCGGACTTGCTGCCTTCACATTGATTTAGCTGATAGTAGGCATGCAAGTATGGTCTTTACCCGCAAAAGGGGGCGCTTTTGGTATGGCGCATAGCGCGTAAGTGGACCGTTTTTGACTAGACATTGTAGCCCGGGTCAGACGCCGACATCGTCATCGTGAGCAGCACTTATCAGTCGCTGATTCTGTTCTTAACAACTTCCAGTGGTATCCCGAAGGTGGACTCACACCTTTCAAGCTTACTAACGAACATCTGCACCACAACGTCGACTGTAGGTGGCGGAAGCAACAGCCTTTCCGGGGTGCTGATTTCTTGCAGACACGCCATATGAGGGTATGGAATTCGCGAACTGGCCAAGATACACGCTTTCCCGTGGTCAAGTCGTGTGGGCGAATGGAAAATTGCTGGGCACGCCCCGGGATGGTAGATATCTGAAGCGGGGACCGAATCAGCTGGGGAAAGGTGTCGCACACTTTAAGAAGGACCCCCGGACGGTTGCGACGTGGGTGCGCGAGTAATACGGCGTTCCAGGCGTTCCAGACCAAAACCAAAACAATGCTGATGGTTCGACGTTCCATACCTTCGGCTTGCCAGTGGGAAAGGACATCACATGGGTCTGCTGCGTCGTAAGAGTGGGCTGAACGAATACCATAAGTTTCGTAAACCAAGTAGTATCATTAAGGATTATTCAAGTCGAAGCAATCTGAATCGGTTAACAGTGTTATTAACAATACCATATTATGGCCGGGACGGGTTCCCCTTAGAGCGTAGAGTCGATAAGTCGCAAGGTCCTCCAGTGTGAGTAGGAATCTGCATTCGATGGCGACGTCGTCACGTTCCGTGGTTGACTTTTTACGTGGGAAATAAATAAGTTTCCTTAACTTAAGCTTTGTCTGGGGACTCCAGAAGCCCGTATTATACTTCGCCATTATGAGCTCCGCATTATTGTGTCAAACCCTGTGAGTTGAACTGCGCGGAAATACACTGCCCGGCGGTGAGGCGGCGGTGGCGGGGCGGCGGTGGGCTAGAGGCCCTTTGCTGAGCCGGATTACAGCACAGTACCAGTGGTCCAAGGATAGAGCCCAATGACGACAATTTTTTCGTGGAGGGAGACTGGCTATTGTGCGGCTGCGGCGGTGAACACATATGTACATGTCCGAAATTGCACATATTCTATAAACTTGTGAAGTGAGTCACGAAACTTGGGGCGCCGCAAACATTCGACCTGCCGGCAGTCCTAGTAGCTTTGCACCCTCATTCTTGCTCTCACCTGCGCTTCCAAAGGGCCGCAACATACCCGGACAGTATTCCCCGAAAGCTAGTAGGCTGTGATGCATCTCTTGAAGTGCCTGTCTTAAAAATTCATGGTTTCAACAGTAAGACTAGGAGGATGCCCGACGACCTAAAACACTCACGGTTGAAGATTTACAAGCATCCTCCTGACTTCCTTGCACGATTTCTTGCATGCTCTTCCATTCTGACTGTCGTGGACGCCACTGCTCGTTCCCGTGGGCTGTTTAATCTTAATCAATACTGATTATGCGGCCTTTGTCTCTCGAAAGCTCTGTCATTCTCACTCCAATGGGTTACCAAAAACGATGACTTTCCCAGATTGCACGTATAAAAGGCGTTCGGAGTCCGTCTCCTCGCATACTCAATTTCATCCTCTTCAGCATGTACCAAGGAAAGCCGGTTGTTGTTCAGACTTCTAACTTCGGTGGTGCCCAGGACACGCCGTTCAATGACAATGAAGAAGGTACGCGTTCTTTGTCGTCCTTTTGCGGCGGTGCGGCTGTTATTGACGTCGATTTCAGCAAGCAAATTCCCCGACACCGAACGCATGATCGACCCCCAGCACCCCATCCAGCAGATGCAAATCAGCTCCGGGTGGGCTGTCGACGCTATCACCACCACGTACCGCATGAGCGACGGGAGCACCAAGGCCCTCGCTCGTGGCTCGAAGATCCCTAGTGGAAGCCCTAACACCAAGGTTGTCACCCTCAGCGGTACGTCGTTTCACAGTCTGTCGTTCAAGTCAGTGATGGTGCATATCAGACAACGAGGTGATCACTCAGATTTGCGGGTTTGCGGGGCCCTACTCGTACTACAAGAAGAGCCTCCTCATTCAGATGATGCTCGTGATCACGGATAAGAGCACTGGGAAGATCAGAACGGCCGGAGTAGGTTGTACTAGTTCACCTTGTCTCGACTCTGATTGCTGTCTTGCAGCCATTCGGAGGCGGCAACGGCACTGCCCAAGGCACTTTCTTCTCCGTGTCCAGCCCCTTGGCTTTGGCGGGGTTCCACTCTCCCGACAGCCCTCAAGGTATGTTGGCCTTGGCAAACAAGACTCTGCACGCATTCTCATTGCATTCAGTCGGAATGGCCGGGCTTTCTATCGTCAAGTCAAGCATGGTGGAGTGAGGAAGTGATGACACGAGACAACCGAATCTGTTGGAAAATAACGCGCGTGTCTCTTAAAAATGTAACATGTATTATCACAGTGAACGCACAATTTTTGACTCTTATGGCCGATGTGACTAAGAGTCAACCCCGAAAAACACGACAGCCACTCGGGTGCAGTTTGTGATACAAAGCCGCTGCCAGTGGTCGGTTTGTGTGTGTACGCCGGAAAAGATACTAGATTCGAACTTTCTCGTCTTGAGGCATGGGAGAAAGTTTCCCAAGGCCCGTCCAGATGGTAAACAGGGATATGCCGAGGTTTATTTGCAGTCCCGGGCCCTCCTTGCACAGCTAGTACTCAGCGACAATGCCGCGCAATGACACAATTTCCATAAGTGCTGATCTGTTGTTTTTTTTCAGCAAAACCTCAAGAGTAAGAGCAGCTTCAACCCAGACCCGACGTCTCTCCCCTTCCTTTCGGCAGAATTCACCAACGGAATTGACGATGAAGGTACGAGGAAGGAAGGGTACGTGGCTGTGCCATGACACTGGGATACGTGCCGTGTCGTAGCCCCACATCTTGAAGCACGCTCTCTTGCTTTCTGCTTCCATGCTCCCCGAGGTCGACCTGGTCATTGCCTTTCGCGCTTCCCGCAAGACCAGCCTTCTCAAACGGCATGCGCTAGAAGATGCTCGCAAGGCAGAGGAGCAGTATGCGCGCCTCATCAAAGCCCTCTCTTCGGCCGGGTTGCGCGCGGTTGGGAGACGCGGAGAGTCTCTAGGACACCTCCTCGTATTCGTGTCGTGTCCAAAGAGCCTCGTTCATACTTTGATTCAGCGGGAGAGGTGAGTCGTTGACTTTATTGTGTTCTGGCTTCGTTTCACAAAAGCCGACTTTTTGCTTTTGCTCCTACTCTGGGCTGGACATTTCACTGGCAGACCATGCCAAAGTAATTGCGCAAAAAAAAGCCAAATGCGAAGCCAGAACACTGCATTCCAACTACTAATGTTCATCCGCAGGCACTCTGACTTTCTTTCTGGGCTTCCCACTACGCCGTTGAAGGCAGAGGAGCAGTCGCAGTCTCTCTGCTCTGCAGATCGCATCCGCCTCGTTCATGCGTATATAACATCCACCCCAGCGGATGGCGGCCTCGGCATCTCCCCAGACTCACCCCAGTGGGATCTCGTCGAGTCCGTCATGGCGCTGCACGACCGCGCATTCAACGAGCACTGGATCCACGCATGGACGACCAGCCGCTTCGTCTCTGTCAAGCAGGAGCGCCTGCGCGAGCAGTTCGGCGACTCGGTCGCGATGTACTTCTCCTTCCTGCACTCGTACACCCAGGCGCTCGTCTTCCCCGCCGCCCTCGGCGTGCTCTTCTTCTTCTTCGGCGCGCCCTACTCCCCGACGTACTCCGTGCTCGTCGTGCTCTGGTCCGTCGTGTACGTCGAGTGGTGGCGCGTGCGCGAGCGCATCCTCTCCCTGCGCTTCGGCACGCGCGGCTCCTTCCGCGTCGAGAAGCGCCGCGCACAGTACATCGACGGCTTCCCGTGGTGGAAGCGCGAGCTGCGCATGGTCGCGAGCCTTCCCGTCATCCTCCTCTTCGCCGCCGTCCTCGTCTCCATCCTCACCGGCATCTTCGTCTTCGAGGCCTTCGTCACGCAGCTCTACACCGGCCCCGGCCACAAGTACATCGCGCTCAGCCCGACGGTGCTCTTCGTCGCGCTCGTGCCCCAGCTGCTCGCCGTGTACCAGACGATCGCGGGGCGCTTTACCACGTGGGAAAACCACGCGCACCAGTCGTCGCACGCGGCGTCGCTAACGCTCAAGACCTTCGCGCTCAGCGCGCTCGTCGCGTACATGGGGCTCGGCCTCAGCGCGTTCGTGTACGTGCCCTTTGGCGAGGGCATCATGCGCATGGTGCAGGTGTGGCTCTTCAAGGGCACTGCGCGCGTGGACGCCGCCGCGGACGCGCACAACGCCACGGCGGGACTCAATGTGACGGCGGCAGCGGCGAAGGAGACTGCGGGCATGTGGAACGTCGACTCGAGCGCGGCGGGGCAGAAGCTCAACGCGGCGCGCCTCAAGGACCAGATGTTCGCATACACGGTCACGAACCAGGCGGTGAACACGTTCGTCGAGATCGGGCTCCCGTATGTCCTGCGCGCGGTCGGGTCGTTCCGCAAGTCGAGCGCGAATGGGAACGGCAAGGGCGAGAAGGGGAAGAAGCGCGTGGTATTTGAGGACGAGCAGGAGAAGGGTGGGGCGGAGGAACGCGCGTTTCTCGAGGGCGTGCGTAAGGAGGTCGCGCTCCCTGCGTACGAGCTGTTCGGCGACTACAGCGAGATGGTCACCCAATTTGGGTACGTCGCGCTGTGGTCCACCATCTGGCCCCTTGCCCCAGGCACGTATCCTCCTGTATCCGTTCACCAACCACGCGCTGACACCCGCTTTCTGTCTAGTCATGGCCCTGGTCAACAACTTCTTCGAGCTGCGCTCCGACGCGTTCAAGATCACCGTGCACAACCGGCGGCCGATCCCCCAGCGCACAGACACGATCGGGCCGTGGCTCGACGCGCTCTCGTTCCTCACCTGGCTCGGCGCGCTCACCAACGCCGCGCTCGTGTACCTCTTCTGCCCCCGCGCACAAAACCACTGCACCAAGCCCGGCGCGCTCGACAAGGTGCACCAGCACATCATCTCCGCCGCGTCGCCGCAGGGCGGGCTCGTCGGCCCCGAGGAGGGCGGCGCGGCGACGCGCGAGCTGCTCGGCACGGCGCTGCTCATCGCGCTCGTCGCGTCGCACGGGTACATCGCGCTGCGCACCGTCGTGCGGCACGTGCTCGAGAAGGCGCTCTGGCACGCGAGCGCGGAGGTGCGCGAGCGGGAGGCGGGCGAGCGCGCGGTCAAGGCGCGTTTCCTCGAGGGCGTCGTCGGGACCGCGGCCGCCATCGGGGTCAACGGGCGCGGCGTCGACGGCGCGGAGGTGGACGTGGGGGTGGATGCGCCGGCCGGCGCGGACGGCCTCGATTTCTGGGCGAACGACGAGGGCCCGGACGAGATAAGCCGGTTGACTAAATCTGCGTAGAAAGTGTACACGTACTGCATATAGATTCGGACTCGGACACGGGATTGTTGTTCTGCCATGTTATCCCCGCTGCCTTGCTATCTCGCGCAATGTACATATGTACTCTACGCATTTTTGTAATCCTTCTGTTTTTGCGCACTACACGATATGCCTAACGCATGCCATGGCCGTGTGCAGGTACCATGGCGCCCACCACGGATGCATATGTATGGGAAAAAGACGCAAAGTACACGAGCGTCAAGTAGGCTCAAACCGCCCCGGTACACGATTCAGAGCGTCGCAGGCTGGAGGCCGGCCTCTTTCCCAAATCATCGCCCGCTTTTCCTTATCCTCTGATAGCACTGAGCCGCTCGTACCTCGCGTCAGCTATCTCTTGGAGTGTGGTAATTAGAGAGAGAGGGGGAGGGGGGGTTTGTGTAATCCTTCTCGTCCATATCGTCCAAGAACCAATTCTCCTGAGTCTTGTCTCGGAGTTCTCCCTTCGGAAGTCCCTTCAACACCATCAGCTTCACCAGCTCGGCGAGGGACTTGGCCATCCCGTAGTGGTCGCTCGGGACCCATGTCTCCGTCTGGTAACCGATCATGCTCCGTATGTTCCGGACGTTCTCGTCGGCTAGCTGCAGCCTCGCACTAAACGCCTTCGTCTCGCTCACATCGTCAGGCTCGAACTCGACGGGGCACGGAACGCCTGCCCCCGCAAACTTCCCCCACTCCTCAGTCACCTCGATCAGCAGAGCCTTGAGGTCGTGGGTCTCAGCCTCCCAGGGAGAACCAGCTCGGGAGAAGAGGCGACGGACGAAGAGAGATGCTGAGTCCAACAGGGCGTTATGGTGGAGCTCGTTGCGCTCCTCCGTGGCCTTGGCGTAGCGGTAGTGGACGAGACGGGCGTGGTGGAGTCCAACGGCTTCCATCAGCTCGGATTCTTCCATCTCGTTCGCATCCGGTGGAAATGACGGTGGGATGAGGTTCCGCGAAACCGGGTCAGCGTAGTTCTGAAGTCGAGCTGGTATATCGGCGAGGAGGAAGCGGGGTAGGATGGAAGCGTGTTGCCAGTCGAGCAGGCTTACAATCCCCAGTTGGCCAGAGTCTGGCGAGGTTGAAACCATGACATTGCTCGGCTGGAGATCAGGGTGACGGATACAGAATGCTCGGAGGGATTGGTTGTTGGGAATGAGCGAAGGGACCATGAGAAGGTAGCGTTTGAGGTTCTTGATGTGGTCCAGAGGCGACTGCTTCTCGTACTTGTACGCCTCCCTTCTCCCACGCTGAAACGGGAGCAGAGGTTGACCAAAATGTTCCAGGTACGCTATCTCCTTGTGTGCGGCTGCTGCGAGTGCTACCTCTGCGTTTTCGTCTATATAACAATGTCGATTGGTTCCGGCATGACAGCAGACACAGAGAGAGAAAGGGACGTACATGGTCCTCGATTCACATCGAGCTCCGATCTCCTCCCGTACCACATATGCAACCTGACATCTGGACCGACACAGAAGTGCTCGCCCTTGAACGACATTGGGATGCCTGTCTTCTCCCCTGCTACCTTTCGCAAGTCGTCGACGTAATACAGACTTCCACCAGCCGGGAAGGGGATCGACATGATTTGGGACTCGAGCTTGACAAGCTGACGCAAGATGGAGGCGAGATCCGCTTCCTTTAGCTGCATCCGCATGTCAGTGAGCGTCGTACCCTTCACAAACTCCATAAATATATACTCGGTCTTCGCAGCGTTGTCCGACGTAGGAGAGTAACCGTACACCTTGGGGACGGGCAGGTCATGGGCACGGAGGAAGGCCATCGTGGCAACCTCACTGGCAACGGCGTAGAACTTGGGCTCCGTGACGGGGTACGGGACGCGAGCGATCATCTGGAACCCGTCGTGCATGGTGATGAGGAAGATGCGGTTGAAGCCTCCCTCGTCAAGCTTCTCCATGTTGTCGACGTCCTGAAGCGTCCGACCGACGGACTGTGCCGCAAGCCGACGGAGCTCATCGTCGTTGAAGTCATGCTTGCGCTCTGCGAGACGAAGATCCTTGTTGACACTGGAAATTGTGTGGCGTTAGAGACGTGTAACGTATGCTAGGAGAGCAACATGTATATACATACAACTTACAGCCATGATCCTGACGTGTATTCGAAGAGATTGTTGCAAGAACCTGGCACCGTCGACAATGAACGACGTGGCAGATGCAGAGAGGTCGGAGTTGAGATGGAGGTTGACGAGGGAAAGGATAGACGTGCTAGACGCAAAGAGGAGAGAGTACTTCTGTGGAGGAGTCTCGTACGCGTTAGAGAGTACTGCATGTAAAGTTGTGTGTGTGTGCGCGGAGAGAGAGGTTTGGAAGGGGGATCAAGGGCCCTGGAAGGCGTCGCACGAGTACATCGCTGCGCGCCGTCATGCGGCACGTGCTCGAGAAGGCGCTCTGGCAGTGGCAGTGGCACGCGAGCGCGGAGGTGCGCGAGCGCGCGGTCAAGGCGCGCTTCCTCGAGGGCGTCGTCGGGACCGCGGCCGCCATCGGGGTCAACGGGCGCGACGTCGACGGCGCGGAGGTGGACGTGGGGGTGGATGCGCCGGCCGGCGCGGACGGCCTCGATTTCTGGGCGAACGACGAGGGCCCGGACGAGATAAGCCGGTTGACTGAATCTGCGTAGAAAACGTCCTGCATATGCCTAACGCTTGCCGTGGCCGTGCCATGCAGGTACCGTTTGGGTACCGTGGTGGATGCACATGGGAAAAAGACGCTCAAAGTACACGAGCGTCAAGTAGGCTCAAACCGCCCCGGTACACCGTTCAGAGCGTCGCAGGCTGGAGGCCGGCCTCTTTCGATCCGTTTGGTATGCAAAAGAACAAGCGCTAGGGTCCATACTAGTACTTGTACTCTAGATAGAGGGTCGCATATGTAGCAGAGCAAACAACAAGATATTTAATATTAACAAAATACTTAACGCCCCCTACACCAAAGCCCTATGGCTCATACACCGTACGACCGCGCCACGGTGCTTCCCTGGCTCCCGCGCTCCTTCATATAGTGGTTCTCTCCGTGCGGGTCCATGTTCATCGCGGTCGCGATCGCACGGGTGCCGCCGATGAGCGGGCGCGTGTCGTCGAGCCCGACGTAGTCGTACGCGAACTCGCCCATATCCGCCTCGTCTATGCCGATCTCCTCGGTTTCTTCGGAGACGCGCAGGCGCAGGCCCGGGATGAAGTGCATCACCCAGAGGATGAGGGTCTGCCGGCGTGCGTGTATCAGCAATAGTGGAGGAGAGGCGAGGGAGGCGATACGCACGGTCATGACGAACGAGTAGCCAAGGCCCGCCGCCGAGTCGGCGACGTGCCACGCGAGCTGGATATAGTGGTGGTCGAGCCAGCCGCCGGGGATGTCGGTGAAGCCGTCGTAGTGCGCGACAGACTTCTGCGCGAAGAGCGCGGTCAGGAGGTTGCCGACGATACCGCCGACGGCGTGGGACGCGAAGACCTGAGGGGATCGTTGTCAGTTGCGGTGAATTTTGGGTGTATCATGATGGGAGAGAGGGGGAAGGACGAATAGGAAGGGAAGAGCGGAGAGGGTGGATAGGGAGGGCAAGCCAGGAAGGTAAGCAGAGAGAACGAGTAATTCCGGTCGTCGGGTGAGCAGATACGAGGGAACGGGGAGGGGAGTTTATTAGCCAAAAGTAAGTAAAGAGAGCAAAAAAAGCTAAGGAAAGAGCGAAAACAGAAAGGAAGAAAAAACGTACATCAAGGGAGTCGTCGTACCCCGCGAAGAATTTAATCTGCGTGGCAAAATTGCAGATGGTGCCGGCCATGAAGCCGAAGAGGACGGAGGCAGCTGTAGATGCATTGGTCAGTGCTTGTTCGAGCGGAGAGGGCCAGGCCAGGGTCATAAAGTGACTAGCAAAGGAGGGCGGCGAGGAAGAGGAGAGATACGCACGCGAACCGACAAATCCAGAGCCGGGGGTGATGGCTACGAGCCCCGCAATGGCTCCCGAGCAGAAGCCCACGGCGGACCACTTCTTCTCGATGCGGTAGTCCTGCAAACCAATACCACCATGAATCCGAGAAGTACGAGGCAGGGACAGAGAAAGCAACGAACCCACGCCATCCACGTCAGCCCGCCCACGCTCGCGGCCAAGTTCGTGACGATGCACGCGCTCGCCGCGCGGATGTTCGCGCTCAAAGCACTCCCGCCGTTGAACCCGAACCACCCGAACCACAGGAAGATCGTCCCGAGGATCACGTACGTGGTGTTGTGTGGCTTGTATGCGAGGGCCTCGGTCCCGTATCCGCGACGCTTGCCGAGGTAGATCGAGATCGCGAGCGCGGCGGTGCCGGAGGAGATGTGCACGGGCGTACCGCCCGCGAAGTCGTAGGACCCGTGCACGAAGGACCAGCCGTTGGGGTTCCACGTCCAGCACGCAATGGGGTCGTAGACGAGCGTCGACCACGCGAAGACGAAGAAGAGGAGGGGGCCGAGGTGCGCACGCTCGGCGAAGCCACCGACGGCGAGCATTGGTCTGTTGTGTTGTTACTTAGTGTGGTACGAATAGAGGGGGTGAGATAACGGACGTTATAGCAGCGAACATGAGCTGGTATACACAGAAGACGATGGAGGGTATCTTGACGCTGCCGATGGACGGCTGGTCGAGGACGCCACGTAGGGCAAAGTATTCTGGCTGAGGATTAGCTCCGCCGAAATTCGTGACGATAGCAAGCAAACGCACTCAGGTCACCGATGAACATATTGCCCGTCTCGCTGAATGTTAAGGAGAAGCCCCAGAAGAACCACTGAAATTCACAAATTAGCCCAAATCTAAAGGAAGAGCACGATGTATGCACCTGAAATGAGACGACCGCAATGGTCATCATGCTCAGGTAGATCATCGAGAGCGCGTTTTTGCGTCTGCGGAACTTCAGAGTCCTGCGGGTTGTGGGCAAATGATGCGTACCGTAGAAGACCGCTGTAGAAGAAGCCGACTCCAGGAACCATGATCCAGACGAGAGCGGTGGAGGCGAGCACCCATGCGATGTCGCCCATGTTGTACACGGTCGTCGTGCCATCTTTGGCCGTATGTAAAAGGTCCCCCGCTACGAAAAACGCAAGATAAGCACACCCCGTCTTGTATTCGCTGTCCTGGGGCCGCAGAGTACTCACAGGCGTCGTAGGTGACGTTGGACATCGTGCAGCTAGGTGTTGAATGAAGGCACGACCCTTTGGGGAGGGGGAAAAGCAAGGAGCGACGTGGTGGGACTGGATAAGAATGCGCTCCGGCCCTAATTAGGCTCGCTTCTTAATACATACCCGAGCAATCAGATCCCTTGATTCCGGTTCCTCTGCGTTACGGCACCGGAGTTACCAGGGATCTAGAATTTAGAAATGGGCACTGCTGCGCTGTCCGCAAGGGAGTTTCTATGGGCCTGGGCGAGACCGCAGTAGGGACCCACAAGGAGACTCTTGTAGAGGTGAGGCTCGAGAAGAGCTCCTCTGCAGACCCAGGTACCAGTTCAACCAGAAAATGCCGAGGGTGTGGGAGATAATCAAGAACTGAGATGATGGACAAAGGAAAAAGATTCCGGATCCGGTTTCTTAGGTAATCTGTCACTCTTCCAGGCCCAAACAACGGAACAAACAAAAACATGTGGAAGGTTGGAACATTCAACACCGAACTCTGCCTGTCACCTCCCCACACGCTTCTGTCCAAATCCTTCAACCTCCTGTACTCCAACCCCTCATCTTTTCCTCCGCCTTTCGGCGCGCGGAATCTTCCCACTGGTGACTGCGTAGTCTCTTGAAAACAGGCGCTACAACATGAGCTCATGTCCACTCGTGCCTCGCTTGTTGTAGTTCCGACGTTGCTCTGATAGGCTTTCTGAACTTGCGCATCTGTCTATTACAGTGGAGCGTCAACGGGCTCTGCACTTGGATCTGTCTGCGATTGTCTTGACCGCCTGCAGCTGTCTTTCGTCTTCCATCTGTCCTTGCGTCTGTCGATATTTTACTCCTGATCTTCGAGTTGAACCATAATTCCAGACAGATTCAACGCTTTGTTGCTTTTCTCTCCTTCCCGTGTTGTACGCATCTACTACGGAATGGTTCGAACAAGAGTATTTGGCTTGGGACACCCTCACGCGCTTCTCCACTCTAAGCCTGTAATGGCAATCAACCATCTATCACCCAGAATGTGCTCAACTCTGATCATCAACCATCGTTTCTGAAGTCCTTCGAACGTCAGCGACGACCGCTGCTCACCTCCGCCGACGGTACGCACATGACCACCATCTTTCGCTGAGTTGTAACGGCAAAGCAGACGCAACATTATGCATAATGTTGATATGGCCTCGAATCTGCCCACCTACGTCGCGCCGCGGGCTGATATCACACGAGCTCAAAGTAACGGCGGAATGTGCCGCGGAGTCGCTTGGGTCGGCGGATGCACGCGGACTCGGATGAGACTGGCAAAGTTGGTGAATACACAGCGCTGCAGCTCGCTGCAGACCACAGCTGATGTCTAATATCTGCCCAGAGAGACCTAAATGCCGCTGCCGCGCGCTTCACCACAACAGTGCTTCCATGTTTAGTGACCTATCTTTTTTTACTCATCCCCGTTTTCTCGGGGAGAAAATTTCTAGCAGAGGATGGTTCCTCCTGCGCTGCCTACTTACAATGATCGGACCCGCGGCTTTACCACTTCCGCACTGGAATAGAGTCTCTATACATTGGACTGGACCCACGAAGGAACTAACAGACGGAAGAATCTCCCTGCCGCCGGCCCATAACAGCCACAGCATGGTCTCATCTTTCCACACTCACGCTCTGTATCCATACTAAAATACAGCTGACCTGCTCGCATGCAGCGGGCTCGGACCAACGAGGGGCGGGGACATCCAATGTAAGTAAGACCAGGGAAATCAAAACGGGAATCGAACTACAAGTTATTCATACGGCCCTCGGTTGAATCCCCTTCTGCCGTCCCGTCGGCCAGCTCGCCAAGTGTATCCTATCTTTGCTATCTCCTCCTCCGCATCCCGTTCTCGTATTTCTGACCGAAGTCGAACGGGTGCTGGTCTCTTCTCATGAGATGTGCATGTAAGTACTGTATGACCTGCCTTGCCATGCCACCCACATATGCTCAAATCCGATCGGGCAGGCAGTGTGCCATAGTACCTTGCGCATGCCACAGGCGTCGATCATGGCCGCCCGTCTCTGTCTATGTGTCTGTCAGTGATATGTTTCTCCACGCATAAATTCCGATGTCTCCGGAGAGCTACCCTAGTGCAAACAGCAGGAGGAACGGAATGGACCGTCTCCGCCTATTTCGCTTGCCTTTTCATATTTTTCGTTTCCGTTTCCGTTCCCGACGTTTCCCCGAGCCGGCGGGTCTCGGCCGTGTACAATAACCCCCCCCCCCTGTAAAGTGGATTCCAGTGTTCAAGTACATTTCTGCTTTCTACTTGGAAAGTTGAAGAATGTATAGATAGTCAGATGTTATGGTGCATCTAACTCGTTCCTCGTGCGGGTTCGCATTGGACACACCGGGATGCAATGAGGGGTGGTTGCAATTGGGTAAGTATCAACTATGCATACGAGAGCCTCAGCTTCTCCCGCACGGCTAGTGAAAAGTCTCTGATTTCCCTTGCAGGGCCCAGGCGCTGGTACAGGTTTAGAACCTATATTTGAATAGGAATATAAATGCGCACAGATTTCGTGTGTGGGGGAGAAGGAGCGGCGTTTAGAATATTCATGTGGGGAGGAAGGAAGGAAGGACGTCTCCCGCAGATCGTCTCGAGGGCACGCGACAAGGCACGCGATGCATACTTCCCTCTGTTTCGAAAGCAAGAAAAAAAAAATCCGCAAATGCCGTTGATCGGGAGGGCGGGCTCCAGTTGTTCCCAAGGAAAATCGGACTTGAACCCGGCTCCGAGTTGCGTGAACGGCACGGATGAGTGCCTCTGGGTCTGGCTGACTATCACATTATAGTGTCTAGACATGTCGAGTGAATTGAACATAGACAGGACAAGAAACAGCTTCGAAGGGCAACTCCGCTGGGAAAAGAAAATCGGGTACGTGAGGTCGATCCGGGTGTATCAGGGACAACGCCGTCGAAGTGAGATAAATGGGCAGCCGGTGCATATGTTGTGGACTGTTCGAATCCGGGGTGAAAGACGTCGGGCACTCCATATTTGGCTTCTCGTATTTTCGCGGTGATAAGCAGAACGAACCATGATGCGGCGGCGTCGGCATATGTGCCTGTGGAAGCTTGGATTATTGGTCTCGCTGCGTCGAGACAGTTCGAGACTCGGAGTCGAGCGGCGGTGATTGATCCCCGTCGACGTCGGGTGCGCTTAGCCTTCTCCCGGCGGCGCTCCCACAGCAGCTTATGGAGGCTGCCAAAGCTGCCGACGCACTCACCGATCGCGACATATACATTACGGCGTTGCCTTGGCCTGGTCCCCGTTGTTTCCGTGGAACGGCGGAACCACTGCAGCGTAGCTGGAATCCAGCCGAGAGCCCCAAGAAAACGCCACTCGCAACGCACAACAAGAAGATTTGTTCGGTGCCACTGACGGCTAGTGCTGCCGGAAGTTGAGTTAAGCTGGGCTTAAGCTCGGCTAAATTCAAGCTCAGACGACCTTAAGGCATGATCAGCTTGAGCTCGCTCAAGGCCATCATACGGCACTTACCTTATTTGGACCCAAGGATCAGACGAGCCGCGCGCACGCCGCTACGCTCTCTGGTGTCGCAATGGAGTGGATTGGGGACGACAGACCAGTATGAGCTATCAGGTATCGTCAAATTGCTCTATAGTATGATGTGGAACACTAATGATATCTCCCGTCTAATTGTTCAACTACTACTCATGCGACGGCGCGTCTATCAAAGCCACGAGGCCTTCGCGAGTGCGTGTGATGCGCTAATCTTCCCGCAGTTGCCGGACACGGGTTCAAAAGTAATCGGGTCGCAGGCCAGTGCAGAGTAATAAAAATGTACGTAGGATGGTGCGATGGCGGCGGGACAACAGCGGGGGAAGAGGCGCCTCGGCAGAGGTATCCATGTTTGGTAAGGGAATCACGTCAAGCTTGAGGCAGCTGAAGTCAAGTTGATCTATGATGCGCTTAAGCTGCCCGATTAGGCAATGGCTTGAGCCGAGCTCGAGCTCAACTTCAGCCGGCTCCAACTTCCGGCAGCACTACTGACGGCACGCGCCGGGAACCTAGTTTTTTGCCCAGTCGAGTTTCAAATCCCAGTTTCTCCCAGCTCCCGCGCGCATTCGCGCTAGCTACATGGAGCAACAGGTATCTGTCCGATAGCGTGCTGCGCTGTGCTGCGCCATATGGATCCGATAGCGCGAAAGCGCAGAATAAAGCGTTCGCGCTTGGTCTTTGTGAAAACCCGAGACGTGAGAGAAGAAAATGCGGAGCCGCGTGAAGCCGAGAGCGCCAATCCGGGTCCCCGCGATGCTGTGCACGTCCACGTTTATTAGGCATGCGTGGGCGACGACGAAGGATATGCAGCGGGTGCCACGCGGCTCGCGGGCAACGGCGGAGCGGGTGGGCGGGCTGTTAGTGTGACTCTGCTCGGAGGGGCGGGGTCACGTGAGGATTCGACACCTCTTCAAGTTCCTCAGAATCCAAGTTCCAGGTCCACCCACCACCGCCACTGCGGAGGCTCGACGTTACACACCCGTGCAGTGCTCGCTTGGACCCATCACGCCGGGACCTGGCTGGGTATCTGTGCTCGTATCTCTCCGTCTCGCGCACCTCATGATGATTGTCTCAATGTCGCAAGGACCCACGCGTCGGGATGGCAGAGGCAATGACTTGGCCATGCAGCGAGCATCATCTCCGCTGAGAACGACGGCCGTGCAGACCTGATCGCCCCTTCTGATTCTCGGCTTTGCCGGTTTTTTTTTGAGTTCGGGCGGGCGTGGTGCGGCGATATCCATTCTCGTCGTTATCATTCCGGATTCAGATTCGGACTCAGGCGAATATCATGACTGATGGGGCTTATGAGATGAGACGGTGCGTTCCTGTGCCCTGCCAATCTACCCAGATCCCGATACACATAGCCTCCGAAGAAGACTTACCATCCCGCGTTCTTGCTCGTTCGACCTTGTCGTCGTCGTTGAATTGTCGTTGAACGAGCCACCCACACTCTGCCGACCCTGATTCGGCCGTCGCCGAAAGGGCCGTGTAGGCTCTAGAATCGGACTCAGACGCGGGCTCGGACGTCAACACTCTTTTCTGGCCTCGCAGCGAGTCAGATGTCGTCGCGCGCTGCCTCGGGGCGCAAGCGTCTGCGCCCCATCCCTGCAGCCACGATTCCCGTACCCTCTCTCCCCGCGCCCACCCCCAAAAGCAAGAGCAAATTCAACTTTAGCCGCCCTACCGCGGACGCGAACGGGTACCAAAGCGCCCCGCCACCCCCACAAGGTCACGCGTTCCCGACCGCCTCCGCGCCCTCGCCCTCCATAATGGCGTCTTCCTCGCAACGGCGTGATTTCCCCCCGCTGCAGGGGCGCGCGCCATGGGAAGCTGAGCTCGGAAGGGCTGCAACCGAGTCGACGCCGACCCCGTACCGCCGTCCCACGGTTAATGCTAACGGGTATCAAAGCGCCCCGCCGCCCCCACAAATGCACGCGTTCCCGACCGCCTCCGCGCCCTCGCCCTCCATGATGGTGTCTTCCTCGAAGTATACCGAGCCGCCCCCACGTGATTTCGCCCCGCTGCGCGCGCGCGCGCCGTCAGCAGCTGCGTTCGGAAGGAATATAAACGAGTCGACTCAGTACCCGCAGGAGAGACAGGGACAGGTATACCAGCCGCCCCCGCTGCGGCGCGAGAAAGCGGGTGAGAGCATTACAACCCATTCAAACTCCACTGCTCCCGATAGTCGAAGCCCGCCCCCTACCGCACCGTCGTACCACTACACCCGCGTCCGGCACGCCGACGTGCGGTCTCGCTCGGACTCGGCGCCCCCCGCGCGCTACCATTCCCCCGCACCTACTCAGTTTCACCTTGAGCCCGCGCCCGTGCCCACGTCGTTCCGCTCCGATGACGAGGCGGGCGAGGCGCGCCGCCGTCCCCGCGCGCTGCCTCCACCGCCACCGACGAGCACGCTCGCGACGGCAGAGGCGCGCCCGCCGTCGTATGGGTACGCCCCGCACGAGGAAGAGCACGGGAAGCAGCATCAGAACGGATCTCAGCAGCAGAAGTACGAGCAGACCAGGTACCAGCAGCAGCAAAACGGGTCTCGGCAGTACGAATACCCGAAGCAGCAGTACGAACACCACCAGCAGCAGAACGGGTCCCAACAGTACGAGTACACACAGCAGCAGCATTACCAGGTGTCCTCAGAGAAACCGCGCTTTGGGTTTGCTAGGGAGGTGCAGACTGGGATCGGACATGGCGTTCGGAATGGGAATGGCGCGGTGCGCTACGAACCTGCTGGCAGCAAGGGCAATGGCAACGGAGTCGTGCAATACGAGCTCGCCGCGACAAACGGCGCCCCCCGAAGCAACGGCGCCTCCGAATACGAGTACGAGTACCCGGTATCCTCGCGCCTCCAGCGGGAGGGAACACGCGACGCTCAGTCGCCGTACTACGCACCGCCTGTGTCCCCGCCTGCGCGGTTCGCGCCCGCGAGTCCTTTGCAGCGCACGGAGAGTCCGTCAGAGGCGACTCAGACAACACTCAATTACGCGCCTACGTCGTACGCTGATTACGCCCCGCCCGCCCCCTCCTATTCCCCCAATAGCCCCTACTCTTACAATGACCACGGTAACTACGCCCATGCGCCCACGCCGGCGGCCCCGTACCTCCGTCCACAACGCAGCTTCACGTCTTCCATGGTTTCTCGCGTCCCTTCCTTCGCCGCCTCGCAGACGAGCGTCGTATCCTCTCCCTTTACGTCGGTCGCGTCCCTCCGACCGCACGGCTCGCGGGTGAGCCTCTCCAGCTCGTCCGACTCCACGGGGCGCTCCCGTGGCTCAAGTGGCTCGCGCGGCGCGGCTTCCACGCACTCCGGCGCTTCCAGCGTGGGGGTGGAGCTGTCCCCCACGACGACAACGTCTCCCGACACACCCACCACCGCCACCTCGCCCACGTTCGTCTTTCCCTCATCGCGCTCGCGCGCGCGGCCCTCGCCCACTGCCTCCAGCCCCGGCTTCAAGTTTCGCGGGCGCCGAAAGGTGAAGCCCCAGGTTCTTCCGCCGGGGACTCCGCTTCCCGCGGAGGGCGTCTTTACTGCGCAGGCGCCTCCCCAGAGCAACCGCCCGCCGGACCTGCGTCTGCCGCGGAAGGTGTCGACGTCTACCGCCGGCTCGGGCTCGAGCGGCTCGACCGGTGCCACGGCCCCGCCGACCTTTTACTTCCCATCAGCGCGGACGCGCGCGCATCCCAAGTCGCCGAAGCAGTTTTTGCTGAAGGTCAAGAAGGAGAAGGGCAAGGAGGGGGGCCGGGGCTTTCTGCGCCTGGGGTTCAGAAAGGCGGTGGCTGCCCCGTCGCCCCCGGCGGAAGAGGCACATGGAGGGATGCCGGCGCCGGAGGAACAGCCCGTGGAAGGGGCGCAGCCGCGGGGGCTGGAGGAGCGCTACGGAGCGGGCACGCCAACGACCTTGGCATACGACGACGACGAAGAAGACGACGTACCTGCGTCGCCGCAGGTCGTGACAAAGATAGGGGCGTACCCGCTCGACGCCTACGACGCGACACTAATGGAGAGGTGCATTTTTTCTCCTTTTCCCTTATTCTGTTCATAGCGATCCTTCGTTCGTTTGCTTACAACGAGTCTTTGCACAGCGATCGCCAAACGTGGGAGCTGCTGCGTACGCTGACCGCACGGGGCAGTCCGACCTTTCACGCGTACGGTGCACGCCCGCCACAAAGGGTGCTCGACATGGGCTGCGGCGCGGGGTCCTGGATGCTGGACGCTGCGACGGCGTGGCGTAACAACGGTGTGCAGATCGTGGGCTTTGATATGGTGGACACGACCAAAGGGATGTGGCCTGTTGCGGAGCGGAGGGGTATCGCGGACAACCTCAAGTTTGTCAGAGGAAATTTGTACGTCTACTTGTCCCCCCCCCACCAGGCCAAACACTAATGTATCACCAGCGTGAAAGCGCCACTACCATTCGAAGACGGCACGTTTGACCTCGTGCGCATGGTGGGCCTGGCGCTATGTGTCCCTCATGAACGGTGGGAGGGGGTCATGCGCGAGGTGTGGCGCGTGCTCTCCGTGGACGGGCGGCTCGAGCTTGTCGATGATGCTCTCGTGTTCCCGTACGGGAAGGCCCCACCACTGTCGCCCCCACCACAATCGCAGCTGCAATTTTCATCTGGTCCCACGCCGCAGCTCGACATGACGATCCCGTCCGCGGCCTTCTCGCGCATGAGCGTCGTGGACGTCGTGCACCCTCGGGTAAGGGAACACAAAGACAGCGAGATTTACGACCTCTACGGCGTACAGGAGGAAGAGGATGCGCAATCGGACGCGGAGACAATTGGTTCCGGGCATCGACGTACACGCGGAGTATCTACACCGCAGACACGCTCATCTACTCCTACACAATCGTCGTCGTCGTCACGTTCGTCGCTATTGTCTCGAGCCCCATCTGGCCCCGACCCTGAGGTGTGGCACGGGCAAGCTGCGTCCGCGCGCGAGATCGAGGCGCTCTTCGAGCACATGCTCAGCGTCAAATATGGCATCCACCTCCGCCCAGTGGATTTCGTTGGCGAGCTGCTCGCGCGTGTCTTTGGCCCCGGGGGCGCACGCGAGGTGGCGCCGATGCACCTGACGCTGGCACCGCCAGAGCATGCTCAGGAGCGCCCGCCGTCGCTGCGGAGCCGCTCGCGCGCGCGCGAGATGGACACGCTCACAGTGTGCCCCGGGCTGATGCTGTGGCCGTCGACTTTCCTCCCGCTGCCGCCCGCAGAGCTCGAGGCGCATGCGTCGAAGCACCTGCGTGTGCTGTTGTCGTGCAAAGCAGCGCTTGTTGACTACGCTGCAGAACTTGCGGATGCCGCAGAGGGCGAGACGCAGGGCGAGGCAGCGATGGAGGCGCTTTGGGAGTATCAGAAGTACGTCATCTCCCTGGCCATAGTTCCCATTGATTAAGAATGCGCAGCTTTCTTCGCGAGCGCTTCAATCCTCCAACGGAGGAAGCCGCGCGCGCAGCGTCCGATGCGTCGTCCGCGGCAGACGATGTAAACAGCATCAGGGAGTCCGTATTCTCTGTCAGCTCTGTTGGAACGGAGGCGCGCGACGCAATGCAGGAGTATCAGAAGTGCGTTTCCTTTCCTTTCCCTTCTTCGCGTGCTGACTTGCTACGCTTCGTAGCGAGTTGCATACACGCTTCGAGTGGACGTCCGATGCGCCACGTGATGTGTCGACCCCTATCCCTGCCTCCACGCCCCCGCCCATGTCTGCACCCCGAGTCGATAGCCCAGCGGCCTCGGAATCGACGGGGACGTCGGTCCAGCCGCGCAAAACGCGCCGCCGGGGCAGCCGCGGACGCGACCGTGCCTCGTCCGCTGTTTCCAGTGTCGCGTCGCAGTACTCCCGCGTTGAAATGACGCATGTCCGTACCTTTCATGTCTACGAGGCGGTGAAGCTCGCGGACGGCAGATTCTGATCTCGTCAATGGACACTAGAGGACTGGTTTGATTTAATGTATGTCGCGCAGTTGTATCTCGTATCCCGCGTTGGTTTGCTCTGTACAAAAGTAGTACATAGATAGATGATGTATTTGGTTCACGTACCCAGCAAACAAGACGTTTGTTGGAGGATGCTACTTCGCGTCCGCGTCCGCGTAAATGCAAATCCCGACGAACACCATTCACACCATCAACATTATATAGGAAGTTGCACCAAGTTGACGGCTTCATTCTTTGCAAATGCTTGCCTGCGGCAGCCTGCCTCCAGGACACAAGCCGCCTAAACGAGGATCATAGGGTTTGTGGGCGTTTGGAGGTCTGAGGGTCCTCAATCGCGGGCTTCATAAACAAGCAAACGCCGGACGGCAAGTCTGCTTAATCCAGTATGTGGGCCATTTGTGGGCCATGGGCCAATCGTCCTACTGATGTTGAGATGTCGGTCAAGACCACTGCGGGATTGGGATGTAGTGTTCGAGCCATCCCGACGCAGAGATACACTGAGTATCAGGCGTCAGGCGATCGGCGAATCCCGAATCCGTAGAAACTGTTATCGCGAACTGTGGGAAATGCGCGAGGCGGATGATCCAATTTTCCCCTCTTTGTTCTCTTCAGCTCAACTTGGAGGTTTAAACGGTTTGAGAATAATTCTTGGTGTGTGCACATCGGTAGAAACCTCCTAGAAACCGGTACGGCCGTGTCCACCTACCTAGCTCGGAGGGTCTTAGCTATGATTCAGTCAGCCACTGGAACTCGTTGAACGAAGAGAATCAGAACATCCAGCTCTTTTAAGTTTTGCCGCCTCAGTGGCCCGGAAAAACAATCATCCTCTCGGTCATGAGGTGTTCAAGATATCATACATATGTGAGACCTTGGGGGACTCGCAGCTGAGGCTATCGTCCATTCTCATGTCCATACCGCTTCCAACGCTGCGCATCGCCATCGCCGGCGCAGGCATGGGCGGGCTCACGACCGCGCTCGCGCTCGCCCACCAGGGCTTCCAACACATCGACCTCTACGAACTCGCGAGCGACCTGGGCTTCGTCGGCGCCGGGATCCAGGTCGCGCCGAACATGTCCCGTCAGCTGCAGCGGCTCGGCGTATGGGGGCACATGGCCGAGGACGCGGTGGACTTGGCAGCGGCGTCCGTCCGTGGTATGCGCGTTGCTGCCTTAAATTGCGGCGTCCAAGGCTGACTCACGTTAGCGTGCATGACGAACGAGGATCTTTCAACGGTGACGCTTACGCATGTCGCAGAGCGGTATGGTCAGCCGCATCGGGTAAGTGCTATCCACGCCGTTCAGCATCGGCTAAAAACCTTGCAAGGTCGCGCACCGTTTCGCGCTTGCGAACGCGCTGTACGAGGGCTGCAAAGCAGCGGCTCCTCGTGTAACGGTTCATTTCCGGGCAGCGGTTGTCGGGATAGATTTCGACGGCCCACGTATTCAGGTCCAAGAGCGAGATGAGGCCGAGCCACGATGGGTCGACGCGGACGTCGTCGTCGCGGCGGACGGCATCAAGAGCGTCATCAGAAAGAGCATGCTGGCAAGGCACGGCGAACAGCAGGACGACGGTGCGCCGCTTCGAATCGTCGCTCGACTGCCGAAACTAAAATGTACGTAAATCAGCGAAAGACACCGGCCAGGCAGCCTACCGTATCATGTTGCGCCGCGACCAGCTAGCCCACGACCCAGAGCTTTTGGCGATGATTGACTCGTACTCAACATTCCGGTGGATTGGGGCCCAGCGACAAATCATTGTCAGACCTCTTGTATGATTGTCAGCCTGGATCGCTAACACAGTGCAAGCAGGCGTACCCCATCTCGAACCATCGGATATTCAACATCTCCACATCGCAGCCGGACCTGAACTTTGCGGCGGAGCCGACGGCGACCTGGACAACACGCGCGGACAAGAGCAAGATGCTTGCGGTCTTTTCGGATTTCTGCGCGCCTGTGCAGCGCATGCTCGCGCTCGTCGAGAAGGACGAGGTGTGCGAGTGGAAGTTGCGCGTGCACCACCCGCTCAAGACGTGGGTGGAGGGAAACGTCGCGCTGCTGGGCGACGCGTGCCACCCCACTCTGCCGGTACGCTCGCGCTTGCTGTTCGCTGTGCGTGTCCTGATCAGTGGACCGGAATCCAGCATCTGGGCCAGGTACGGAGCAGCTGAGCGACCGAACCCGACGACGCTAAGCAGAAAACAGGGCGCATCGCAGGCGATCGAGGACGGGCTAGTCCTAGCTGTCGTTTTGAGCAAAGTAACCCAGAAGAAGGACATACACACAGCACTGCGGGTGTACGAGGTGTGTGTCATCCACTCGTGCCGCGATGTTGCCACGCTCACGAGCCCCAGCGTCTGCGCAAGACGCGAGCAGAGTACCTGGTGGAGGAGGCCGACGCGTCCGGGCGCGCGCTCCACCTCAGCGACCCCGCCGCGCAGGCCGCGCGCGACGAAGCGTTTCGGCAGGTCAAGCACGGCGGGCCCCACCCGGACAAGTGGGTCGACCGCACGCTGCAGGATTTCGTGTACGGTTTTGACTGCGTCGACAACGCAGAGGAGTTCCATGACGAGTACTTTGCCGATGAGAAGGAGCGGATGCGGGGACCAGATGGTAGCTAGCCAGATTATGTATGTCGCCCGAGTCGTAGGGTCCACTGCAAGTCCACGGAAGTCCATAGCGATTGAGAAATTTCACCCCACCCCACCATCGATGCAGAATTTTTCGGATCGAGTCTACCAGAGTAGCGCCAAAGCCACACCTGTGTCTCCAGTTGCTCATGGACTCGGAGACTTGAGCAGTCTCTGTGGGTTGCAGAAATGAGCCACAGTGACTCGGAGATAACAGACGAGTAAAAAAGCAGAGCCAAACATAGATCGATATATCGGTAAAATCGTCGTGGATCCACTACCGAGCAAGACAAACCGATATGTGTACAAGGACCACTGCATAGATACCGCAGGACTGTAGGTTATGTATGATATAGTAAGGAGTGGGGTGCACGCACGGCACGGTGTCGCGATAAGGAGATACGATATACGATGAGGGGAGGTGTAAGGAGCGTGCGGCGGACGTAACATACATGCAGGGTATGGGCGTACGAAACCCGAGAAGAAGGGAAGGGAGAGTGATCAAGTGGTAGACGAGAAGCGCGAGACCATGAGCGCGAGCGCAATGAGCAGCCCCCAACGCCACTTTTCCCAGAGCACCCGGCCGAGGGAGGCCGTCCAGGCAGTATCGTTTGAAACGGGCACTGCGGCCTTGTCGGCCGGGCTTGCAGGTACTGTAGCTGGGACAAAAGCGGGCTGGGCAACAGGCGGCTGCTGTGACCGTTGCACTGAGGCTGCAGGCCCGCGCTCCCGTTCGCCCATGTTGGGGAGGTCACGGATCTGTGGTGAGCAGTACTGCGGAACAACTGTTAGGATAGGCGGAGGATGAGAGATAGCGACGCACCTCGGGGAAAGCTTCCTTGAAGCGCGGCTGTGCAATATTCCATGTGTGACTGCGGGCGGCGAACGCGCGCTTGTGTGCCTCGGTGGAGTTCACGGACCCGGTAGTCATTTCATCAGAGAGCATGAACGAGAGGAGACCGGTCAATCTATAGTATGGTCAGCGCAGGTCGAGTAGATCCAATCTCCAGAGCTGTGGGCTATTCTAACGTCTGGCCATCGACTGCGACATCTCGATCCAGCTCGTCCCCGATGCGTGCAGACGTAGACTCGCTCGACATCGCCACTCCAGGGCAGGAGGAAACGGGGAAGAAATAGCGGCACACTCTCTCCGTCAAAGATACACGCCGCCCGAGCTCCGGAATAACAGCCCATCTCCTTTCGACGATCTCCCTCAGCGTCTGCGGGAGCTCGTACCAATGGCGCGAGAGCTTGGAATCCGGCTCCTTGAGAGCATGGACACAGGCAGAGGCGGAGGGACTCTCCCGAGACATGATAGTCCATCTCCCGCCGACGGTCACTCTCAGCGCCTGTAAAACCTCGCAGCATCCGCAGAGGCCTGCAGGGAGTCGCGAGAGCAGCGATAAGGAAGACCGAGTGTTATCGAGAGTCTGCAGGTCCTCCTCGCAGGTTTATTCAGAAATGCCACTCACATCGTCGCGACACTCCATGCCGGATTCCACTGCACAAAGGGGTCAGAGCAGATCTCGAGCGGTTAGGGAAGAGGACTGACTGTCCCGGGATGGAAATCTGACATGGAGAAGCATATTTTCTTGTCGGGGTGGAAGCGTCCCGACGGCGTTAGCATCTGCTCCACTGTCAGTCTCGGCGTGATCCTCATCCACTGATACGACAGACCTTTATGCCCGGGGGTTTGAAGGGGTATTCGGACGGGAACTGTAGCACACCATGATACTCTCCTCCAGCGAAAGGTGAGTCGGAAGGACCGCGCTAAACAGGGCATGCTCGGGGTCAATTCGATCGTCTGGTGAAGGCGAAGAGCGCACGATAAGGAAGTTCCCTGTGGAACAGAGGTCAGCGCGACACTGGGAAGCCCGAAATCGTGAATCGCACAGATGAGGATATTCTTCTCGTCGGGCGCGGCCCAGACGAACGGGGGTGGCTCCCTCTGCATCGTCACATATTCTTTGGAGAGCTGCCGAGCGCTAGATGAGCGTTGGGAGCGATACAGAATGGGAACGTACGCGTTTGTAGGCGGCTTTGCTGGCCATTGAGAAGTCGGTGTGGAGGGTAGAGGTTTGGTAGTAAGACGAGGGTCACAGTGTGACATGTCACTCATCCTTCTGACCACAGCGTCCATCTCAGTTGCAAAGCTGCTAGCGCTTGCCTCTCTAGCTCATTCCAACCGTATCTCTTGTAATTCTGGATCTCGAATTCCGTGATCGCCGCTCCCGCTTGTCCTCTTCCAGAATCGAGATTCGAGGCTATCCACCAAGTGTCCGGATCATGCTGGATCATGCTATCTTCGTCAAACTTGAAGTAGTGCAGCCTAGTACTAAGTCTGCAAACATCTTACGCGCCCCTACAATATCTCTGATATCAGCTATATGCTTGTCGAGCCACAAAGACATGTCTTCGAATGTCCTTTATACTTTTAGCTGACCAATCCCTAGTCATACCAACTAATACGACCCGCCGGTCACCCAACCTACAGCCGACCGTCGACCCGACTGCACGCCGGGGGCAACACATCCCATCAATGTTACGGTGTACACCCCGTGGAAAGCGGAACAGCAGGCCAGAATGTCGACGGTGATCTGCTACAGCTATGTCCATCTCGCTGCCTATCAGTGCCTAAAATACTTCCCCATCGAGCAACTGCGAGCCTCGAGGCACTGACAACCGCCGAAACGGGATTTTCTCAGCCCGAAATTAAACCTACGCGCCCGCCGGGCGGCCACAGGTCCGCCCGCGTATCAACGGGGCATGTTTTCGAATCGATGATGACTGCTCTACCCGCAAGACTTCGGACTTCAATGATCTTCAGAAAACAAAGTGAATCCATGTGATCACCAAAAACAAGGATTTTTCTCTCAAGTTCATCCTTCGGCTGTGACATCATAATTCAGCATCTAAAACTGGCCATCCTATAATCTGTCAAAACTCAAGGTTCCAAGGCGGGATAGCCGCGGTGCCTTTTCGTCCATCTTATGTCTGTGTAAATGAAATGCAGTCAACTATCTCTAACCCACACTCCTCAGTGGACACCCAACTCTGGCTATTTATGTGATTCTCTGCAGGCTGCATGTCCAGCATCCCCCAACTTCCTTATCTATCGATGATGCGTGCCTCCATCGCCGGAGGATCCCATATTATAATATGTTTGCACTTGGTCTGCACCACGACAAGAGTGCGCTATCCTTGTCGGCAGTCGCACACACTTTTCAGGCAGAAATTCAAGTTAGTACTCCGGTCCGCTCCCAGGTTCCGAAGCGTGTGCGAGTACATACATGCTCACCAGACTGGCTCAGCTGACAAGACTCGGACTGTCCCGCTCATTCGTTCTTCATGATGCTAAGGGAGCTCTACCCGCGCTTTTGAGAAACAAGGGATATACTGGGAATGAAGTCTGTGAATGCCCGGGTTTTGACATTGACAACGATATTTTCGCAGATAACGCCAGATATAATATCTCCTGTCAGCCACGACGTGTGTTCCCTCCGCTCCACGATGTCTCTCTACGCTTATCTCGTCGCAGGATTGCTCGCACTGATAGCTCTGTGGAAAAAGTTCACGCAAGGTAAAAGCACATTACCTTTGCCTCCTGGGCCTCCCAAGCGTCCCCTGGTCGGCAATTTATTCCAGATGCCGTCGACATCAGAGTGGGAGACATATACAGAATGGAGCAAGACATACGGTACGCAATCCATCCCGAGACACATTGCACTCCGGAGCCAGCCACACAGACTCTGATATCATTCACTTGGATGCCGCGGGGACATCGATAATTGTATTATCCTCGGCAAAAGCGACGGGTGACCTCCTCGAAAAACGGTCTTCAATATATTCAGACAGGTAAAGCGCAGATGGGCTGGTATTTCATGTATTGATGAAACCAGGCCTCGATTCCCCATGGTAGTTGAGTTAATGGGATGGAACTTCGATTCGGGTTAGTCTATTCACAGTAGATTGCGAGCTGAACTGATAGTCCTGCAGGCTTTATGAGATACGGTATGAACGACGGTATTTTTACCGATTGCAGCTCTGAGGCCCTGGTCTTCTTAGGAGAACAATGGTTCGGCGGCCCTTCGCTGTGTTGACAACCTGCTGAAATATAACGCAGGCGCAAACATCGGCGGCTATTTCACGAGGCCTTCAATGCCGACGCTTCACGCAATTATGAAGCAATAGAGCAGAAAGCCTGCCGTGAACTTCTTAGGCGCCTTCTCCAGGATCCCACCGACGTGATGGTGCACGTTAGACAGTATGTCTTAGATAATTATAATATTTCGCAATAACGACCCGTTACCATTCAGCATGGCCGGCGAAATCATCATGGCAGTCGCATATGGCATAATAATACTCCCACAAAATGATCCGTACATCGTATTGGCCCGCGATGCAATGTACGCGCTGTCCATCGCAAGTATCCCTGGGCGTTTCCTCGTTGTCAGTTTAGTCACCCTAGTTGTCATATTCGGTCTCACCTTCCATAGGATACCTTTCCTCTACTTAAATATATCCCGGATTGGTTTCCCGGCGCAGGTTTCAAACGTAAAGCAAGAGAATGGCGGAAATTGGGCCGTGCAACGGTCGATTTACCGTTCGTCGAGGTGAAACACAAGATTGTGAGTTGACCTCAGGCTCCAACCATCGTTTCTCCTTCTCCGTTGACCCTCCTCCGTCTGACAGACTGCTGGAAATGCTTCACCTTCGTTCATCTCCACAGCCCTGGACACGATTGACACAAACGCACCGGATAGAGGTCAGCAGGAGCAGATGGTGAAAGAAGTTGCTGGGACCATGTACGGGGCAGGGGCAGATACAACTGTTTCTGCCCTTGGTACTTTCTTTCTCGCCATACTCTCCAACCCAGAGGCTCAAAAGAAGGCTCAAATGGAGATTGACGCTGTCGTGGGAAACGAACGACTTCCCGATTTCGGGGACAGGGAGTCTCTCCCATATGTTTTTGCCCTCGTTCAAGAAGTCCTTCGCTGGCGGAATGTGACACCTATTGGTTTGATTATTTGGCTGACCACGCGTCTCGTCCGCTCACCGAGTGTCGTTTTTTCAGCGATACCACACTCCCTATCGGTCGAGGATACTTACAAGGGTTATCGGCTTCCCGCGGGCTCCATAGTTATTCCAAATGCCTGGTATGCCTCGCACGAGAGGCACACAGCCATTCTAATCACTCATTGACAGGGCTATCCTTCATGATGAGGTCAGTCTGATTGTTGGTGTTCTTGCATAATATCTAACCTTATGTAGGCCGTTTATCCGGAACCTTTCGCGTTCAAACCAGAACGCTTCTTGCTGAACGGAAAGCCTAACCCGGCTGTCCCCGGCCCTGGCGCTGCATTTGGTTTTGGACGGAGGTACGGATAATTGAAGCATGCCGAAATACACCGACCGATGTGGCCCCCTAGAATCTGTCCAGGGAAGCACTTAGCTAGCTCTTCGCTGTGGATTGCAGCCGTCTCGGCCCTGGCCACCTTCGATATCACGAAAGCGGTCCGAGAAGACGGCCAGATCATCGAACCCACATATGAATATCTCCCTGGATTAGTTTCGTGAGTGAGCGGTTCACTCTCGACCCAGTACGTTGATTTACCTGACAAGAATGCCATTTCCGTTCAAATGCTCGATCAAGCCTCGGTCGCAACGTGCTGCGGAACTCATCCAGGCCATGATCGACGACGACTTGCATAATTAGCAAGCATCTGTGGGAGTCTTCCTATGCACCGTGCCGGCCCCGACTAGCAGCTCCTCGAGATAGTACGCTGTTATTATGAATATGTTTACCTCTCCTTCGAACGGCGGGCGATTTTTTCTATACTGTTATCCGGTATTCCGCGCCGGGTAAATTGTGCTCCAGCGGACTCGGCGGAGTCCCAGACGTTAACAGTTAACTTCAGTTAGTAAGTTCTGAGAATGATCGCAGAACTTGAACGTGCCACGATTGCTCAGGCAGAGCGGAATGGAAGTAAAGACTCTACAAGTTGTTCGGTTGGTCACATAGTGAGCTCATGCGAAGATCGGGCGGAACACGGTATTCGAGTGAGCACTGAGGTCCGATTCAGGAAGATGTGGTCGGGAGCAGAGCGGTTTGTTTATCTGAAACCTTACTGCCAAACAACCTATCCTCTCCCTCTTTCCTTGAATGGCCCTCCCAACTAACGGACGCGTTATAATCGACACAACAGTCGGAGAGATTGATATTGAGCTATGGGCGAAGGTAACCTGCCCTTTTCCCCCGCTTCGTGGCCTTAAAATGGTGCTAGGAAACCCCCAAAACATGCCGCAACTTCATCACGCTTGCATTGGAGGGTCTGTAAGTTCTGCGGTATGAACATGCGGGCACTCACGCAGTTCGTTTCAGGGTACTATGACAATGTGATATTCCATCGGTGCGGCACGCAGAACTCGCAGGCGGAACGGATATTTGACGCGACGAATCAGTGTCGTCCCGGGCTTCCTCGTCCAGACTGGCGACAAGACCGGGACAGGTGGTGGCGGAGAATCGATTTACGGAGGCGAGTTTGTTTCCGTTTCACTCGTATCGTTCTCATGTGGCAGCAGAACCCTTTGAGGATGAGATACATCCGCGGCTGCGCTTCGCGCACCGAGGTATCGTCGCCATGGCCAACAACGGCACCAAAAACTCGAACGACTCGCAGTTCATTATTACGCTAGGTGCGTCGTCTTGCTGACTATGCGCACCAGACTCTAATGCATACCAGACCGCGCGGACGAGCTCCATGGAAAACATACGCTGTTCGGGCGGTGTATGGGCGATACTGTGTATAGTCAGTGCCTCCCGTACATTTTACTCGGCGCTGATCATAACCAGATGTAATGAAAATTGGCGAGATGGGTGCGTCTCATTTTTCGGCTGACCACGCCCTTCTGACGGCCTGCAGAGTTGGGAGACGATGGCCGGCCGGTATAGTACGCATCCCCTGTTCTCTTCGCATCCTCTCGCTGACGATTTCCAGCCCCCCGAAAATCAAGTCTATCCGCATCGTGGACAACCCGTTCGACGACATCGTGCCCCGGATAACCGCCGCCGAGAAACGCGCCCAGCAGCGCGCGCGCGAGGACGCTCAGCGCGAGCGCGAGGAGTTGGAGCGTCGCAAGGGTGCCAAAAAGTGTGTGTTCTCTTGTCACCACGCTCCCGCTCACCGTCCGCAGGAACGTGCAGCTGCTTAGCTTTGGAGAGGACGAGGAGGCGGCGCCCGTGACAATCGCGAAGAAGGCGATCGTGCGTCCTGACCGTGAGTGTCTGCTGCAGTCTGCTTTCGTGTCGGCTGAGCGGTGCAGTGGTGGACGACCCCCAGGCTGCGGCGGTGCCCGTGCCCGACTTCGTGGTCCTGCCCGCCAAGTCCGTCGTGCGCGCGCCTCCAGACGCCGCGTCGAAGAAGAATGACGACATCACCAAGATCCGCGAGAAGCACGCGAAGGAGGTCGCCTCGTCTGCGTAGGTTCCGTCCCTCGCCCAGTGACACGAGACTTACGCTCCGCAGCAACTCCCGCAAGACGGAGATCGAAAAGATGGAGGCGGAGATCCGTTCGCTCGCACGGCGGCGGGGCGGTGGTGACTCGGATGAGGAGCTCGAAGCGATGCGCAAGACGAAGAAGAGCAAGTCGTACCTCGAGGAGGAGCTTGCGCGGTACGCCAAGGGCAAAGGGCTGCACAAGAAGGGCCAGCGGCGGGACGAGAGCGACGTGCTCGCGGCGCTCAGCTCGTTCCGCGGGAAGCTTGCGAGCGTCATGGTCGACGAGGATATGCCTGGTCCGGAGGCAGATGCAGGCGACGCGGACGCGGAGGGCAGGGAGGAAGGGGAGGAGGCGCCGAAGCTGGGGTGGGACGAGGACCCGGGGATGGAGGTGGATGACGACGCGGGGTTCATGGGGCATGCGCTGCGGTTCCCCAAGGACGATGGGGAGGAGACACGCAAGGCCGAGCGGGACTACGAGGTCATCGACCCTCGCGCACGAGGCGCGCGTGCCAAAGAGGAGGAGCGCGAGAGGAAGCGAATCGCGAAGGCGAAGGCGGGGCGTGGAGGGCGCAGGCATTGATTTCGCCAGTACATACGTACGTGTATCATCTTGTATTCATGATCAGACTCGGAGCTGGGGGTCCTCATTCGAGCTCGTTCTTCCTTGGATGGCATCCGTGGCGTGCTCACAAATAATTGAACAGAATTCTGTCAACCAGGGTGCAAGGTTGTCTCGCCAGCGCCTCATAAATTTCTGGCTCAATAGTGGTGGGAAGGAATTGCCTATCCAAGCTGAGCAGATGACGGAAGCCGACAGTTCCCATCCATCGCGGAACGCGCTTCCACTAGTACTCAACCCCCACCAGACTGAGGCTTTCACCACGCTACGTCCGTCCAGTCGCTGCTACAACTTCCAGTCCAGCGAAACGCACTCGACATGCCAGCAATTGATTCCCCACTCAGTTCGTTCCTCGACCAGGACTTCGTCCTGAACCCGCCCGCAAAGTCGCACACGATCTCTGCCGATGGCAAGAAACTCTCCATGCGCGCGCTCCCAAAGACGGACTGGTGGAGGCTTCCCCCTCCGGACTCCGTCGATAGTCGCTCCGGCGCGTTCTTCGGGCTCACCATCGACGCGACGCGCAACTTCACTGCGGGGGTGTGGATCCGGGGCGAGTGGGCGCTCCAATTCGACCAAGGCTGCTTGATGCTCCTCGCGGGGCACAGCAGCGATGCTCAGGGCGACTGGATCAAGGTTGGCGTCGAGGTGGAGACTGGCCGCGAATATCTTGGGTAGAGCTCTCCAACGTGTATGGACAGGCTCATGGTCTGATGTCTCTTTGTAGCGGCGTCGTGACCTCGCCCTGGTCTGACTGGGCCATCTCCCCTGCAGCGCACTCGACGTCGACTCTCGGCGACTCGCCGTACGCGCTGTACATGCAGATCGTCCGCGAAGGCCCGCTGCTCACCGTGAGCCAGCACCTTTCACCCCATGGCGTGACTTCGGCGCCCGCAGCGGCCGATTTGATAAAGATCAGGGAAGTACGCGGCTTCAACGTCGACGTCCAGGGAAAGCCACAGGCCCAACAAGGAGACAAGTGGCGCGTCGGAGTCATGGTCTGCGGTCCAACGAACGCCGACGGCACGGCTGCAGAGTTCGAGAATTTCGCATTCCAGTATCTTTGATCCTTCGTTGTACTGTGCTCAGCGCTCAGACCCTTGGGTCTGATTTCTCAAGCCCCTCGGCGTCAATGGCATTTTCCCTCGGGCTGTGGAGTCCCTTTCCCAAACTTCCCGCGCAAGTCCTCTATAAAATCGTGCGAGTCGCCGGTGCGCTCGTGACATTACTAACATCGGGCTCCGTCGTTCATGTCAGATACCATGATTATTCAAGACAATTGTGGTCTTAGTGCTCCGGTGAATGAATTCATGATGCACATTCTCATCTGACGAGCGAACAATAATACATAGATATAGGGAAGGGATACATAAGGTTTGCAGATCTCGATAACTTGCTGGGCATAACACGATACAAAAGAATGAGCGTGCTGATGCTAATGCCCCTCTTCATTGGTCGTGCCATGAATGAGCTCCATCGCACGTTGCGACCGAGGCTTGATGGAGCATTTGAAAGGGAGGGGCATCCTTGTCAAGAAAGATGAACATCCTGGTATGAAAGCAGACCGCTCACTCACGAAACTAGCCCAGGGAAATACTCATACGTGGGCTCGATAGTCTGACCGTCTTCTCCGATCGCTTTCGTGATATCGAAGGAGGCCAGAATTGAGACGGCTGTAATCCAGACGGAAGAGCTAGCCAGGTGCTTCCCAGGACAGATCCTAGCGGGGTGCACATCGACCGGTATCTCAACATGTATGAGTTGGTTTCGCACCTCCGTCCGAATCCAAATGCAATGCCCGCGCCTGGAACTGCGGGGTCGCGTTTTCCGTCCAGTAAGAAACGTTCTGGTTTGAATGCGAAGGGATCCGGATAAGCCGCCTGTAGTTCGTTACTGTGACTTATTCAGGTACACCCGCAACCTGAAATTCACTCACCTCATCATGAAGAATCGCCCTACAGATGAAAGATCAAAATGGGAGTGCGATCTATCGTCCCTCGCCTACCAAGTGTTTGCGATAACTATGGAACCTGCAGGAAGTCGATAGCCTTTGTACTCGTCCTCGACCGGCAGGAAGTGCGGGACAGCTAGGATGCGAGAACGGATTATGAAACAAGATGAGGATGAAGCGCAAAATTCGAACCAATGGGCGTCACGTTTTTCCACCGAAAAACCTCCTGAACGAGGGCAGAAACATATGGAAGCGAGTCTTGGTCGCCAAAATCAGGAAGCCGTCCGTTACCCACAACTGCATCGATTTCCATCTGAGCCTTCTTCTGTGCCTCTGGATTGGCAAGCATGGCAAGGACGAAGGTCCCGATGGCGGAGACCGTGGTATCGGCCCCTGCCGCATACATGCTCCCGGCAACAGCTTTCACAACCTGCTCTTTCTCTTCTCTATCCGGGGCATTCTCGTCGATTCTGCCAAGGAAGGTCGAGGTAAACGAGGCCGGGGCATTTCCAGCAGCCTGTGAGGCCGACGGTCACCGGGAGGAGACATGGGCAGAAGTCTAAGCCCACTCACAATCGTGCGTTTGACCTCGGCGAACGGTAGATCAATCATCGCGCGGGCCAATTTGCGCCACTCTCTGGCTGTACGTTTGAATTCCGCGCCGGGAAACCAATCCGGGACGTGTTTCAGAAGGGGGAATGCGTCCTTTGGGAGGAGTCGGTAGAAATACACCACCGAATGCGAGTGCGACGGATAGAGACTCACGACGAGGAACCGTCCTGGGATACTTGCAATGGAGACCGTGTGCATGGCGTCCTGGGCCAACGCAACGTATGGGTCATTTTGAGGAAGGATCTCTATGCCAAACGCGACTGCCATGATGATCTCCCCTGCCATGCTGGACGCAATTTGATCAGTGGCGAATGCTGCAATTTGAGGAGTACATGCTGTCTGAGATGAACCATCAAATCGGCGGGATCTCGAAGAAGACGCCTGAGAAGCTCATTACAAGCCTCACGTTCTTTTGGCTGGTAGTTCCGTGCAGCATTAGCGTTGAAGGCCTCGTGGAACAAGCGCCGATGCTTGCGCCTACGTTATATATCAGTCAGAGGTTCGTAACAGCGAAGGAATACAAACCAATGTTCGCCTAGGAAGAAGACCGGGTGGTCTCAGTGTGCTGCGCACGGTGAAGTCTTCCTCCATACCGTATTTCATGAAACCTACAGAGTTGAGGTTAACACCGACGCAATGCGAATAGACTGACCCAAAGCGAAGTCCCAGCCCATCAGCTCATTGGCCATAGGGATCCGCGGTCTAATTGAGAGTGAGAGATGCATTGCGATATTGAAAAGCGGCGTGCCTGTCTGAATATATCGAGGACCGCTTCTCGAGCAGGTCGCTGGCCGCTTGTGCCGAGGATAACACAAGTATCGATGTTCCCGCGGCATTAATGTGGATGATATCGGAACCTGGGCTGGCTTCAGAGTGCAGCATGTCTCGCGATAGACAGACTACCGTATGACTTGCTCCATTCTGAATAAGTCTCCCACTCCAAGGTCGATGGCATCTGGAATAGATTGCCGACCAGAGGTAGCTTGGGTGGCCCAGGAGGAAGCGGTAGTGACCCCCGACGTTGGAGGAACCATTTCCAGAGAATCGTAGAAACAAGCGATGCTGCGAAAAGAACGTAGAGAGGCATTCTGGATGGGGGGAGAGAAAGGAACCACTGTTACCTATGTGACACCAAGTCTCTCATTGAAATTGTCAAGGCGCCGGGCTCTCGGAGCCGAAGCCTTGACCATCTAAGAGGGTATCCATCTTCATTTCGGTGAAAACAATCCCATAGATGGTAGTCCAGCGAGTGTCGGATAAAAATTGTACGGGTTTTAGCCAGGAAACCTCGAGGGTCACCAAGTCCTGGTTTCCGCCGCGACAGAGGAGTACGCCCCAACTCCACTTTGTCGTCAGTGGTCGGAAATATCCGTGTCAGCTGAGCCAGGCTTCTGAGCGCGACATAGCTCCGTGTTGTTTGTCCAGAAAACAGCGAGATCGAAGAGGGAAAGCTTGCGCTTCCGGGGAACCGCCAAGCTCAGTGTCGATTCGTGAATCGCTCGGTTTCAGTTGGGTTTCAGCGCTCCTTGACAATGCTGCCTTGTCGCTATCGCTGCAGTCTCGTCGATCGATCGCGACGGCTTGGGAGGTGTGGACAAAGACTCGCGGGTTCGCGGCCGTTGCGGTGGATGGGGCGCAGGATCCGACCTGAATCAGAACAACAGAAGTTGGACTCTCAGATCTCAGGCTGGACTTGAAGTTGGAGGACTGAGGACGCATGGCACGTGCCACGCGCGTGGCTTATTCTGTTGAGCTTGCTGCTATTTGGCAGCGCTGGTGTTGCGGGATTTATTCCGAACCACCACGCTGTCTAGTCTCTCTTGACAAACCCCCTCGCTCGTACCTCGTTCTGAGCACGCGGTCGATCCTGTAGAGGCACTTGATTCCCTTGTACGTCTTTCGAGCATTTTTTGATTTGAATGTGACTTGTAGGTCTTTTCCGATGTCCAGATGTCGGCCAGCGTCTTCTCGCTGCCAGTGCCACTCATCCTTCTCGTCCACCTCCATGTCCTGCAGTATCCTCACGCGAACAAACCCGAATATGATCACAACATATTCGAACCACGGGTCCGTGGCCTTCGTGATCGTACAAAGACAATGGAGGATCTCTGCTATTACTTGGTCGCCCGGATTGAAGGGACAAAAGAGCGTGCCCGCAAGGTGCGTCTGCCACATATATCTCCAGCACTGTGTTCCAAGTGTGAATAAAGGCTCTCCCGACATACCCATGTTTGCAGCCAGCTGATACGACCGCGTTCCGGACTTCTCTTGCCAAGTTTCTAGAAAATCTGCGCCATAAATCGGTATTCTCGACCGATTCTGGCGGTATCAAACTATCCGCCAACGTGGCGTGGTGGTGGAAAGACATTGTAGTCCGTAAATCTTTATTGGAAGAATGCAGTGGAGAACGGTAACACCAAACTTTTTGCACGTTGGAATCTAACATGCTGCCTTAGATTTGAACGATTGCTGCTAGCCCTGTCGACCCACGCCCTGTTCAAGGGCTGCGCCACGCATGTCGACCAGAGCGAAACCCATGTAAAGCCAGATTTAACACGGATGTTCACCGCTGACCAGGTCCCAGGCTCTTCTTCGTAGCCAACCCCGAAACTACATGACACGACTGGCGGCGTTTCAGTCGCGCCAGAACTCGTGGGCTCTGGCGGCGAGTCGATTGATGCAACAGCACCATGACTTGCAGGTGTTGCGCGTCAGTCAGCATTCTCTCAGTTGTGGCTATCCTCTGACTGCGCTCAGGCCAACGTCCTCAGTTTCAAAGCGACAAAATACGCGGCGTTGTCGACCGAGAAACTTCGAGCTCTTGCAGACTCGAAGCTGCAAGAGCTCATGGACGCTCAGTGGTCTCGCCCGGCATTCAAGCTCGTGGTTGAGCTGCTCGGGGTAACACAAGAGAAGTCTGCATCTCAGACTGAGCTACCGACCGAGGTTCGTTTGTGCACACGTAGAATCGCGTTCAGTCATAATGAAGAGTCCGCAGGTTTTAGTAACACCTCCGCCTCCACTTCCCGTCGCTGCCGCGCACCATCCGGCCACACTGCGGAAACTGAGCAAGCGTCTTTTCCCCAAAGCGGTGCCGCTGGAGATGCCGCCATCATTGCGCCCGCACACCACCATCACGCTCTCTGGACGACTCGGCGCGGAAGCGCGGATGCTCCAGGCGCTCACCGACGCTACGGCCCGCGCGCGCAAAGCCACCCCGGGGCTGGCCGCGCGCCTCGAGGCGCAGCAACAGCGCAAACCGCTCCGTCCGGTCGATCTGAACCTGTGGCATGACCCCCAGCATACTACCATCGTCTTCGAAGTCAGCGCACGTCCCCTCTCTGCTGCATGGTAGCTGACGCTTCTGCAGCGCACGCTCACTGACGCGTCGTTCGCTGAGCTCGGGCTCGCGCCGCCGCGCTCGGAGGCGCCAATAGAAGTGCGGGTGGCCGCCATCCGGCAGGCCCTGCTCCCCAAGTACCCGCCGATAGACACGCCTCCTCCAACCCGGCTTCCGCAGCGTGCAAAGCGGGACTCCCCTCCGCAGACGCCCAAGCCCGCGAAGCGTCTGAAGTCCGCAACGCCCCCGGCGACCGTAAAACAGCGATCGCTGACGTCGGAATCTCGTCCATCCCTCTGCAACTCGAGCCTGTCGGACTCCGAAAGCGAGTTCGAGTTTGTACGTCCGTTCCGCGTCTCTCGACATGCCTTTCTTATCCGGTACTCATAGATGGGCGCGGAAACGCCGCGTGCACACCCGAAGCCCTCGCTCACGAGGAGCCAACCTTCGTTGCTGGCGCACCCATTGGACTTTGACTTCGAGGACGAGGACGACGTGTTCGACACGCTCGGCGAAGGCCCGAGCATGAGTGTGCGCGATCTGTTGCTCCAGGCTGACACGTCGCATTTCGACTTCATCGGTGTGTATCCTGTCCGGAAGCTCCGTCATCCGTCTCGCAAACTGATGATTGATTTTCCTGTCCAGATGATGAGTCGGGCGACTTGGGTGATCAGTCGTTTGGTTGGGCCTAGACACCTCGTTCAGCGGGGTTATACTTACTGTACTAAGAAGTTCAGTCATTGGTCCTCACGGCCGCTGAACTGAACACTTTTTTACGGGTCTGATAGGTCAAGGTTCACCATTTTAACAAGATAAATAGGCAGCAAACCCCCTTTCTTTGTTCTAAATCGCCGGTTTTTACAATAGTGCAGCTCGTCTTGGTTCACCATCTCACAAACAACACTTGGGAGAGTGATCATCGAAGTTTGCACAGAATCATCCCAGATCCGTCATTTTTTCGGCCTAACATGCTATGTTCAACCATGCTAAACACTTGATTTTTGGACACCAGAGACAGGGGCCACAGGTCGAAGACTCTACAGTGTGGTCACTCAGCCTTATTCCGGTCCGCTGAAGGCCTAAACTTTGGTCGATTTACCTTATGATTCGGCGACGTTGTGTGATGCTGTGCGGATTCGATAGGCTTCATCGGAAGCCAGAGGGATCATCCGCGTCGAGGCTGCTACTGAGAGCGCCAGGACGCGGGGAGTGCTTGAGTGACGGGGCTGCCGACTGAGGCGCCGCCGCCGTTGTGACCCTTCGGCGAGGGGCCACGTCACCCTTGACGGGGGCCCTGTGACCCTGGACGGAGGGGAGCCTTTGCAACGCTTGCTCAGGCCTCGCGGGGGTCTAAGGGTGTTCGCCCTCATAGGTTGGGCGATCAGGCCATGGATGTCAAGAGTAAAAGATAGATAATTATGTAATATGTACATGTGACAAGTAAGGCACTCGACCGTGTAAAGGTAAGCAAATATAAGTGCGCGTCACAGAGCCCCCCACACGGTTGGTGCCTGCATTGAATCGAGCCCCACAGTACTGATGTCCACCTTCCCAGGCATCACGATGGCCCCCCAGAATCAGTATTGATTCACCGCACTGAAGTGCTAAGTGCGGTCCCAGTTGCCATAAAAAAATTCCGGCATCTTTTGAGCTGTCCAGGATAGCATCTTGACACAGCCAAGAGTACTAGAGCCTGAGTATTGCAATGCAAGTTACACTCTGACTCCGCATCTACTCACGGAGAAGATGCACACCTCGGGCTATCCTCTGAATAGCCCTCCGCTAGAGTCTGTGAGTCCATACTCTGCATCTACTCCTAGAGAGATGCGCGCCTCAGTCTACCCTCAGGATAGACCTCCGCTAGAGTACTCGCAATACGGCATTGACTGCTCTGCAGCCCTGCCATGCAATAGCTGCACATCTACCCTCTAGATAGATGTTCAGCTCCAGCTCTAGATGATCCTGCAGCCAGGCTCGGGGTGTACACTCTGTATACCCCCCTATAGCCCCCCACTTTTTCTTCGTACTGGCCCGGGCCAATGTTCCAAACTGGGACTGTACGACGAAAAATTAAACCCAAGTACGCCATTGTTGTGAAAAATTTGGCGTGGGAAATGGGTTCTGAGGTGCTGCAGTTATTCCCGCGCAAGCTCGTGCACCATCAAGGATGGAGGATCCAGATGAGTTCACTGTTGAAAAAGTGCTCGAACAAGGGATGACACACTCCTCATCGCACGACGTGCCGCGGATCTAGTCTGCGCAGGTCTGTGCAACGGGGGAGGGAGCGACGGCGAACAGGAATTCCTCCTTGTCCCACGACGTGCCGCGGATCTAGTCTGCGCAGGTCTGTGTGACGGGGAGGGAGCAACAGGTGAAGGGGAATTCCTCCTCGTCCACGACGTGCCGCGGATCTAGTCTGCGCAGGTCTGTGCGACGGGGAAGGAGCCACAGGTGAAGGGGAATTTCTCCTCGTCCCACGACGTGCCGCGGATCTAGTCTGCGCAGGTCTGTGAGACGGGGAGGGAGCGGCAGGGTGAAGTGCTCGAACGAGGGATGGCAGCGAGCGGAGCACGGGACATGATGAGAAGAGTGCGGGATAGGAATGAGGGAAGCTGGTGCCGTCTGGACGGGTGCACTCGATCTCAAGCGGAGCGGCCGCACGGACCCTTCTGCAAGCATGCCAAAGCTGATTTGAAGCTCGCGCATGTGGCGCTAGCCGTTTTCGTGCTCTCCGAAATCAGACGCCTTCGCGCCACGGAGCGCCGGCATCGCTACTACTAGTAACGCGTCAATCGTAGCAGCTGCCGTCGCTGCCGACCTCAAGTGTAGGCCTCGACTACACATAGCGCGCGGTCCTCGTGCATGGCTGAGAGCGAGCGGCTGCTGCGCGAGGTGAAGGACAACACAGCAGTGAAAGGCTGCATGGAGAGAGGGAGAAGGCGGGAGCCAGGGCGCGGGTGCTCCGGCGGATGCTGATGCGAGGGCGAGAGGCGGCGAGACGAGAGCCACAAAGATGCGAGGAGCGGAGTTGACGTGCATTGCCCACTGTGGTACCATGTAATTGGGAGTGAGCTTCCAGCGACGGCGGCAGTGTTCGAGCGCGAGAAGAAATATCTACCCGCAGCAGCCGCAACGAGGCGCTAGCGGATATCCATCCGTCTCCGACTTGCTCGTATCCGAGATCCAAGGCATACACAAAGCCGCAGAATCGCAGTTGCTTCGAGTGCGTGCGCGAACACCGTTCCAAGCTTATGGTCCCCTTGGTCAAGCTAGAAAGGGGCGTGGGGATAGACGCAGCACGCGGAGAGACTGGCCCACAGCTGCGAACGATGCAGAGGCTGAAGCGGTAGCGCCGACGCATCTCATCTTGTTTGCTAAGGCTTACCCTGCGGCATGCAGCCATAGAGCGGTGCTTCCGCAAGGACCGGTCGGACGGGAAAACACGCTCAGGCCCGGGTTCTTGAAACCTGAAGGATGAAGAAGATGTGCCACGCGGAACGTCGCAGCTCGGCAGTGATCGCGTACGAGCATCAAATTTGAAGCTGAAGCTTGAAGTTTGGAGTCTCACGGTTCTTGGCCCAACCCTCTGAGGTATGCGGCCATTGGAGGCGCTCCCTCAAGGCCTCAAGGATGACGATAACGCCGAACATTCTGTGTTGCAAGGATGAAGCGAAGGGAATCGAGTTATGCAGCCGCCACAGCCACTGATCCAGGGCAAATCCAGACTGAGTCGCTCAATATTCAATCGTTGCTGCTAGTACAGAGCCTCGTGGGAGCGGCGTGGGGGAGATGAAGCAGGAAAAGGTGTACAAAAGCCTCGAATCCGAGTAGGTGCGTGCTACCGCATGCTTGCGCAACCTTCGAGGGCGGCGATACAGATTCACTGGCACCGGGGTCGACACATACATGTGCGAACGGGCTTGGCCGCGCGAGCAGGACACCGAAGCCGCAGATAGGTGCGCCTCGCTTCCGCACAGAAACAGCGCTGAAGCGATCCTTCTCTTGCAGGACCTTCCCTTCCAGTTCTACCCACTTGTGTGCTCCCATTGCGCCTCCGCATCAGCTGGGTGATCCGCCTCATTCGACGGCAAGTACGCGGCTCGCGGGGGCCTTCAGCTCCAACACCACACCGACGCCGGCACTACCAGCACGATGCCAGACGCGCCATACGGTTCGTCCTTCGACGATGGTGTCGGGGCGAGGGCCACATCGACTACCAGCTCCAGGAGCTACACCAGCAGCACCAGCACGGCTTCGCAGCGGCACTAGACGTACAGGAGCTCCCGAAGGTCTTGAAGTCCCGGAAGTGCGTAAAGCCCTCGGATGCGGAACCGCGCAAACTCCCGCTGTCTCAGTAGATACTCCCGCAACTCTCTCCACTTCGATGTCGCCGATCTGGTCCTGCGAACGGGTTGGGCAGCTGGAGCAGGGGGCGACCAGACTACTCGTTCGAGGGCGTGTGGCAGGCGCAGGTACGCCTTTAGTTCCATGCGAAACACCGCTGATATGATCTTCCTTCTGCAGCAGACTCTCTACTTGTACGTGGTGCGTGCTCCGAAGCGCCCAGGTCGTCCGCGTCGCTTGACAGCGACGACGAGGGGCTCGTGGACCTTTGGTACCTGCGTCAGCACCAGCTCGACTCCAAGACGACGCTAGACGCGCGCGTGGCGCGGGAGGAGCGAGGAGGGACCGCGGGAGGAACTGCAGTGATGAGTCGCGCTTGCGCTCCCCCTGCATGCGCTTCTGGCGCACACCCTGGCGATGCGGCAGCCCGCGCTGCTTGCTTCTTCCACAACCGCGACGGGGCTCGCGTACGGGTACAGCGGCGCACCGCAGCACGCGAGCGCGCGGCTTTCCCTGGTGGCGCACCACGAGGACGGGAATACGCCGCGCGCCAGCTTGCAGCCAGGATGGCGCTTCCGGCACTCCGTGGGTGTGTCTTGCGCGAGCGGACGGGGATGCGCCGTGGGTCGTACGCTAGGAACTCGAGCCGGTAAGCTTCCGGCTATGAATGCGCGTGGAGGCGGAAGCTCTGTCGTTGCGGATGCTTCAGCTTCAGGCACATTCATGACCCCGAGCTTTAAGTGTGCGGGAAGCGGCGGGTCCAGCAGCGTTCCGCAGCGCTCGACGTCCGCGCTCGATGCCGACCCGGTCCGACCGTGTCATAGCGCATTTCGCAGCGGCAGCTCCCTCGTATTCCCTGCGACATGAAACAGGCGGCGCCCGAAGTGCTCATAGCTATAGCATTCCGGTAGTGCTCAATGCCATCCAGTCCTGCCCCCCAGCGCCAGCGGCATGCGAAGAAAAGAGAAGGATGTAAAAAATATACTCAGCTGCTGCAAATCCAGTTCGCGCTGACAGAGCATATGCCGAAGCAAAGATGCAGCAACTCGGGTTGCGCAGGCATCGCAACAGAAGATTTTTTTTTTAAAAAAAAGGCAGATACGAAGCTGCAGCAAATCTAGTTCGCGCTGACATCGTAAAACCCAGCAAAGGTGCAGCAACTTCAAGTCGCGCAGGCATTGCAGCAGGCCTAGAATCAAAATATTCGAATTATAAGAGATACTGGTAACATAATTGGATTGCGCTGAAGGATGGAACTTCGACCGAGAATACAGAAAGGATGGTACGGAGGGGCAAGTCTCGTAGAGCGCTCAGCCCCCCGCGCCAAACCTCGTGTTCCCCGGGATAATTCGCGCGACCCAAAAGGAAGCGGGGCATAGAGCATAGCTTTGGGCGTTCCGTGCTGCGCGCAGCACGATAACACGAAACGTCCGTTTTGAGAGGGACTAGCCCCCCAGCGTCCTCATTCCCGAGCGCAGGACGACGATCGAGTCGTGGGCGCTAACTTGCGGGCTTGAATACCAAGAAGACTGGGCTTCATGGATGAGGACACGCGCGTGCCGTGTGCAGGAACCTTCAAGGCACCCCAAAAGTAAGTAAGCGGCACGACGAATGGTGGAAGTGGCTGCGCTAGGCAGCCTCAAAAGGCGTTCCCGGGACGCGGAATTCTGTGCTCGCCGATCGTCGTCTTCCGCGCGGCCGCTCTTTCTCCCAGGAGTACACGGACGCGCAGAGCGCCATGGGTGGGAGCGCGCGGTGGATGTCTTGCCGTCCGCGTACAGGGCTTGAGAGCCATCGATCTCGGGGAGGTTGGGCCGATGCCGACAACAAGCTGCAGCAGCCATTGAAGGCGCTCGCAGTTCATCAGCGGGGGGACAAGGTCGTTGCTACCATGTCGCGGCATCTGGCAGAAGCGCGGGACGAGGCAGCGGCTGAAGCGGAGTCCCTTCGCGCGGTACTCTCTTGCCCCCAGCCTAAGCATGCGTCGCAGCATGCAGCCTTCCAAAGGCGCTTCTGGGGGTCCTCCACGGCAGTTAAAGCGGCGGTCAACGATGCTTGTCGATGGGGGTTGTCGCCGACCGGAACGGGACATCGCCATCCCACGCGTATGTTGCCTAACGAGCTGCAGCAGCCGTTGAAGGCACTCCGAGCGGGCCGAGGGGAGTCCTGCGATGCGAGGTACACTCGGGTCCGTTGAACGAGGGCTTGCAACAGGTATCAAAGACGCTTGCGGACTTTCGCGTCAAGCACCGAGTTCCCTGAGCAACGATTGGGTAGAGCTCGAGCCCCCCGTTCCAAGGCACCTGGGGCGACCCTGCCGCGGCCGCTGAATCCGTGGACGACCGACCAGACCAGTACGAGCGGCAGCAGCCATGAAGGGCGCTTGCGGCTTGTCACCGACGGGAAGATGGCGTTGTGGAGCGGAGCGGACGCTGTTCGAAGATCATGCCAATGACACAGAGACGGAGAATCGACAGAAAGAACGGGCCCTTATGATAGCCCCGGCGTGCCCAAGCAAAGCTCCGTCGATGCTGATGAATCGCAGCAGCCGCAGAAGGCGCTTGCGGACCCATTGCTGCATCTGCATTGACTGGCGGGCGCGGTGTGATGCGGACTGCGGCGCTACCGAGGGAATGGGTGTGGGTTTCGGTCGGTGGCCTGTTCGTCCTCTAGGGGGTTTGTAAGAGCGTGGTCCCTAGGGCGTCTGGCACGTTGTAGGCAGGCTTATAGGCAGTGAAAACCGCGGGTGTGTGTGTGTGCGTGGGTTGGGAGCGCGAGGCTCTTGTGGTTTTGTGTGAAAAACCGCGGTTGGCGCAGGAAAGTCGCGGTTTGCCGGGCTATGTCAGCGAAGAATACGGTGTAGAAAGTGAAGATACCTGTTCCGCTAGGACGCAATGTCGCCGATGCGCTCCTTCAGAACCTCCAAAGCCTCAGTGCTTTGACCTAATCCAATGCCTCTCCCCTTTGAACGGGGCACGTGATCGTGTCGGTGGGCGAACCAAGGGGTTCGCTCGCGAGTGACTTTGACGTCAACGGTCTCCGGTGCGGAGGGTGAGTCCGGTCGTTTGGTAGACGATTTGCTAGGGGGAAATCCGCGGTCGAACCCTTCCACTACGACACGGAAGGACCTGTGTAGGAAGAAATGTCGCGACGCGGTGCGGGGTGTGTGAGCGCGAGCCTGGTGGCTTTTCAGGCTGCGTGAGGGTGGGAGTAGAGTGCCTTGGAGGACAAGCTTTGAGATGCGAAGAAGGTGTGGTCGTGGTCAATCCTTATTGGTGTGGGTTTTAGATACACAAAGTAGTGGGGGAGAATCCTAGCCCAGGAGTGAACTCCTCAAACGCCCCTCCCTTGCCTGTCCTTTATGCCTTGCTCGCACCGCCTTCTCGAGACGCGCGTCCCTCAAGATCCGCCCGTCCGAGCTTCTGGTGTTTGAGGCTGACAGCTTGAGAGCTTCTCTGTGGAGAGGAATGTCGCGGGTGAGCGACCAAGTCGCGGTTGTTCGGTGTTCGTTGGTGGTTTTCTTTGTAGTGTGGTGTTCGCGCCGTCGTTACGCGGCTAGGCGGCGCTTGGCGATCGCGATTGCGTCGGAGGAGAGCGTGGTCGAGGTGTGCCGAGGTCCCAAGGTCCGGAAACCGCGTGCTCCCGTTGCTCATGGCGCTCAAGTCGGTCGCGGATTGTGGTGGTATTCGTCATGTGTCGCCCTCGTTTGTGGTGAGGGCCGGCGTCGGTCGTGGTTTGTCGAGGCTCGGTCGAGAGCGTACAGTCTTGAGCGCGGGGTGTGAAAACCGTGGTTTTTGTAGAGAGCGAGATAGGGGCTGGTGGTTGGTTTCGTGGTTGTTGTGTCCTCCGTGGCGGCCGTGTGGGTGGTCATCGGGACCGTTTCAGGGGATCGCGTGGGCATGGTTGGTACTTGTTGTGGGTGTGCGAGGAGCGGCGAAGTGGGGATCGAGTGGAATTGTCGCGACATTGCGTTGCCGGATTAGGAAACCGTGGTTGCTCGTTCGGGAAATACGGGCAGTGTCGTGTTGTGGGTGTCGTTGTGGTGGTTTCTGTGACGCTGTGCCATAGCCAGAGCACCATGGGTGCTCACACCCCCTCTCAACTTTTAAATGTCGACCATCCCTGGTCGACGAGACCATAAAAGAACCCAGCGCAGTAATCCAACCCATACTTTCCGGACCTCCTCATGGATGCCCAAGCCAGCCGCCGTCTTATCGCCACGAATGTTCAATGGCCGCTGGACCGTTTCTTCATTCCGCCCGGCGGTCTTGCCCAATTTCTTCATGAAAATCTCCGGTTTAAGGTCTTCGTTCTGATGACTTGTCTGTTTTGCGATGGATCCGCAACCGAGACCGTGGGCAGCCTCGACCGCGAGCAACGTGCTGAGATACGCGCCCGCGTCCGCGACCTGGTGCGTCATATGGTGAGCAATATTCCTCGCGACCTCGTTGTCGGACAGGTTATGATGCCGCGCAGTTTTTCGCAGCGCAAATTCGACAAAACGAGTTCCGCGTTGCGTTGACGGCGGTGGTTGTGCCAGGGGAAGCGTCGTGGATGTTCCATATCATGCTCGTTATCTTCCACGTTATTGGTTTCGACGGGGACGACAGTGTCCTGGGCGCGGCCGATGGTCTAGCGGGACCCGAGGCGACGGAGCTCAAAGTTGCGAACGCGCAGGCGACGTTTCTTCTCGGTGCCGCTCTTACGACATATCTGCAAGATCTCAAGGATGGTCGTCCCGCGGTCCTGGATTATCCTGATTATGACCATAGCGGCATGGTTTCCCGACAATTTTCAGCGCGGATGCTGCCGGCGTCGTTCGACCTTATCCCGCAGGAACCGATGCTAGGACCAAATTTCGACATGCTGGAGCGTCTCGCCGCTTGGCGCTTTGGAACTTTGGGTTTGGTGACGGAGAAAACCGCGAGAGTGTCGGGTGATGACGCCGAGGACGCCGTGTTTTCAGAGGCTAGTCTTGTGCACGAAATACCGCGCGCGAGCTGTCCTCCGGGGCGCGTTACGGAAGAACGCCCGTTTACGCCGACACCGCCTGGTTTGCCCAAGAAACCGCTACCGCGGCGCACCCGTCGTCGACTTCCGTCGTCGATCGTCGTTGATAATGGCGCCCCGATCTCCGTTGCGTTCCCGCCTGCGCTCATGATTCGTAGGGGAGGCGATGGACATTTCGTGGTTCACAAGCAGGATGAAGTTGATGGGTTTTCGTCGTCGGGGTCCATGCCGGAATTGCGCAATGTGTCGGAGACGTCTGATTCTTGTGTGGCGCGCGATAGTAATTGAAAGTCATTTTTCCCGGGTTTCCAACATGACGTTCGCGGTATCGTTTAATCCGCATTTTCGGTGCGCGTTTTAATCAGGGGGTTCCAGTAGAATCCGCGGGTGTCCACGATGCTCCGGTGTAGCGTTCCGGCGATTTTGAAGAATTTGATAAATCGATCGACGGAATAATCTCCCGGTTGATGCAGATGCGAGGCAATTCGTCGTGTTTCCGACTCTCATGTCGTCTGGTTCCTTTATCGATGTAGGCGTCCTTGCCGACATTCTTCGCGCTCTCTTGCTCGCGCCCGAGCAGCTTAGGGACAGGCACTGGATGCCCGACACAACAGTCGCGGTTTTCCTGCGGAAGCGCGTTCGCCCCGTGGTTTATTTCCTACAAGTCCTAGTTCATGGGAGGCCCACGGAGCGGCGAGCTTCGGCGGATCTGTCGCCATCCGAGGAGCAGAACGTCCGCATGGTTATTTTGAATATGCTTGGAACTGTTGTGAGTTTTCGTGCCCGTTGTTTGGGTTGGAAACCGCCGCTGACGCCGGACTGCGCTTCGTCGGTGCTGGTTTTTCAGCGACTACTCGGTCGAGCGCGATTTATCGCGACTGAGCAAATAAGGTGCCGTGGCCTCCCGTTAGTGGACGTTGCGGAAGTCGGACGCGACTTCGGGATCCCCGCTCAGAGCACCCGCATGTTCGCCATTATTTTCGATCTTCTGGAGCGGTTTCCCCCACAGGACGATGCCGACCGTCAGGCGTACTCGCTGATGGGCCCGATCCTGGCGAATTTGCACGACTTGGCACGGCGGGAGGCCATCCGCAGCGGCGAGCCCACGGAATTCCCGGAATACGACGTCCGTGGCGACATCACTGTCGATGGTACGGCCTTCCAATTTCCAGCTATCGCCGGGGATATGCACGGTGAGCGTGCTGCACGCGTGAAACCGCGACCGACTCGTATTAATTCTCCCGTAGTTGACCGTTTCGTCAGGCGTCAGGGGTAAGAAGCGTGTGATTGGCGGTGGTGATGGAAGGGAAGTCCGAAACGGGCAAGTAGTGGAATCGTTGCCGAAGTCAGTAGATCTGCCCAAAGCGGTCGTCCGGTATAAAAGCTCGCGGTTTTCAGGCGAAAGCCACGACTTTTCTGGCTATGAGCGCCACCGACGTCCTCCGGGCAGCGACGTCTAGGTTCGCGGTTCGGGAAGAATTCCAGAATCTTGATATCCCTACGCTCGGCGCGCTTCATGAATTCTCCTGCCTTCCGTTTATTCGGCGGCTTGTCGCGGAACAGCTTGAACCGATGCTTCAGTACTATGTGCGCATCCGCGAGCAGCTTGTGAAGAGTTTGAAGGCGCGTCCAGAGACGGACCGCAACATGACGAGGCAATGGCTGCGATCGTATATGGAGCATGCGGTGCGTTAGCTTGAGGTGATAACCGCGGAATTCACTGATTCCAAGACTTGTTTCGGACGTCCAGGGCAATCTTTCCGATGTTATCATCCGGTACAAGGACCTGGCCGACGCTCGCCGTATTCCGACGCCTCCTATTCCGTGGTTGCAAATAATCATGCGGGCTGAGCAGAAGTTTGGATTCGCCGGCGATGAGGAACCGATACCGCGCGCGGTTTGTCGCGGAAAACTCTGCGCCGTTTTTCTGTATTCTCTGGACCTTCGGCAGAATGCGGTGGACCGGATGTTTATTGGAGATGGGACGATGAAGATTGCCGAGATTGAATTTTCTGGGAGGGATCCAATAGTGGAGGAGGGCGAGATATAAAAGCCCGAGGTCAATCGGCGGTTTCCCAGCTCAATTTTCCTCGCGCTATTCCCGATGTATTTTCCCCAACTTGAAGAATTCGACGGCGCGTCGTTTGGTGATACCTCGGCGGACTATGTTTCCCCCGCTCGTCCTCGCTCGGTCGCGGAAATCATCGCTTTTGATCAGACAATCCTTGCGCGTCTTTCGTATGCCGCCGAGATTCGAAGGGAGGCCATCGAATATTCACGCGCGAAGGACGGGGTCATCGCGTATATCGTCCAAGTTCTTCGGCCGTTTGCAGAACTTATCCACGTCTGCATCCCGTCGAACGCCCTTTCCGTGGACCAACTGCCGTTTGGCACATACGAGCAACTGCGACGTTTCGTTGTCGAGTTCATAACGCAGGCGGTGAGTTGTTGTTCCTTCCCCTCTGGTTTCGGCACGCCACGGTTTCGATCTTGAGCTGAAATACCGCGGTTTTTCCAGGGAATCGTGTATGATATCGCGGTTGAACATGCGAAGGCGTTTCGTCTGTCCTTGCAACATATCGATAGTCGCGCTGTGTGGTCGCTTTCCCTCGCGCTCAATTTCGACGCTCGGTTCGGAAATATCTCTGCCGGTTATCACCCGCACACCCGCGAGCATTCGATATCGCGTGTTCGCAGTGCGTTGACTCTCGCGAACAACAGTAGTGGCGCCGATCTGGACGTGGACCTGTCGATGCTCTTGAACAGTCTGCCCCGAGTTCCTGCGTGGAACCGCGGCGATATCGAGTTGCTCATGCAGCGGGAGAAGGTTGACGAGTGGGCTGGCGAGTTGGAACTGTTGAACGACAACATAATCGCTGCGGACAATCTTGGCAACGCGCTGGCGAAGTCTGCCCAACGACGTGCGGACGGTGTGTCCCCCAATCCTCGCACACGGTTTTCGGTGTAGATTGTTGTAGAAAATGTGGCAAGCAATTGTTGTTCCAACCGTGGGCCGCGCCTGTCACCGATGGTTTTTCGTACTCGTTTTGTCGTTGCTGCTGAGAACGAGTGCACAACCGCGACATACGCGGTCACGTGGCCGCGCATCCGTGGTTTTCCCTACTAGGGGGTTTGCCATATAAGACCTGTGGTGTCTTGTGCGGTAGCAACAGCGCTCTTGTTCGTTCGCGCAATGTCGGCCTGGCTTGCTTCTCCTATCCATCGTCCAGAACCCGGGGTCATGAGTCTTGGCGAACTCGCGGTTTTGTGGGTTAAACGAGCAAGGCATCTGGGGCAGTCCCTTCTCCGAGTCGTGCTGGTCTCGTACGCCGTGGATCTTCCCGCCAATTGCGTCGCGTTGCTTCGTACCGGCATACGGGTCCTCATGCTGAACATGGTGCGTTCGACAATTTGTTTCGTTTGCTTGACTCTGGTGTTAAACCGCGGTTTTCGGCGTTGATTGTAGATAATCCTCGCGAAGGCGAGCGTTATGTATGGTCCGTACGGACCGACGTCGGTCCCTCGATTTTTCGTTCCCGCGGAGTCGACGACGCTGTTCGGCATGGCGGAGGGGATGGTGGACCGATTTGGATACGAAGGGGATGAAGAAGAGGGCCCTCGCCAGCGCATGTTCCAGAATATGGAGACCTTGTACGGGAGCATGCTGCTCAACCGCCACTATTCGCGATTTGGATACGACTTCCCTGGGTTTCCGGTCGCGGACGCAGACTTGGCGAAATTCGGCATTCATCCACTCATCAAAAATGCGCAACTGTCGCGGCTCCTCCTCGACCGTAACGGAAAGAAGCACAATTTCGGCGATGAGCTCCTTCGTTATAATCCAGAGCTCGGCGAGGAGGGTCGCTGGGTAGTGGCGTTGCCGTCCGAGGAATTGGAAAAGACCCGGCCAAATACGCCTGAGGAGGGCGATCTCAGCAGGATCAGCGAGGGAGACGAGGGCGAAGGTGACGATGTAGAGCCGGTTGGTCGTCTGTCGGTTGCTGAATTTTGAGCGTAGAGCAGGTCGACAATGCATTCTGCCTTGTTTCGACCGTTTCTGGTCCCTGCATTTCGCGTCGGATGGCGGCGGTTTTTCATGGGGCTGCACCCGCGGTTTTCCCGTTTGTTTGTCGTTGGGAGGGCGCCCTGTTGCTGTGTTTAAAAGCGCGTTGTGAGCACCCATGGTGCTCTGGCTATGGCACAGCGTCACAGAAACCACCACAACGACACCCACAACACGACACTGCCCGTATTTCCCGAACGAGCAACCACGGTTTCCTAATCCGGCAACGCAATGTCGCGACAATTCCACTCGATCCCCACTTCGCCGCTCCTCGCACACCCACAACAAGTACCAACCATGCCCACGCGATCCCCTGAAACGGTCCCGATGACCACCCACACGGCCGCCACGGAGGACACAACAACCACGAAACCAACCACCAGCCCCTATCTCGCTCTCTACAAAAACCACGGTTTTCACACCCCGCGCTCAAGACTGTACGCTCTCGACCGAGCCTCGACAAACCACGACCGACGCCGGCCTCACCACAAACGAGGGCGACACATGACGAATACCACCACAATCCGCGACCGACTTGAGCGCCATGAGCAACGGGAGCACGCGGTTTCCGGACCTTGGGACCTCGGCACACCTCGACCACGCTCTCCTCCGACGCAATCGCGATCGCCAAGCGCCGCCTAGCCGCGTAACGACGGCGCGAACACCACACTACAAAGAAAACCACCAACGAACACCGAACAACCGCGACTTGGTCGCTCACCCGCGACATTCCTCTCCACAGAGAAACTCTCAAGCTGTCAGCCTCAAACACCAGAAGCTCGGACGGGCGGATCTTGAGGGACGCGCGTCTCGAGAAGGCGGTGCGAGCAAGGCATAAAGGACAGGCAAGGGAGGGGCGTTTGAGGAGTTCACTCCTGGGCTAGGATTCTCCCCCACTACTTTGTGTATCTAAAACCCACACCAATAAGGATTGACCACGACCACACCTTCTTCGCATCTCAAAGCTTGTCTTCCAAGGCACTCTACTCCCACCCTCACGCAGCCTGAAAAGCCACCAGGCTCGCGCTCACACACCCCGCACCGCGTCGCGACATTTCTTCCTACACAGGTCCTTCCGTGTCGTAGTGGAAGGGTTCGACCGCGGATTTCCCCCTAGCAAATCGTCTACCAAACGACCGGACTCACCCTCCGCACCGGAGACCGTTGACGTCAAAGTCACTCGCGAGCGAACCCCTTGGTTCGCCCACCGACACGATCACGTGCCCCGTTCAAAGGGGAGAGGCATTGGATTAGGTCAAAGCACTGAGGCTTTGGAGGTTCTGAAGGAGCGCATCGGCGACATTGCGTCCTAGCGGAACAGGTATCTTCACTTTCTACACCGTATTCTTCGCTGACATAGCCCGGCAAACCGCGACTTTCCTGCGCCAACCGCGGTTTTCCACACAAAACCACAAGAGCCTCGCGCTGCCAACCCACGCACACACACACACCCGCGGTTTTCACTGCCTATAAGCCTGCCTACAACGTGCCAGACGCCCTAGGGACCACGCTCTTACAAACCCCCTAGAGGACGAACAGGCCACCGACCGAAACCCACACCCATTCCCTCGGTAGCGCCGCAGTCCGCATCACAACTGGAGCCCACCGCGAGGGGGTTTTACCGTGGATTTCCAAAGGATTAAAGCACTAGAAGCAGCCCGCATATCCGAGCAAATCCGAAACCGATCCCTCCGACACGAACGACGCTTGCGCAACGTTTTCCAGGAAATAACCCTCGCCGAGAACGACCCCACATCCTCCATCAGCACCGCACAGTCGCCGCTGGTAGCAGTCCCCGCGACAGCCGACTCCCCTCTTACCCCACAAGCGTCAGAGCTAGACGAGGAAGACCCCTTCCTCGGAGCTTCATTTTCCTCGACCCAACCGTCGACCCAGGAACCAACGTCTAACACCCTCTCGGAAGAGAGTTCCGTCACCAACTCCCCCGATCCACAGTCGCCACCAGAATCTCCACCCACCGAAATCCAACCACCCATCAGAACGCGCAAAATGACCAAAATTGCACCGGGACGCGGGGCGCGAGGAGCGCCAGAGTTCGATGGAAAACCGCTGAATTTGACCCGCTACTGGGAAGATGTCGAAGAAGTAGCGGAATCACTTGAGAGGACCAGCAACGAAGACAAGATTCGCATGGCCCTACGATACGTGCAGCGCGAAACCGAGGTTTTATGGAAAGGCGTGATGAAACCCGAGACCAAAACCTGGGACGATTTCAAGAAAGTCGTCGCCGAACTGTACCCAGGCGCAGATGGGAAAAAGATGTTCACATTGAAGGACCTCGACAATCTTGTCACGGAACAGGAGCTCGTTCAAATCAAAGCGAAGGAGGATTTCTCCGAATACCATCGCCGCTTCAAAACGATTTCCGTTCACCTCATCACGGAAGGCAAACTCACGACATTGGAGGAAAAACGGGCGTATCCCAAGGGGCTGGAAAAGCGTTTCAGGAACCGCATATACCAGAGGCTCCAAATCGTCACACCGACTCATCCGAGCGACGATCCCTACGATATCGAGGACGTCGTCAAAGCCGCCAACTACATTCTCGACGGACCATCGGCGGTTGACGACTCGGCACCGGACGCATCCTTCATAAAGAAAGAAATGGTCGACTTGAACGAAGCTTTCCAGAAGATGAACAGTCAGATCAGGGTGGAGATGCAATCGCTCGCGAGAGTGGTGCGCAACGGCGGGGAAAACAACTACGGACCACCCAACGCGTACGCACAGCGGGCGACATACCCCATTTATGCGGCCACGGCGCTAGAAAACGTCCCTCCACCAAGTCAGTACCCCCGCGACCAGGGAAACCAGTATCAAAGGGAACAGGGAAACGGATACCGCGGCGCGAGCACGTATCCGCCGCGAGACCAATACCAACCGCGGGAACCATGGTCGAACCGAACGATGCCGCCGCTTCGCCCAAGCGCCGGCATGTTTCCTCCCGGGGAGTGCGGTTTTCTGCTCGAGCAACGGCCACTTCGTCCGGGAATGCCCAGTCGTTGGCGAATATATACGCCAGGGGAAATGTTTTAGGAACGGCGACAACAAAATCGTCCTTCCAAACGGCCGTTATGTTCCTCGGGTTGTCACGGGCCGAAACTTGGCCGAGAGGATTGATCGCTGGCTGTCGGAGAACGGGCCACCACCGCAAAGGGCGCAGTCTCCCCCGCAACCGCGACCGGTGCAATCCCAGATGTTCGAACGAGACATGCCGCCGCACACAATCTCGTCAATGACTTTCACCGGCGGAGCGCCCGTTCAAACCCTGGCGTT